>LR989929.1:13215000-13815000 GCA_905146935.1 Scaeva pyrastri | reverse complement strand
CAACCATCTTACTTCACTAATCCCTAAGATATCCAACCTAAACCGCATGAATTCTCTCTCTAGTTGGAGGAATCTGGAGTTGTGAGGACCTTCGTTTCCTGCTTCCAGGAGCGTCTTCACATTCCAGAAACCAATCTTTGTCCGGGTACAATAGCCAAAAGTCGTCAACGTGTGATCAATCCTTATCCGAGGCGTAGTTTCGGTTTCGGTAGCACGATTTAATTCAGTTACGAAGAATGCTAACCTCCGTAACAAATAATTAATTAATATAATTATACTCCTCGAAATATGCAAGCAAAATAAAATACATAATGCAACATTTTTAAAGTCTGTTGCATATTTTATGAAATCCTTCTTTTGAACATTATTTTTGTCAAAAATTAAGTACAAATTATTTCTGGGACACCTAAGGAAGAATCTAAAAGGATTATATTAATTTTCCATGACAAACTCGTTCATTTTTCCTTTATTCCCTACAACACTTCACTAAGTCATTATTATTAATTTTTTTTTTCAAGAATAAGATAAAACTCAGTTCAAGTTTCAACTGAAATTTATTTAATTTTCTTGAAATGCAACAAAGTTAAAATTTGGCACGTTTAAAAAATCAAACAATATTGTGTGACAATATTTTATTTATTTTATTGAGCAACAATAAAAAAGATTATAATTAATCCCTTTAATTATATTTAAAACAGATATTTTTAAATAGATTACGTTAAATGTTAAGCTAATTTTCATATTAATTTTAATATAGTTATAACACACACTTTGTCATTGAGAGTTGCCAGATTGAATAAATGCTGAAGGGAATACAAAATAATGTGTTAAAGTCTTCTTCAATCAAAAACTCATTGAAAAATAGGTGTATTAAATTATGCAGTTATAAGATTTTGTTCCTATCCCTTAAATCTTAAATTTCATCTAAGATTTCTTGTATACATACATAAGAAATTAATTAATCGGTAATCTTTGGACATACAAATGTAGAAATCAAACTTAATATTGACTGACAAATTTCACACCAAAAAAATCAATTTTTGAATCAAAAACAACTCCAAAAGATATTTTAAATTAACAACTAAAACATAATTCAATATTCATGAATTATTTTCAAATGAATTCTGTGTTTTTCAAAATATTAGAAATACTAAAATTTTAATATTTTTATGTAACCCATGTTTATATTTCAGAAATTAACACGGTTGATAAAATAGAAATAAAACTTTAGATAAGTTATAATAAAGAAGAGGTCCAAGATTGGCACCCTGCGGTACATCTTAAGGGTATTTAATTTCATTAGATATTAATAATATGTATTGCTTATTATGTACCTGCAAATTTTGTAGACCTTGGTGTACGTTTTCAAAAAATATTATAACAGAATAATAAATAAAAGAGAGAAATATATCTGGCAATTCTTCATGACTCGAAATTAGCAGATAGATAAAACAAGATTTAAATTTAAAACCTATCCTCCAAAAGCATATAAAAGTAAGCCCTTACCATTTTCAAATTACTTAGTTAGGTACTTGATAGCCAACATGAACGTTCTTTGGTTGGTTTTGGCCTCGTTAGTACCCCTAGTCAATTGTGGTCTACTAACTTCTCAAACTAACGAATCGGTTACGACGGTAAGAGTTGTTTATTTTTTGTGTTATAATTTTGAATTGCAAACGGTGCGGCTTTTTAATTTTTTTTTTCTAAATAAAACCAAAAATTTGTCTAGAATATTCAAAAAGGAATTTTCCAAGAAAAAAGATGAAGTTTGTGTTTAACCAATTGAATAAACATAAAGATTCTGCTTTTGTCAAAAATGGATCGGAGTTTGTATTTAAAAATGCCGGGCCTTTTTGTTTTATTTGAGAATCTGAAATTGATAAAAATAAATTTAAAAAAAAATGTTTGCTAAAAATCATATGATTAAGTAACTCTAAAAATTCGTCAAAAAAAAACAGACTTGGCCTAAAATCTGAAGTTTTTTTTTTCTTTTAAAACCTAAAACATCTGTTTTTGATTTATTGTTAAAATTAGAGAAGTTAAATTAAATTAAGTTAAACTAAGTTAAGGCCTGATAAATATTCTTGTTCCCAATTACTGATCTTTTCAATTATTAACTCAGCAACAGCAGTGAACTTATCTAAAAAAAAAAGTATTTTTCAGCGTGATTATTTTTATTGGACAAATACAAATTAAAAAAAAAAGTTGTGTTGCTTTTAAGGCTTTAAAATTGTTTAAAAGTTTTCTAATCATCATTTTAATCATAAACAAATATTCACTGATTTGTGATGAAGTTAAATAAAATAAAAACGGATAAAATAGTGTTAAAAATGTTTAGAATGTTTTAAATGTTGGCCTCAAAATTGACAATTTCCGAATAAAAGACAAACCCTCTTTAACTTATGATATCTTCACTCAAGAAATATGATTTACTATCTTCATTTTATTTGCAACTTTATGTGATGGTGTACAAAAGTGAACCAGCGCAAGTGACATAACCCCACATAACAAACGTTATTTTTTGAATAACTCCACTGTTGTGGTCAAAATGTTCACATAAAACTGAGCCATATAATAACAAATAATTTCTTCATGCTCAGAAAAGTGAGTCATAACATAAGTTCACCATAATTGTTCTATGTAGGTACTTCTGGACTTATGTCCCTTTTATTAGTTCATCCTTTTTCATTATAGAAGAACAAACTGCCAGAAATAAAAAATTGTCTCCATTTTGATTTCATCAACATTTAGACGGAACATTTTCTACAAATAATAATTATTATTTTTATTTTTCCTTTTTTATTACAGGAATTTTTGGTAAAAAGTTATGGATATCCTTTTGAAAACCACACTGTCGAAACCGAGGATGGTTATATTTTGGGACTGCATAGATTGCCTTGTTCCGCCGAATCCAACTCATCCAACAATTCCCCCTCTGAAGTTATCTTTTTGATGCACGGTCTTGGAATCACGTCAAGTGATTATGTTATCATGGGACCAAATGCTTCTATGGCTCTCATTCTGTGTGATAAAGGTTTTGATGTTTGGCTGGGAAATGCTCGTGGCAACAAATACTCCAAGCGACACAAAACATACAGTCCTGATTCGTTTGAGTTCTGGAATTTTTCCTGGCATGAAATATCAATATTTGATTTGCCAGCCATGATCAATTACATAACTAATGTAACAGGACAAAAACAAATGCGTTACATTGGTCATTCACAAGGATCTACTAATTTTTTGGTCTTGAATGCAATGAAGCCCGAATGGAATGATCGTTTCAAATCAACCCATTTAATGGCACCAGTGGCTTTTATAAACAATGCCAAGAATAAATTGTTGAATCTAGTTAGTCCACTTGCTGGTCTACCTAATGCTCTAAGGGAGGTGATTGGGAGCTTTGAATTTAAGCCCAGCAAGGAGACAGCACTTCTGTTAAAAGCCCTCATGTGCAATGACTCATTACCCGAACCCGATCAGATTTTGTGTGGAAATTCCCTGTTCCTTTCGACAGAATTCAATGAAGACACTTTTGATTATGTAAGTTCGACACATTTTTCAATCATCTAAGATTTAATAGCAGCCTTTTTTGATTTTAGAACTTCATTCCTGACATTATGGCCACAACTCCATCGTCTCTATCAGCAAATCAATACCTTCATTATTTCCAAGAATTCAATTCTGGTCATTTTCGACAATTCGATTATGGATTTCCAAGGAATTTATTCAAATATGGATCCAATAGTCCTCCTGACTATGATTTGAAGAATATCAAGGGGAATGTTTTTCTATATTTTGGAAAAAGTGACAAATTCGTGTCGAGGACTGATTTGGATCGATTAATAGACAAATTACCGAATTCAACTTTGGCCGGATTGTATGTTGTGCCAATTGATAATTTTGATCATTTAGCATTTCTTTATACGAAAAATTTGAAAGAAAAAGTTAATGATCAAATTTTGAAGGATATTGCTTCGATTGAATAAAGAAATATTATAATTAAGACCGTAAATTGTTGAGTTTTTGCAATCAATCGAATTCGAATAAAAGTTTAAAAACCAAAAATTAAAACACCGAAGTTAGAAAAATTGAATCATACATCAAGAAAATTGTGTGAGATTGGACTAATTGACGGAACACCAAAAAAATCATAATCATTAAGTTGACGAAGAGTTTAAAAAAAAAAGTTAAATGTAGAAGTTAAAAAAATCACTGTCATTTTCAAGAACCATATATATATTTTAACTGCCTGATAATTCTAGAAATATCTTCGATACTTACAAAAATACTTGCACTTACATCTTAAGTCAAGTATATTTATGAACTCTACTTTGATAATATTATGAGAGAACGTCAAAACAAGTTTGACAGAATTTGATAAAAACCCCACAAAACTCTTTTGCGTCAGAACTTTCTGGCTTTGAGTTCAATTTTATGAAATGCTACTGGAAAATAAAGTATTGAACAGACTTCACCCCGAACATTACTATTAATGACATCTGTCACCTCACATTTAAATGAGTTTGACATAATGCAACAATTTTCTACCACCCTCAATTTTCCTCCAGACAGTTTGACATTTCAATATTAAAAATTCTTCAATTTTCAGAAAAGATTTTTTAAGTTGAAGTTTTTCGTCACTCACTCAAAAAATAGGGTTTAAGATTGAAAAGTTATGTCTCAAAAAGTTATGTTTTAAATAAAATAAAAAAATTCATTTTGATGGCAAAAATAGAAGACGTCATGTTCCCTTAAATTCAAAACGACACTTACGCCCTCCCGTTGTGAGCCTGAAAGTTATATTCTGACAGTTGTTTGATAGAAAAACGGGACTCTGTTTTGCTAATCGTTCTGTATAGGTACTTAACTTAAAGTTTACTTCTCTAGCGACGATTTATTCTGTCAGGCTAATTCCTTTGACACTGACATTTGACATTATTTCTGACCAAAATTTTATTAAAAGGTTCAAAACCAAATTTTACAATTATTAAAAATGAACGTTATAAACTTTTATGCATATTTTCCAAAATGTATGGATTTAAAAATTTCTATTATAGTTAAGGAATTGAAATTTTGACGGTTTATCGAAACTTTGACGGTTGGAGCAGCAGTTTTGATAATTCCGTTTCTTCGGCATTTCATTTCGTTTATTTATTAAATAAAATTAATTAATTTTGAAGTTAACATAAACAAATGAGTAGTGACTTTTTTCCGATTAATTGTTATTAACAGTACCACACTAATAACATACATTAAACTTGTGTTTTTCCCTTAACTTTCGATAAGACTCATTTCCAATTAGTTGGATGAACGCAATTGTTTTTTCTAATAATTACATTGTGACGCAAGAGTCTAATGGATATCTTTTCCATCTCTGGACTTAACGAGGTCTTATAGTCCAATCATTATAAAAACTCAGAACGTTTTAGTGTTTCGAATGTATTTGGTCAATGGAAACATTTCGGTCAAGAGTTTATTTTAATTTCCAAAGAATCCGAAAGGCTTTCGTCAGTTCCTTTACGAATCTTAGTCAAAATAATGTTCTTCATGGTTTTAAATATTTTGGTGACCAAAGACTTACTCTATATGAAAGGTAACCTAAAGATTTAATCAGAGTGCACATTCTGAAATATTTCAAAACTGTTTTTCTTTGAAGATTATTTTTCCTGACATCTTTTCTTTCGGTACTTATCTATGTGATTTTTCTTCTGACTGATATCTATGCCACATGGGAGAGTACACCATTTTTAGTAGGACTTAAACCAAGTCCTATATTGATTCATAAGTATCCGTTTCCGGCAGTGACAATTTGCAATGTAAATAAAGCCCGGTCAAGTAAAGTGGCAAATATAACAAGGTTGGTAAAAATATTTGTGTACGTTTTTTTGTAAGGATTTTGATTTTCAGCAATACCATGGAATATTCAATGATTCAAACACTTTGTTCAGGATCAATTGATAAATTGGATTCTAATGATGAATTGGAAGAAATCCGAAATAGATCACTGTTTCAGAAGTTTATTGAAAAAGTATAAATTGGTTTGGTATTTAATTTTTATTCATTAAAATTAATTTTTAAATATTTTTTTAGACTGCCCAACCGTGTGATAAACTCTTGCTGTCATGTAAATTTGGTACAGTTGTTAAAAATTGTGCCGATATTTTTCGACCAGTTCTAACTGATGAAGGGCAATGTTGTGTCTTCAATTCCTTGCACCCGTCATTTATTTACAGAAGGTAAACTGAATTTAGACCAGTTTATACCAATCAGAGCATCGGCAATTTAATTTCAATCGTAGTATTTAGTTTCCAATTTGTTTAAGAATGAACTTTTCAAAAGTCTATGACGTAAAAACTATTGGTATAAACGAAAACTTATTTCATTTTAAACTTATACCAATCAAGAATATGATGAAAAAAACATGTGTATCAGCGTTTTTGTTGATTGATTGACTTGTTTTTATCACGAATTGAATTTTTTGTTTTCTTGTTGACAGTTAACTGGTATAAAATAACAAAACTGGAAGCATTTTATAATAATCTGTTTACGATGTTCTGTGGAATGAAATTAAAATTATATAAGAAGATACACGTAACTGTGATATTCATACAAATTTTCTGCACCTCTTTTTAAATTTTATACCAATCCATTGTTCGTTATATTTAATTTTGACAAACAATAAGTTAATAATAAAATTAAAAGTCCGTATCTATAACATTTTATACCAATTAAGTTCTATTAATAATGGAAAGTAAAATTGGTATAATAAAATATGATAGTCTAGATGATTTATCATTCGTGTTATTAAAAAATAATAATGTATTGGAAATATTTCATTTTTATACCAATTATTTGTAAAATTCAAAGAGAAATAGATTATGAATGACAGAATGCCATTATTTTCGTCATTTTATTTTTTGATTCTGTAATATGTAGGTAGGTACTAATTTTTGAAACTCTAATTTGTAGATTTAAGGATTTCGAAGGATTTATTCAACACGATGGAGCTGTTGGTGTTAATTGGGATCCAGAAGACGGTTACCAGAAGAATCTACCAAAACTCTTTTTTCCTCGTGCTGCATTTGGTAGAGTATCAGTTATTTTTTATTTCGTCCTTAATTAAGGATTAATTTAAATTGACGAAAACTCACATAGGAGTCGGTATAAGTATGGGCTTATCAATTGTTGTCAACGCTGAGCAAGACGATTATTACTGCACTTCAAGAAATGGCCCAGGATTCAAGGTACACAATTCCTAACTAATTCTTCTATGACTTTCTTCATACTGTTTTTTTTTCGATTGTTCAGTTACTTCTTCACAATCCTATGGAAATCCCTTCACTTCTAGAGAATGGTCTTTATGTCGAAACAGGATCAGAGATAAATTTCCGCATTGCTGTGGATCGGTCCGAAGCCAGCCAGGACTTGAGAAATCTAAGTTTGGACAAACGTCAGTGTGTCTTTAAGACCGAACAAAAACTCAAATATTTCAAAACCTATTCCCGAAGGAATTGTGAAATTGAATGTTTAGTCGAAACAACAGCTAAATTCTGTGGTTGTATAAGTTATTATTTGCCAAAAACTTGGACTTATTTGCCAGCTTGTGGGTTGGATGACTTGCCTTGTCAACGATTGAGGCGACGTAAATGCAAAGATCAATGTCTACAAGGATGTTTTGATTTATTTTACAATCCTTCAAGGTTTCAAATTCCCCTTACTTCGGGTGGATATTTGATTGGAAATCAAATGTTGGAGAAAATGAATTCGACATATTTGAGAGAAAATATTGCTGTAATACATTTTTATTATAAATTTTCAGATTTTGTTGGTCTTATGAGAACGAGCTATGGTGGAGTCACGGAGTTTTTGTGTAAATGAGTTGGACTTTTTTTCCAATTTCAAAATTAACGAAAGTTGTAATTTTTTTCAAGCTAAGACTGGCGGACTGATTGGATTGCTTGGTTTAAGTTTTATATCAGTCATCGAAATATTGTATTTTTTAGTTTTCAAGCCTCTTGGAAGTTTGTTAAGATGTTTCAATGGGAGATCGAATAACAGAGGAGTAAGCTTCATTTGAATATTTTGTTTTTGAAATATTGTTGTCAAAGTTTTGTAATTTTAGCTTCTTCAACTAAAACAAACAGAATCTCGAATGACATTGAGTAACATTACTTTAAGAGATTCACAAGAAATGGAGTATAATGCTGACCATTTACATCTAAATTTATTCCAACGAAACAATTATACCTGAATTCGTACATAATTTGTATTTGAAATAAAATATAACTATTCAAAATTTCATTTTTCCTTAAATTTTGATGAAACTTTCGGAACAACGAAAAAGAAGGCAATCTTCTCTGACATGTTCAATTCAATTAAAAGAATGCATTCATCGTCTTCACTTTGAGACTTTTAACAAGAAAATGCAATTTGACAATCTTCAAACGGAAGAAATGTCATAATTGACAGTTAAAGTCTTAAGTCTTTGTATTTCCGGCAACCTAAAAAAAAAACTCAAAAGAAAAATTCCACTTTACTCCTTGTAAGTTGACCATGTCAGAATGATTTGAATAAAACAGATAACATAAAAATGACAGCAAATTTGGCAGATGTCGCTTCAAAAATATGGCCATGGCCACTACACCTGATGTCAAAGCTTAGGAGTCCATATTTAAAGACGTTAATATAAGTCTCAAAAATAACAATTGAAAGTTTAATTAATAGTGCTTTCCCATCTTTTTAACTTTCAGCTTCAAAAAAAAAGTCAACGAATGTCATTAAAGTTATTAAAGATTGCATTCACAAAAGATTACATTCTTCTACTACTCTTAAATCATAAATTATTCTGATAATAATCTTAATTATCTTAAAAAGTCCTTTCGACCCAAATTATGAGATTATCTTGAGAGTTAAATTTTCTTGTTTCAGTTTTTTTTTTTTTTTAACTCCTCCCCACTTTGACGTGTTTAAAAAGTCCTAGATTTTATAATAGGTCCTAGTTGTTGTTATGCACAACTCTTTTATTTTAGTTCAGCAAAACTTAAACACTTCAATTACAGGCCTTAGGGAGACGTTCGCCTCCATAGCTTCCCATAACATTTATGCATGTAGGTATACAACTCCTAATTACACGTTCCCAGAAAGGGATCACCGAACCTATGTCATGCAAATAATGACGGCAACCATGCAGTTCCACGAACTACCATATTTATATGGGGTAGATTTGTGATACGGGCTTCGACGACGACGGGCGGCGGACTTGGAGGCGGCCGTACTCTGCGCCACATCGTTATTGTGTACTCGTATAGTTTTGAAACAAAATCAGTTTTCTAATACTAGTATATTAAATCGCTTTACCGGCCTGGCCATAACTGCACCCTGTATCCATTGATTTTTTGCCTTTTTTTTAATTTTTTTATTTTTATTTTTCAAAAGAGCAATAAACTGATATAGGTTAGGTATACACAAAGTAACAACTTATGGATGTGTGTTCCTTTAACAGTGGGTGGTTAAAGAGAAAAGTAGGTCAGGAATATAAGCGAGCCGGATATCCGTTCCTGAGTGCTTCTGTGTATAGAATTCAGGTTAAAAGGTATAATCCAGGATGGATATCTGATTTTTCATGGACATTGATTGCTTTTTGCAATATGCTTGCGTTTTATGGATACTTGTTGTGATTTTTTTTTTATTTTGTTGTTGTTGTTTCTTTATCTTAATGAATTGTGTCACGCTCTAGAATATTTTTGGTTTAGAGTTTCGTACTGCAAAAAGTAAAAAAAAAGAAAAAATGGAGAAAAAATGCGGTCAGTATAATTAACCTATTTTACGTTGACCTGTTGTTATATTTTTTTTAAAATTGGTTTTGATGACTTCCACAGAAGCAATTATAAAATCAAATAAATGTTTGACAGTTAAAAAAAAAATATTTGTTTAAAATGCCGTGCATTAATTTTCTACACAATTACAAGCAATATTTAAGTTGAGCTGAGAAGTATTTACAAATTTGATGGATGTCAAAAGCAATCGTGATGAAAATGCAAATGAAAGTATTTTGAAAAGGACGAAATGTTTTTTTTTTACAAATAATTAACAAAGTATTGATTCCATAACATTTTACATGGAAAACTACAACAGCAAAATTATTTAATTGAATATTGAGCTTCAGATTGTGAAATGTAGGGGGCAGTTAAGTAGCGCAAAACATAAATAATATTGACAGGCTGGTGGGTGCGTTCGTTGATATTTTTTTTCCTATTAAATGAAAATAATTATATCATAATATTTTCATATGTTTTTGAAAATTTGTAAAATAAATGACGTGAAACTGTCATTAACCTTGACTTTCATCCATGAATCATAATTAATTGTGTGTTTGCCAATTTTACGATATGCCACTTAATATTTTTTATCTTGGTTAATTTGATGAACTGAACACTTCTGACAAAATTGTTTTTAATTGCTCAAAATAAACAAACTCTTTCACCATTTCCTGATAAGTAAAACAAACAATTAATTATTAGACAATACATTTATTTTTTTATTTGTACTTTGCAAACATTTCTTCTTCTATCATTATATTGACAATCTTTAAAGAGTGACATTCTTTCTTAAAAACATTCATCAACTGGCAATTTATTGGTCTGACAGTGTGCTAGCCAGCCATACCACGCCTTGAATCCTTGTTCCTTTTTGATTCTTCGAGCACATCTGACAGCCGCAGTAATGTCATCTGTCAAAAGACTTGCACAATTAATGTTACAACTGTTGTACGATCGACGGCCATCTTCCGGTTTGCACCACCAGCGATCGTTGATTTGAAAGATTCCCCAATCCTTGGTCTTATTTCGATTCGTATTGGTAGCAGTTGTTCTATAGTTACTCTCATAACGAGCTAAACACACCCAATCGGGAAGATCATTCCTGGGTAGTCCCAATCTATCCAATTCACGCGCTAGTTCACATTTGGAAAATTCTTTTCCATCTGCGAAAAAACTCGAAGCAATGAAGACAAGTAAAAAAGCACAAATGAGATTTCTGATCATTTTATTTCACTTTGAATGATAACTGTCTACTGATTATAATTTCCACAATATGTTGAGTATTTATAGATGCACAGACATTTTATTTTGAAGAGGTAAATTATTATTATAATTATTTTTCTTATCACAATTAAATGAAACAATAGAATAAAAATATGTATAAAATTTTATACGAGTACAAAAATAAAATAAAGGTTTTAATCAAATTAAAACACGACGACGGACGATGATGGAATCGGAAGATGTGAGTTTCAAAATGTTATCGTGGTTCTGGGCATCCCCTGAATATACTTGAGCTCGAGTATGAACGACGACGGCGTTTCAGGCTTCCGTACAAAAATACAAAAATTAAAATACGTAAAATAAAATGCTTTTACTGTCTATTGACTTATTTTTGTCCACTAATCCGTTGTTGTTTTTGTTTTCCATATAAAATTTTGGGATGTAGTGGATTCACAAACAAACAAAAAAAAAACATTTATTTTTCAAAATTGATGTGAATCTAGAAAAACACTCTTAAATCACATTCTTAACCTTTGACTATTTCTACATCTGACAAAATTTTGGAATTGAACTCAAAACTAATGACAATAATTAAGGTTGGCAACTCTTGAAGTTTTGAAAGTAAGAGCAAGTTGTATTTTTTTTTTATTTGTCATTGAAAATTAAAACCTTTAGTTTTAGGCTTTAAGAAAAAAAATCTGTTTTCAAGTTGAACTGGAATTCGCAGATGAAATTACAAAAATTTTATATTCCAAATTGACAATTTTTCAAATAAACTTTTGCGACACAGTTTGCTGTTGAGTTTGAGTCAATTCAATTGATTTTTTATGATAGTGCTAACTGAAATGCAATTTCTGTATTCAAATTAAAAGTAAAATAAATTTTCAACTCAAAACACTTCATTCATTACTCTAATCTACACTCACTCACTCACACACTCTTGTTCCTGCAATCATCATTCATGACTTGGATATGTTAATAAAGTCATCATCAAATCAATCCATTCTTATCGCAAAAAAAAAAAAAAAAAAAAAAACAACCAAATGAGTCTGACCCCTGTAGCATGACATTTTGCCCAAATTTGATAAGTCTGGGGAATCACAAATTATGACAGACATTTGGAATTTTATGTTGTTTCTTATCACAGAAGAATGAGTTGTCATATAGTTATTGTGAATGAACTGACATATAACTACGCTTCGCAAGTTAATTTATACAGTTAGAACACTGCATCTAATAGCAACCAAGACTATCAGATTATACAATACAAGTTAGATTGTCAAAGAGAAAAACAACCAATTGCTAATGACCCAAAAATATTCGTCTCATCATCTAAATCAATAATCAATGAAGAAGTTTTCAAATAAAAATACAAACCAGAAATTTTTATTAAAGTATCAACATCAAAAAACAAAAAAATAATTGAAAACTACTACTACTATAACCTTCAAGTAGACAGAACTTTTCAAGTAGTTTGTTAATTGCAAATTCAATCGAATTACATACATTCATATTTCTCACCCTATTATTTCAATTTGAATTTTTGAAATCTGAATTTTTCAAAGTTCAAAAGCCAAATGTTTAATAACAAAAAAACATCAATCCAGTAATAAAGAATGATTCGATCTGTTTTCTTATTTTCTAATTAACCAGATATAGATAAATTTATGTGATGGAAAACTTCAAATTCTATTTTAAGTGTTTTGATAAAAAAAAAAATTTAAAAACAAAAATGCCTATTTCAACAATACTGTGCGATAATTGTTTTTTGTATTATTTTATCTGGAATTTGTTTTGGTTCTTTTAAAATTACAAGCTTAATAATATTTGACGTACAAGTTCAAAAAAAGTCTTATAAAATATTGAAACTCATATTATTATTATGCTGTTGTATAAATATATTTTAAAATAAAAAAATGGCAAACAATCAAAATACAAATGTAAAAAAAGAGAAATGAACTTGATTGATTGATTTGTATATAAACTTTATGAATGTAATTCTAAAAAAAAAGTAAGAAACTTATTTTCTACATTTTGAATTTTCAGAAAAAAGATGTTAGTTTTTAAAGAACTACATACATACCAAAATACGTCTTTTTTTGTATTTTTTTAATTTCAAAAGAATGTATCGTTAGCAACAAGCTCTTGTTCAAATTTTATTTTATCAAAATCTTTAAAGCCGTTTTAGAGACAATTCATTATTTGTATAATGGTTGTCACTATTTGGATATGTTCGGATATCTGTTTTTGAATAAGAGGAAATTAATAATTTACTAGTTTACAAAACGAGTATTTTGAGCAGAAAATAAAAATAAAGAAGCTAAGGAAGATATTTAAACTTAAAGTACACTAACTGAAAAACTGCTTACAAAAGTTTCCTACAATAACAAAAGTCGATACGTAAGATTCTTCTTTTAAAACCTTCAGATAATGTCTTCTTTAAAATATTTACCACAAAAAGAAAATGCCTGGCATTTTGTCATTTGTGCCCATTCAAAATTTGGCACAAGATTTCTACTTTTGAGATTTCTAACTAAATCTATAATCAAAATTCGGAACTCAAAAGAAATTCAAAAAACTATAAAAGATACGGGTTTGTAAAAATTATAAAATACCACAAAAATAATGAATATATTTCAAAAAACTTTAAAAAAATAAAATTGAAAAATATGACTAACCCGGTTGATTTGCATTTTGAAAACTAGCTATTTTTATATAAGGTGTGTTTTTTTGGGAATAATATCCACAGTGAAGTTAATTTTTACTCGTATTACAAATACAACATCTTTACTGTCGATAAAAGTAGAAGTAGCACTGCGAATAGAATTTTGACGTTTGCTAAGTCTCGAATATAAATGCTGGTACAATTGACAACTCTCTCTCTCTCTCTCAGGCATGTTCGTCGAGTACGATAAGTATTTTGTTGTTTAGCATTTTTCATTTGTCCCTGAGAGTTTACTTCTTTTACCGTTTCTTGCACTTTTCGACATTTCATGTTTTATCTGCATCCAAACGAACGCCAAAAAAAATATACGACAAAATTGAAAACGCTGCCTTTTGTATCGTGTTGATGTCATAGATAGCTGTGTAATCTTTCCTAACGTGTTATTGTAACAGAAACATACGAGGTTTAATCTGTCTAATATTATAGTAACTCATACTTTTGTTAATCAATGTCATACAAGAGTTACTAACTCGAAAAATCTTTCATATGAAATACGCTATATCTAATTCCAAAACTAACTAATGTCTGCGAATAGACCCTTTGACTTTTGTTTTGATATCTGTCAAAAAAATCCACACAAAAATAAAGCAAATCACACAACTGCGGATACGTTTTTTTGGGAAATCCTACTTAACTGCGGATATTTTTCACAAAAAAAATACACCGCAAATGATTTGCGGAATTTAACAAGAAATTTTGAAATTCTGAATTTGAATCTATTCAATTTTTTTCGCACATCACTGTATACTCCCCAAAAGAATGTCTGTGTTTTCATAAACTCTCTGTTTTCAATTTTTCCCATATCGACACCTAGAAACGCTCATAAATCCTCCACATTAATATACCTACTTTTTCTCAATATTGTGTGTTCTAAATCACATGCGTAACAAAAACTAAAAAAACAAAAAACAATTAAACAAACACAACGGCTGACTTTGTTAATAAAAACACAATCGAATTAAAATTATGTATAGATGAGAAAAAACTAAAAAAAAAATTTCAAAAAATACCGCAAGACGAATTCCAGAAGTTCTTTGGTTATGATGATATTTTTTCTCAGAACTGTCAGTTCATAAGTAGGCACAAGGGTTATCGGAATTCCAGAGAATCCCTTCGCATATTAAGTGGGCACTTTAAGAGGTAAACACATTACTCGTACTTGGAGGCAGAAAAGACAACAAATCTTTCGTCTGTCATCGATGCAAAGTGTTCCAATCCGAGAGGGATAACAAGAGGGGAGAGGGTGTATGTTTATAAACATTATCAGGCATTTGAATATACGAGTATTACGGTTGATGGTGTATTCCCGATTCCGATTCTGTGGTGCTCCTCCATGAATATTGGCCATGCAATGCAACACCATTAGTTTATAACCACGAACGACGACTAGGACGGAACGTGCCACATGTTTTCATTCCGCACTTGATTGCCTCTGCAGCTCTAGAACCACCAAGCTGCCATCGCCACACCACACCCACGACAAACGAACGAACGCGTCAACGCATATGAATGTTCTTGTAGGCCCCAGATATCCACACAAGTCTACCGTTGGCAAAGTTGGAGCGGAAGGGGTGTAACTGGTGCCAAAAGAACAAGGAATCCCGAGAGAGAGTACTACAAACTTAATGTAAACAAACATACATTTTATTTACATACAATTTCTCAATATCTCAGGGGGCGACCGACAACGTCGACGTGAGACGGAGGATGGAACACGGGAGCCAAGAGCTCCAAGACAACATATTGACAAAAAAAAATTGCTCCTACTCATAAATTTATTAACAAAAAAAAAAAAAAATAAGTAAAAGATCTTTTGTTGTTGTTCTTTCATTGGAGGTCTTGTCTGATCTGTTTGCTGGCGGAGCAATCAGTCATGATCTGGAAGCGCGATCGTAATTCACGTGTTTCGCATTCTGAGTGCTGACGAACAAAAACAAATCAAAACTATTAAACGGTTCTTCATCTTTAATTTGAATAGTGATGGCAATGATCTGATATATGATTCGGTTTGTTGGTCAGATAATAATCAGTTTAATTAAACGGCGGCGTGGACATTAAAATTTCGGTGAGGGGTTTCGATAAAAAAAACTGATCTTGTGGTTATAATTTATTACCTATTTTGGATTCGATGATCTCATCTAATAAAAGTGGTTTTTGATTTTTTATTTTTGGTGCAAGAAGTTTATGCTCGTACCTACCTGCATTTTTTGTGGGCGGCTTTAATCGTTTTTGTTGCAATGCAACTGTGCGGGTGTTGAAAAGAAAAATTTATTCGACATTGACAAACATTAAGAAAGATAAAAATCATTTTGTTGGATCTATGGAAATTATCTATTCGAAACTTTTCTACTTTTGAATTTCAACCTTAAAAAAAAAAAAACAGCGAATAAAATATTTGAAAAAAAAAAAAAACGGATACACCTACCAAGGAAAAAAGATTTGAGTTCCAGGTTAACAAGTAAGTACAGGTAGTTTGAAAGTATTACTATCATTACATTTTTTATTCCTTAAAAATATGTTAGATCCTTAAAAATTCCTTAGACATTCGATTGACTGAAAAACATACATCCATGTTTTTAAAAATTTGATCCAATTTTTTGCTTTCTGTTGGTAAAGTTTCTGTATCTCCGAGAAAATTGATTGAATTTCATTATGCGTATAGAGTTCCACAGGGGTCGACTCTAAGACCACGTTTGTTTTCTTTATTTTAAATCTAATTCGTTTTCATTTGCCATAAAATCAAAGTTCACCGAAGTGATTTTCTTAAAAGTTGTTGACATACCTATATTGATTGACTTAATTGGGCATTTGGGAGTTCAATATCACCAATAAGTCCAGGAATCAGCCTCCTTCCTATTTCAAATCTTTCTGGCTCTGAAAAATTGAATTTTGTTTTACTTTTCAATTAATTTATGTATTTTATCGTTTGATCCTTTTTATAGTCTTACAGAGTATTATCTGATGAAGTACGTTAGATCACAGTTTAAATATTATCTTCAATGTAAATAAAAAGAAGTTGCCCCCAATGAGTACCCAAAGGAACCTTTAAATCGGCAGTAAATTTACTGATAAGTAACTTCTGTTAAAATCCCCTCAAGACGGAATTGACCGTCATTTGAAGACTTCAATTGTTTGCCATAGTTTCGATTGACAAAAATTTAACTAAACTTAAATGACTGAATTAAAATATGACGTAACTCTTAAGACAAAGCAAACTTACATACATCAATGTTTGCTATTTGACACATGTTTTCACATGTCAATTTTCAAACGTGGCAAATTGACAGCCCTAATCGCGCTTTAAATACCAACCAACTAAACAATTAAACCACTAAAAACAATAAAACTACACGCATAAATAAATATTGTAATATAAATATGACACACATAATTCATTTAAAATCATTTGAATAAACAGAAGAATCATTAATAAAAAAAAAGAACAAAAAAAAACACTGAATTCTCTTCGATAACGACATGTTGTTGTTTTAATTTTTTTTTTTTTTGACTTGAGAATTTTAAATGAAACAAAAAAAATAAATTGTTTTTTAACAGATGCTTTTCAATTTTCACTTATCTTATAAATTTTTAGGCAATTTTGTCGACATCTAGTCGGCGGCGGCGTCGTTGGTCGGTCATTGGAGGTAACACAGTGGGAAAGATAGTGAGAAGACATTGGAATAAATATGTGAGAAAATGTCAGCAGAAATAAGTTTAAAGAAATGAAGATAATGAAATACCATAAATAGAAGCAAATTAAATTAGAATTGAAAATAAAGAAAAGAAAGCTTAAGTTGCACGCAACTTACAATTTCTCTAATTTTGTTAATGACTATAGAAAAAGTATTCTCAATTGATAGTTCGCTGAATAATAAACCCGCGTGAAATATAGATGTCATTTTTATGTTATGTTAATCCAAAAGATAATGAGGTTTAAGTTGCCTTTAAAAAAATTGAAATTAAATTTAAAAAAATATGAAAATTATTTTTTCTTTTCCTGAAATTTGTCAAATTTTAAAATGAAATTGCCTTCTATAAAACAAAAACAAAAAATCTGACATATCTAAAAACTTGACATGTTTTTTGCTCGTTAAAATACATATTTCAACTAAATGATTTCCTCGCCTTGGTTTTTTTAAAAATAAACATTCGAACTTTTCGAGTACCTACTTTAGCCAATTTTGTGTGTCAATTCTACATTTAAATGTTACTCTACCCCACTGTGTGAGATTGTATTTCAACTCTCAGACATAATGGCACTTTAAATACTCTTAGTCTCAAATATTGTTTAACCCTGAAATCTGTTCTGATCAAATTGCATTCTTGATACAATAATATGTAATTAATTCAAGAGAAATGGTTTGAATTTTTAATTCATTCACAAAAAAATACCCAAGATACGAAAAAAAGGAATGGGTGTTTTTGTGTTAAACATATCTTTAAAGAAAAATGCTACTTATCATTTCTGAAATATGTATTTTAAATGTTCATATGTTTAAGGATATCTGTTATCTGGAAATGGTTATCATTAATTGGGTTCAACCCAAATGGGAAATGAAATTGATTATGAAGTCAATGACTTTCAATATTTATATTTTTTGATATCATATCATGCATAACTGGGTTCTTGAAAATTTCATAATAATAAAGAATAATTGATTGTACTTAAGTAGTTAAACAATTAAATGAATGACCTTGCTCCAGTGGGTTCCAGATGTTTGTTTCTGTCTTAACTTATTGACATTGACATTCAAATTAATTGAAATAAAGTGACCAAGGTTTCAGTTAGCGATACTAATATTTTTTTTAATTTAAATTATCAAATGTTATTATTAGTAAAGATGATGATTACTTCTTTCTTGAAACGAAACTGCTCTTTGTCAACTCTTAGTTCCCTAGTTTTGATGTTCTTTCTTCACCTTGGCCACTTTTAAGTTTTAAACTATTTCGATTTCTTTAAAAATAGAATGACTTTAATTCAAAAGATTGTAATCTATTTTACTTACTCATTTGATTGCAATTACTCGATCATAATCATGCGAATGACTTCATTTTGACTCAATGCGTTCATGCGAATTCTCAAATTCTTTTCAAATAATTGCAATCTTTTGAGTGCTCAAAATTTGTTGATTACGAAATTACGAAAAGAAAAGTGTCAGCTTAAAAGTTTATTTAGTTATGGCTACTCTAAAGTTGAATAAGTGATTTATAATGGTTACATCTCAAATAATTGAAAGCTTGACAATAGTCAGTGCAGCGTCCCCCTTTACTGTCTTTACAAAGTTATTTCTTTAAAATACAGATTTTATCAAAACATCAAAATTCACTTATAAATAGATTACATTTTAATTAAATGATAAAATTTCGTTACTACTTAGTTAAGTACAGAAGGACAGGGACAGGGTGGTTATAATTTGTTTAAACTTTTAGGAAGTCGTAAAAGACAAGTGTTCCTGTTAAATTGGAGTATTTGTTTTTAGCAGATTGACTTCTTAGATGTTGTAAAATTAATTTAAAAGGAGTTGCTTTATTTTGCTAATTATACTTTCGAATCATTTAAATGAAAACTACATAAACTAATCAAATTTTGACAAAATGTGTTTGTGTCAAATTACTCCTTGTTCTTCCTTCTAACAATGATATTAACTTTTTTATCAATTATATTTTCTAGATATTCATAATTGAAAAAGAATTCTTATCTTGGAAGATAAATATTTGTATAGTTTGTCAATCATCATAATGCAGAACTTGAATTATGAGTAATTGTTGAATCATTATATTAATTTTGCATTTTGTGGGTTTTTTGAGGGTTGTCAGTTTTTGTTGCAAAGCAATCATTCCAAAAAAAAACTTAACATTTCTTCTGTTCTTTAATAGTTTTTTTTTAAAGGAGCTTAGGAAAACAATGTCATGCCACAGTTTGGTAGATCATTAAAAAAAATGTATTATTTTTAGTTGTAAATGGATTTAGGTTTATTAAGATATTTTAATTAGCTAAATCGTTTTACACTTGATTTATTGCATTTAAGCTAATCAAAGAATAATGATTTAAAAGACATATTATGATTAGATAAATATATTATTTTTTTTAATTATCGAGACAGCAATGTCCAAAATATGTTAATTTTTTGCTCTTTTATAAAAGTGATATAGTTATGTAGTCATAAAATTACGGGACACCAAAATATGTAAAAGGGAAGTATTTATTTATTATTAGAAAAATAAAAGTGTGTATACGCCCAGAGTCCATAATTGTTGTGACGTTACTACGACGTTAACGTACAAAATATAAATTTAAAAAAATTAGAGAACCAGGGCCTAGTTTGCGAGTAATGTCAGGGATGGAGTGGACCTACAGTTTGTAGGTCAAGAATTACTCTTGAAGAATTTGTCAATTTCTCACAAGAGCCAGTACCAGTAAAAAGTTTCAAGGTGGCGGAGGCGGTACTACTAAAACAAAATGCTTTGAATTTATTCTTCAAATTTTCAATTTATTGACAAACTTAAAATGAATATGAAGAAATGTGGTTCTACTGAAAGTCTTTTGAAAAATCAAGAATTTTTTTACTTTTAATAGAATTTCAATATTGTATTTTTAGAATGTCAAAGAAGGTTTTTTTCCATATTCAAAATTATATTTGAAGATATCAAAGATTAAAAATTTAGCTACTCCCAAAAAAGGGTGATTTGGGAGTTTTGATAACAATTCAGTCAAAAACCGAGGCAATGCTCATATAGAAATTCATACATAAGCCTGATATAACAAGACGAGTCTGATATAATGTATACAAATTGCTCTTTACATTTCGTCCCTCGAGTAGTCCTTCCGCCGTTAATAACAATACTGGGACACATCTTCATTTTTGCTTTTATTATTTGTATTAAAATATCGTCCCTCTAAATTTCTATGTGATTAGCAATGGCCATTAATCCATAGCTCTAAGCATGTCTGACAGGGGCTGCCAAATGCAGAAAATGACACAATTCCAAACCTTACTTTTTTATTACTTTTCTTCTCTGAATGTTTTCCGTTATTTTATTAGTTATTTTTCTTTTTGCGATGGAGCCAAATTCAATTAATAAGATATATCATTAAAATCAGTTCAGTTGTTCTTCAAGTAAAAATATTGCAACCTACCCAACTCTGCCCTAAAACTGTCAGATTTATTCAACTCACCAAACCAAATTATAACAGTGTTTTTGTGGTTACTTGATACATCCAAAAGTGAATATATGTCATAATAATCGAAGTACTGTTATCGTGGCATGATACTGTTCATGAGTATGATTTAAACTTCGAGTATTAGTCATCATTCGTCATTCCATCATCATCAAAAATAACAACCAAGAATATCAACAATCAAACCCAATCTTTTCTGTTCAATAAAAACCATAAAAGTCCTTAAGTCCAATGAATGTTAATGGACCACTTTTTGGGAAAAAATCACTCCTATTTCTACCTCCATTACCACTGTAACCAGCTGTTGCTCATTTCATTCATAATTACATATGTATATATCTCGTTAACAGCAAAATACTTTTTATTATAGGTATCATAAAATATCGCCTTCTAAAGCAACAAAAAAAAAGAAAACAATCCTTTATATAAATTCATTTCCATAGAAGCATCCGTCATCCGTCAAAAATGCACATAGTTAGATGTCACATGTCACTGGCTTAGCTTCCAAATGAATGATACATAAAACATCACTCGACTTCAACTATGCCACTCATGATACTGACAACACGACGATGTCGTCATTGTTTTCATTCGCATATAATTTTCAGTTAGCTCGGCGAATTCATCCATACAAGGAGCTAGGTAGTACATACCTACGTGTCGAGTTCATATAAAAATAACAGCCCCAATAATATCTATGTCACCCCTTAATCTAACCCAATTTTCATGCTACTTGCAAAAAACTACAACAACAACAAAACACAAAGAGATACTTTAATAAGTGCGATACATCTAACAGATACTTTTGCCGGCCGCTTTTATATTTCTAAACTAAGTTTCGCCGCAAAAAAAAAAAAAAATCACATTTCCTTAGAGGGGAAGGTATACTCGTATCAACTCTCGTATGTAGAATAGAGTGTGCAAATTGTAAGTGAGCTATAGGTACACTATAACACCGCTCCGAAATCTGTCATATTTGAACGTTTATAGAAGCGTGCATGACAAGCCAAAATAATTAACTTGACGCTTGTGGATCAGGCCGCGGCCGCTACATGCGTTTAATTGAATTTTTATTGTCACTAATGAGCCCTGAAATTGAATTTCAAGTTAACGAATAACAATACGAACGAACAACTTGTAGTAGGAGAGAATACTTTCTTTGCGATGAGGATGGTTATGATTCCTTATAAGGACACCCATTATATCGGTGTTTATCTGTACGAGTATTCCACTTTTGAGAAAATATGTTGGCCACAGCCTTAGAGACTTTTTCTTCTTGATTTTTTTTTTTTATACATAGCTAGTGTAATAAAAATATATTCTGAATCTGATTCTTCGATTCTGCCTGCGCGGACTTCCCGTTAGAGCGCGTGTACGTGTACTTGTATTCCTACGGAGTAGCATACACTTTCTATATGAGCGTGGTAGAGGAGAATAGGAGAAACTTGGGTTGCCACTCGGATGCAAAAACTGAATTGAAATTCAATTCGAATTAGGGGAATTTAGGTGAATTTGAAGTAAATTAAAGTAGTTTGACAGTTGACGAGTTTTTTTCAATATTGAAATTCTATGTTTTCTATGTTTTTTTGTTTACATTGTTTACTTGGAAGTACAGTTGGGAAAAGGTTTACAAAAAAATCAAACATTGAATAGTAAAATATCGTTATTCTATGTTTTCTACGTTTTTTTTTTTAATTATACACTTTGCCAGATTACTGACATCAAAGTGCCTTTATAGAACGAGATTCTTTAGTTTTTTTTTCAACTAACTTAATTATTTGTTTCTATGTTAGTTTCCGTAAGTTGAATGTGAGCTATGTTTCTATGTTTTGTTGGTTGCTATGTTTTTTTTTTCTGTGTTAATTAATAGGTGTAAGTAAATTATTGTTATTGATTTTCTAGCAGTTAGTTGTTAAGATACGTTTTTTCGTGCTATGTTTTCTATGTTTTTGTTAGTGAGTAAAATAGAATTTTTATTTGTTTTCTATGTTTTTTCGACATTTTTTTAGAGAAAGTTAATAAAGTGCATAAAAACTGTTGGTAGTAAGCGATTAATTGCTTGATAATCAAAAAATAAATAGGTCCTAATTTTTTTAAGAAAATATCAAATTTGTCGTATAATCTTTTCTATGTTTTTTTTTTGCATTTCGAACTGAGCAATGCAATCTTCCAGGAAATGATATTAAAGATCGTGATCCTGAATAAGTAAATTTGCTAATAACTAGCCGATTATCAGTTGTGAAAAATAGTGTATTACTATGTTTTCTATGTTTTTATTTCTATATAATATTTATCTTTATTCATTTGAATCTAACAAATTAACCTTTCAAATATGAATACAAATTATTAACTTAGCATTAATTTTAGTAGAAACTCAATTTTGTCAAGCTATTTTTTCTATGTGTTTTCTTTATTTATATGAAATTACCTATAAAACCCGGAAAATAAATCTTATCTTCAGTGGTGGATATTCTTTCATAATTTGCCCTTAACAATAAATTTTAACTCATTGCTGTAATCTAAATTTTGCGGTTCTATGTTTTCTATTTTTTTTTATTTTTGGATGTCGAAACAATAAGTGTTAAAATTCGGTTGACTTTTTTTAACGATTCTCGAACAGTGACTCACCCAAGTTTGCCTTATCTAATACATTCCCACGAATGTATCTACCAGCAATGACTATACGACACTGTATGGTTACTCTTCCAGCTAACCATACAGTCCGAGCAATTTTCCACAATTAGTTAGCCTCCAGCTACGATTGAGTGTTGCGCCGTCATCATCATCATCAATTCAATCCAGTATAGTGCAGTCTATGAGACTTGAAGTATCTCGTTAGATAAATAAAAAAAGTATTAAAAAAAAAGAATCTCAGTACATACTCCTACTCATTGGAAAAAAAAAATAAAAAAAAAAAAATTATTATCAACAGTCTGGATACCTAGAGATACAAGTAAAGCCACATATCGCATCAGACAAGTCCGTTGCTGTCGAAATAGATTCGATTCGGATTCAAGAGTATCCAATCCATCTCTTTGGATATCTAGTCTAGGGTCTAGTGTTGTGTTGCTCGCGAATTAAAGTATCTAACTACATAAAAACCGGTGCTGCTGCTGCAGGAGGTGCCTGCTGGATCCAACAAAACAGACGGACAGACACTGGTGGGTTGATTATGATTATGGGGTCGGTCGGTCGTAGCAAGCGTGAAGTAAAACAGAATTAGATACACTTAACGCGTCGGTCGGTCGATCGGGAAAATCGGAACTCAATTGAGTACATACATAATTTAAGTATCTATCTTTTACTCCTGTGGAATTTGAATCTTGCATCAATCTCATTGTTTAGATACTTTTTTGTGATTTATCGAAGAAAGAAAAGAATCTACCTTCAAAGGGTGGGTGGGTACCTGTTTTGTTTAGATATTGCTTTAAGTTGTGCGTCAAAAGAAAAAAAAAGTGGAACAGTGTGCAATAGTTTGTATCTGAGCCCTTCCGGCCGCCTTCTAAGGGAGAGTATCTTTCATCGAAACGGTTTTGTTTTTTTTTTCTTCAATTTTTTCTTTCTGCTTTTATGTTGCTTCAAATTAAAGTGATTTCCATTTTTTTTTAAAGTTTAAGCAAATTTGTTCGCACATCACAGACGCAAGTCAGTCCGTCGCCGTCGTCAGTTAGAGTCGTCTTTTAAGATTACAATAAATCTTTGTCCAGCTCTATATTGTTTCTTATTATAAAAAGTTTTTTTTTTCTGTTTTTTGTAACGGAAATTCAAAAATCAAATGCACGCACAGGCAGCTTTATGCATTTTTTAAAGACGAAACAGATACATCCGTTTGGTCTTTAAGTTTTCACAAGATTGACGTTCGTTTTGTAACTTTGTGAGTGTTTTCAAGAGAACAGATATAAAATCATTGACTTGAGGTAATGCATATTTTTTTCTATCCAAAGTGAATACAAGTTTAAGGAGTTTAATTTTAATGAAGAGATTGCAATTTCTTGAAAAAATGTCAGTGGTTGGTCTTGTTGCAAAAGAAAACTGTTGAAATTTGTGAAAATTGTGAAAACTGTCGTCGAACTAGTCTTAAGATATTCAGACACCTTCCTACATTTTTTTTCTTGAATATCAAAATCCTGCCTACGTATTAAGTCTGTCATACAAAAAGAGTGGGTAGTTAGGTAAACGTGCCCCTAAATATCTTTTTAGAAAATTATTGTTGTGTTTGTTGTTTTTTTTTTTTTTGTTTAACACTTTTTTTTAAGTGAATAATTTGTTACTAATGCTGCACAAGTTGAAGTGAGATGTGACAATGCCAAAAGCTACTGTGATTGTAAAATTTCATTTTTATTCTGACCTCGGCGAATAATTTAGAGCATTAGTAGAACAAATAAAGATAATCATAATAGTCTGGGAGAAAATGTTACATTTTGTTGATACTAGTATATTGAACAACAAAATTGAATTTTTTAATGATTTATTTTATTTTTTGAAGACTTAGAAAATTGAAGGAATTTGAAATTAATATAATCAAAGTGGCCAATTTTGGTGCCAGATTAAAGCAAAAATTTGTTGGCTTCAAAATTCTGTGTGTCTATTTTCAGTCTGTATTTTCGAAGTGAAGCTGGAATCACTTAAACGATTTTCTTAAAAATTCTTAGAAGCAAGAGTGTTTTAATTTATTTTTAAAATGCAAGAATTAATATCCTAAGTTTCTATTTTCAAGGTTAGCTAATAATATCTTTGGAAGATTCAAAAAACAAGTACATCAAGATGTTCTGTTCATATAATTTTTTTTAACTTAACTTAACTTAACTTTTAACTTCTATTTTATGACTTCACAGATTTTCGAAAACAATTTTTTTTTTTGAAATTCAAAAATTTGTATGCTTATTAAAATTAACTAAAAAGTTTTTGGATTGCTTGAAAACGAGTAGTTATCTCATTATTTCGTTTTTCAATGAACAAATGCTTTGAAAGACAGAAAATTTGAAAAATTACTTTAAAATATTTTCAAATATTTGCGTTTTTATGCATGGAAAAAATAATTCTACATTAAACTGTTTTTTAAGAACTTAAAAATTTATAAAAAATTGCAAATACTCAACATTTCGTGAATGAAAAATTTATTAAATTACTTAAGACGAAATATAAGTTTAAAAGGTCGAAACTACAATTTTTTCTCTAAATTTATAAATTAAATCGTGAAACTTTGTCCAGTTTATAAAGTAGAAAATTCATCTCTTTTGTCTTTCGTATGCAATAAAAGCCATAAACATTTATTAAAAATGTGTTTCCTGTTTACTTTATAAAAATTTATATTTTGAGATTTTTTGAAAATTAACAGATATGTTTTTGAAACAAAATATCTCAGACTATCATTTTTCAAAATGCACTAGAGCAGACAGAAGTTATCTAGAAAATTTGCATTATAGTTAAAATGCATTAATTAATAAAGTCTGTGCAATGAATAACTTTATTTAACAACAACTATAGTAAAAATGCTATTAAGGAAATAATTACACATTTTGTGATGTAATATTGTTAAATAACTTTTATTGACTAATCTGAATAATTAAACATTGTCAAACATACATATTAATTTGCTGAAAACTAACCATTCTCAACATATGTTCAGTTGTAGCAAGGACAATTTTCTTTGTATTCCGAAATGTTTTTGACCTTAAACTTATTTGCTTATAATTACATACTATGGATTTTCAATTTTTTCAAGAAAATTGAATTATCAATTAAATTTAACACCAAATGATTTAGAAATAACTTAAGAACTTTTGGAAAATTGTGCTTCACTTAAATTAGGATTTCAAACTCGTAATTACCTCATATAAACATTTTACATTTCTAAATTTTTATTTCAAATTTTTTGCCAGAAATTCACATAGTTAAACATTTATAGTAACCATATAATATTGACACATCTACTTTAAAAAAATTAATGAATAACTAAGTATTAATTGATTTTATAAAAACGGATTTTCTCATTAAATAAGAAAACCATGTTTTTTTCAAAATTTCAATTATTACGAAAATAAAAAATCAATAAAAGACAAGTCTTCATGACTTCTATCTTATGATACTTTATAACCTTGAATCACAAAGCAAGTTCGTAAAATCTAAATTTGAGATCATTAAAAAGTGTGTGGTATGGCGTATGAGTACTTTTTTTTTAATAAAGTGTTAAACAAATTAATTCGTTCAACTTGCCCATGGATTAATTATTTTTCATGTTTTTTTTTTTTTTGTTCAAGATCATAATATTCAATAAATTTAAAATTTTGTTGAGTTGAAAAATTATAATTTGTTTTTAGTGAAATGATAATCGTGTCGATATTTCAGCTTTTAGGATTGATATTTAGAGGTTATTCGTCTATTGATAGAATAGTGACTTCAACTCTTATCACCGCTCTTTAAGACTTCATCATAAAAAACAGCTCAAAAGAACTAATTTCAATTAATACTGTATTTCAGGAACGACTTGTTCAATATAAATGAAACTTAATGAAGTTCATGTGTCTTTGTGAACTTGAAATCTCATGGTTTTAAATTCAAAGGGAGTCGAAAATGTGCCATTAAATTCTTATAAATAAATAATTACTCTGAAATAAACTTAAAAACCACATAATTTGCATTATATCAAAATATATACCATACATATAAGTAAACATTATATAAGTATTACTATTTATACTTAAAGGATCCCCTTAAGAAACTTTTGATGGCTCTTAAAGTTTTCACTCATCAAATTTAATCAATAAACTTAAGAATTATTTTCAAGGACATCATGTCATCGTTTTATACACACAAGTTCATAGGTACTATAATTGTTTTTACTATATACCTATCTTAGGGGATTTCATTGGCCTTTTGTTAACAACTTATAACTGTGTCTGAAAATAACTACCAACCATCACATTTTAACAACCAAACAAAAAAAAAAACATATATGTGTTGACGTGGTTGTACATTTTAAATGAATTAATAGATCCTTATGTATAAATATGTGAAAAATTTTAGTTTTGAAATTACCACAAAAAATATAATTTTGACGAAAAGAAAATACTAAAAATTATTATTTCAACTTTAAAACGTATGTTTTCATAATCATATGACATTTTAATATTTCTGGCATTGTTTTCCACAATTTCCCATCCCAGCCCACATCATATCCTAGACCCACTCTATTTAATTTATGTTGTTTATTATTGACTTTATTCACTACATACAAAAAATATACAGTATACATATATGTACATATGTACATATGTAGATAGATAAGTATATCATAAATTTGTTGGTCATATCCATATGCACATCAAAGTGTCTTATTACAGAATTAAATATTCTATCGATTGATGTCTCCTACAAACCTACCACACTATTACACAGGTTGTAATATATTTTTAGCTCGAAATGTAAAAGCTTTTCAGTAGTTAACTTTATAGTTTTTTTTTTATGTACAGTATTAAGTTGATTCAGTGGGGAATCAAAAAAAAGTAAAAAAAAAAATTTTTTAATGCATTATTGTTCACATAAGGGGTACGATAAGGACAAAGGACATAACCACTTCTTAGAATTTAGAAAACAAAAAATTATTTAATTAAAACTTATTGTTGGTCCTTGCGATAGTTGAAATGAAATTAACATCACTTAATTGAAGTAGAAACTTTTAGTACTTTTTTGTTAATTCGAAAAACAAAGTTGTTTATTTTACAGGTTTTCAAAATGAGTGTAAGGTTCCTAAAAATTAAAAATAATATCTTTTTTTTTAGTTTGAAAATAAAACTTTCAGTTAATATTTTTTATAATTCTTACAAATAACCCTGTCAAAAATGTAGTTACGTTCTTGTGGCTCTAAGGCAACGAATTTTGCCAACAGTTCAAAAACAATCCATGTATGTATGTACATATGTACTAACAATTTTGATGAAAAACACACTTCTACAAAATTCAAGCATTATGAGTTTGAACTGATGGTGAATAAAGTTCATGCTACGAGTTAAGAAACGACAAGACAAGACTAATATGTCTCCCGTTCGTCTCGGTATACCGACAATAACTGATATATGTTTCTTAATATCACATTAACAACCTTTCTGGAGCAATATGTTAAAAATAATTGATTTTTCAGAGCAAAAATTTTCAGTTCATCAAATCGCTCAGTAAAATTGAAAAGTGAATGACTTTAATTAGTATTAAAAGTCTGGTCTTGGTTTCGTATTGGGTGTTTTTAAGGTTGTATTGTTTCGCCTCTTCTAGGTTTTAATAGCCGTTACTGATACGAATAGAAGACCAACATTTTTGTCGTTTCAAGGCTAACCTTGAATTATTAACTGAAACACATTTGATTTCTGTCAAACTTCGTAAGCTTACTAACCATAAACAAATCTCAAAAGCCCGAAAAAAGCGCTTTCACAATTGATGTAAAATCTCTGATTCTAAAAAAGATTGAACTGAACTCTTGAGTACATAAGAAAAACGAAAAGAATTCGATAACCTCTTTGACGGACCATCTAAATTTTCACGGTTACCTTAGGGTTACTACGAACCAGGCCCACCATGTGTACCATAAAATGAGTGCAAAACTTACTAATTGACAAAATCATCAAATGTGTTAATTGTTGGCCTTGTAATTTGACATCACTGACTTAATTATAAACAAAAAACTGACAACTCATCTGATTACAAGTTCATTTTTTTTAATTATATACATATGTACTTTAAAACTAAAGTTTTTTAGACGTCACTAACGTTACAATTTTCATTATTTTTTGTTTTTATCAGAACCAAATTCTAATTACAATGACTTGCAGTTTTCTTTCTCAGTAATTATCATATTAAAAACAATTTATCTTACTGTGGATAAATTAATTATTTGAAAATAATATCTGAAGTACTTTGTATAGGTACTTTTTCGTTCAATTGACTACTACCATATAATTATGCAATTCCAAAATCGATTTAAAAATCTAAAAAACAACAATATACCGAAGAAAATTTCATTCTGAAAAAAATTAATTCGATTAAATTTTTAAAGTACTAAAGATTTCTTTTTTTTTTTATTTCCAGTATAAAAAAAACATCACAAAATGGCTTTGGGGGAAGACGATGATAATAAAATGCCCTTAAAGGATAGAACATGCAATGATGAGGACACCGACTTGAATATGACAGCCGAGACCAGACTTGAACAAAGGTATACCTACTCAACTCAACCTAACCTACATTTATGTAAACCTATAGATTGTATTCCTATAGAATTTGTGAAGTACATAGAAATGAGTAATAGAATTTGTTGTTTACAGCGTCAGTCATACTTGTAGTTGTATATATAGTACTTAACTTACCTACGTCATAGTTTTAGATATAGGTAAGGTACCTAAGTATATTTGTTTGTATAGATAAAAGTTGTGAAAGTAAAAGTTTAATTATAAAATACACAGTGTTATTAAATCAAATTTGTGTAAAAAACGTGGCATGTGGCAAGGAAACAAAAACAAATTTGATTCGGTTGCACGAATTTGATTTTAAAAGTAGACTTTATTAAATTCTGAACAAGAAGCAATTGATTGTCGAAATTAAAGTTTAAAATTATGGATAATAGTACCTACACGAATATAACAAAATTTATATGCAATTTATGCTGATATTAATAAAAAAATGTGTTGATCAAAGTTAAGACTATTAAAGCGGGTTATTCTGTTAAATGTGATGGCAGTACTCTGTTAAGTTATAACACAATACTCCTACTTCCTGTTCGGTTTTAGAACCATTATAATTTCAGTACCAATAAAGTTAGGAACTTAAAACCATAAGTTATCATCAACTAAACTAGTCAAGGACATGCACTTCACCAAATTTCATCAATAAAACACAAATAGTTTCTATGGTACGGCCTCTCAAAATTTCAAAAACCGTAACTGGCTGCATAACAACTATCAGAGAAAAAGAATAAAAACGTATGATTTTCTATCGAAGAGACGTGACTGACTTTATAATTTATAAAAAGTATTGAAAACTCACCAAAATCATAAATTTGTAAAAAATATTAAAAATATGAGTTCAAAGGGTGTTCTTTCAAGATGTATGATTTACAAGAAGAAATAAAATCCATATGTTTGGGCCAAGAATTTAACTTTATTATAAAGATAAGTGTTTGCCATTGTGTTTTTTAAAAATGATTTCGAGGAAAAAATTGTCTTGTAAAAATCTCATCGGCCGGGATGCTTGGCGCGAACTCAATATTGGTAATATTATATTTTTTGCACAATTTGCAAACGTTGTTCAGAAGTAATTCTATTTATTATAAAAAGGCAAACTAAACGAAGCATAAATCAAGTAACAACTGTAAAAAAAAAACAACTTCAAAAAAGTATTGCTAGATTGAAAACCACACGTCTAAATAAAACACCTTTTATTTATATTTTTATTTTAGTGAAAAATATTGATAAAATTCAAAATTATATTATATTTTTCCTTAACGAGCCTTTAAAGTTGGCTTGACCCTTGCGGAAACGATTTCTGTTAGAAATGCTTATGGATGAAGTCTCCCGGACTATTTCAAATTTGTTCTTTAGTAGAGAACTTTTTTCGAAATTCTTTTAGATCAAAAGTATTGAAAAATGTCAAATATATATATAAAAGTGATAGGACTTCGGAAATAATTGATAATAATTTTAGTTTTGAAAGGATGAAGAAATTAAATTACATTCATAAAACACTGACATCACACTTTAGCTGCAAATATTAAGAGCAAGTCTATGCGATCGATTTGTGAACTTTCTGAACAAAATTGTTTTAGTTTTATTTAATAAAACTACAGCATCATTAATTAGAAACTGTCAGGTTCAGATACATACCTATGTACATTCCATAGAAATAGCAATTAACTCTAACTTTGAACCCGTGATCTTCAACTAAGGTTGATAATTGCGAATACAGTCTGCTGAATACAGTTGAAATAGTAATGTATGTACTTCAAAAACTAAAACACTTTTGTTCGTTGTTAAAATAAGTTAAAATTATAAGAAAAATTATTAAACATATTAGAAAAATTATTAAGACAATGATAATTGTGTATATATTTAACTTGAGTATTTAAACTAAGAGATATTAACTCAAAACTTTATCATAGTAAATGGATTTTAAACAATTGTTGTTTCAAAATACGTTAACAGAAAAAAGTAAAAAAGTAAGTAAAAGTATAAATCCAAAAGAATCATAAAAAATATTTTACGTTATGAAATTTAGTATTTGTGAAGTTATCTTATCAAGGCCCTATGCCACAAAACATCTTATAAACTTCTCACCTTGAACTAACTTATTAAATTTTTCGTCAGTTTGCAAGACTTTGCGTCCCTCAGAACTATAAAATTCAATTAATGTCCTTTCAATTTTTGTATTCTCTTTGTAATTTCTGTTTTACGTAAGTTGTCTTCTGCAAACTACACATTTAATATTGAAAAATGTTATTTGCAAAGACTTCGCAATTGATTATGTTGTTTAGTTACACAAAAATTTTGACAAGTTTGCAAAGTAAATTATAGCTTTGTAAAATCATATTCGTTCAATTGTTATAACCGGATCACGGCTAAGACAAAAATGATTAAAAGCTTTGTGGAACACTTTTTACATTCATTTCGCACGAGAGAGCAAAGAGTTAGCATAGAGTGCAATTTTTTTGCAGAGCCCAGGTTATAAAAGTTAAACACACTTAGAAATAGGTTTTGTCTAAGACAACTTAACCCACTCCTATTATTATTTACAAAAACTGTCACCTTAGAAAACTTGTATGATCTAAAAATAAGCTAAGTTCCAACTTTATGAAGGTATAATCCTGGACTTTCCAAATGAATCCAATTTCTGACAGAAAGTTGTTTAATAAATATTTATCGGGCTAAATTTTGAAAAATACTTTTTTTCAAAATTTTCTATTTAAAAATGGCTAGCCATGTCTCACCGTTTTCAAAATTAAACCATTAAGTTTTAAGATGTTACTTTTTATTACAACTTCAACTCTCCCTCCTTGACTATATAACTCAAATTAATTACATTGGTGAGAAAGTTAATTGAAACATCATTAAAATTGAACTCTCTTTAAATACATTCGTGTTAATTTGAGTAAAATACGTTACACCTCACACGCTCACAACGATGATGTTGTAATTCCAATTCCGACTTAAACTTTCTGTCAAATTCACTGTTTTATTGGTATACATAAATAAAAAACTAAACAATTAACAACAATAATGTCGACAAGACGAGATAGTTGTAAACGTATTTGTTAAAGTCGATTTGAGCCGGCAAAAGCTTTTTTCAAAAGCCATATTTGAACAATTATTGTTAACACCAGTCTTATTGCAGCAATCATCGGTCGTTAAAGTTTAGTCGTCAGTTATAGTTGTGCACTGATCTTTTGGATAATTTTAACATAATTTTGATTTATTTTATTTACCTAAATTGATATTTGAGTGATTTTTTTTTCTGTCGAAAATTTATTAAGTTATTAATCAGAGGCGGTGCTGAATTATGTTGTAAGTTACGTTAACAGCTGCTGCTGTGATGATGAACTCATCATGCACAGTAAAAATTACGTGTGCTAAATAATAAATCACACCTTAGATGTAGTAAATGTAATAAGTTTTTGTACCTACTCGTTTTTTACGCATAGATTTGTATTAATTTGTTTTTTAATTTTTATTTTTTTCAGACGAGAAAGTATATTAAAATGGATGAAACGACTGACAATAGCCCTGATCATATTGATTGGGGTCTTTTTGCTCGGCTACATGTTCTGGAATTTAACTTTCAGTGGTAAGTTCCACAACACACCAACTTCCAGTCAAAGTGCATTAGACTCATCTTGACTTGAAACTCTATAAACAAACAACTTCATTTTGACATTTTAGATGCCAACGAACCGAAACTTGTAGAAGATGTACATATTGCATCATTAGATGGTGTCAATGTTGTACCTGTTAGAGATGCAGTGCCTTTGTCGACAACAACAACAAAAACCACTTTAAAACCAACTTCAACTGTGCAAGATAAAGTCAATGATTTACAACCATCAGAAGTCACAACAAAACCATCAACTGATGATGTGACAGTGCCGCCTCCAATGGAGGATTTGGAATCCAAATTGGGCATTTATGAGAAGGCGGCCGTTTGTTCGGATAGTAATGTTTGCAGCAAAGTTGGAAGGTGAGTGGCAGTAGGGTAACACAAGACACAAATTTTTAAAAACAAGGTCGTATTAGTGAAAAATTAAAAGGGGGCTACATGGTGTAAGTTATTGAGTGTTAAAAACAAGATTCAAATCAAAATTAGGGTGAAGTTACCTGAGGAAATGTGGGTACTGTTTTTCTGCTATTCCAAGAATTGGAGTATGTATCCCCCCCCTAAGTTCAACCTCTTTGACTACGGCCTTGAACCTGGATTAAGTGTATTGACAAAATTAGAAAATTATTTCCACCAATGCACATGATGTGGACACATAAGGCAAATTAAATATTTTGTTTACACAAGTGGTTCACGAGATTCTTGACCTCGTTAGCAGATCGATTTTGGTTTGTTTTATTTTTAACTTGGTATGAAGTTGAGGAAATGTATATTTCTGTTTTTTTTTTTATTCAAATAAACTGCAATTTATGTTTGTTTAATTCAGTTGTTATTTGAAAACGTGTGAATTAATAATTTTTCGATTAAATATGCACAAGCAGCAAATTGATCACGAGATATCGATTAATAAAAACAAGAATTTTGAAATACTCATACAAAAGTTTACTTAGGCAATTAAAGTGAATAATTTTAAATTCATTGAGAAATATTTTGGAATTATTCAACTGCTGCTAATTTATTCAAGTTTTAAATATTAAATTCGACAGTGCTGCCAGTTGTACTTTTTTAGTAACAAATTCAATACAAGTTTCCGTTGAATCGTAGCTCTTTTAAAGATCATCCAAAGATCGCATGTTAAAAACCATTTTATCTTTTTCTTCCAGTGACATCATGAAACGTGGAGGAAATGTCGTCGACTCTGCCCTCGCAGTTCTACTTTGCAATGGAATTGTCACAATGCAAAGTATGGGTATCGGTGGTGGATTCATTATGAATGTCTTCATCAAAAAGGACAATCGTGCCTATACGATTGACGCCCGGGAAGTGGCTCCATTTGCTGCTCAAGAAGATATGTTTGTGGGCAAACAATCAGCTGCGTTAAACTCTCCCGAAGCAATAGCTGTTCCTGGTGAAGTTATGGGCTATTATAGAGCCCATTCCCGGTTTGGTTCGCTAGCGTGGAAGGATATAGTCGAGCCATCGATCAAAATCTGCGAAGAAGGTTTCATTTTGTCACAACATCAATCTGACTCTTTGAACTACAAGCCATCCGTCAAAAATGATTCTCTCCTAAGGTAGAACCCATTCCCCCTTTTCCCTTAATCTTTTTTATATCGTGAATTTTTTTCCAGATCAGCTTTTGTGAACAACGTTACCGGCGAATTTTTTGCAATTGGTTCGAAGATCCATCCACCTAAAGAACTTTGTCAGACTTATATGAACCTCTCGAAGAACGGACCTCTTGATTTCTACAACGGATCGATAGCTAAGGAAGTGGCAGCTGATTTGAAAGACTTGGGAAGCATTGTCACAGCTGACGATCTGGAAGCTTACAATGCTGATGTTGTGAGTTCGATTTCGATGCCTTTGGGCAAAGATACTCTGTATGCTGTGCCACCAGTTGGCAGTGGAACCATTGTGGCCCACATTATCAGCATCTTAAATGGTTTCAACATTACCAAAGACAGCTTTTCCAATGACACCGAAAAGGCGCTGACTCTGCATCGAATTGTTGAGGCTTTCAAATTCGGATTCGCAAAGCGGTGGGAATTGAGTGATATGAGATTCAATGATCTCAGAGAAGTAAGTTTAACGACATTGACAGGTGACAGTTCTGATAGTAATATTGTTTTTTTGTCTGCATTCTTAAGCTTGTAAGTCAGCTAACTTCAACTGAATATGGAGAGGAACTTCGTCAAAAGATCAATGATTCAGCTACCGCCGATGATATCTCATTCTATGGAGCTAGGTTTTCGTCTAAGGATGACTTTGGAACTTCACATATTTCGATGTTGGCACCGAATGGTGATGCAGTTTCTGTGACAAGCACAGTTAACCATTAGTAAGATTGATCTTAAAAAAATGTATACTTTTTTCATAACATCCTTTCAGCTTTGGAGCAGGATTCACAGGAAAACGTACTGGAATCATATTCAATAGTGGAATGGATGATTTCTCCATACCAGGATCATCGAATCAATTTGACTTACCTCCAGCTGTATCGAATTTCATTGAACCACAAAAACGTGCAATGTCATCAATGTCACCAATGATCCTGACAAATAGCACAGGACATGTTAAGCTGGTCATTGGTTCGGCTGGTGGTTCGAAAATTATTACTTCCGTGGCATTGATTATAGCCAGAGTTGTGTGGCTTGGAGAAGATATTAAAACGGCCATTGATGCACCGCGAATTCATCATCAACTTGTACCGAATGTCCTGGCTTATGAAAATGAGAGTTTAGAGGTAAATCCGTCGATAAGCTGTCTTAGTTTTATTGAGTTGAAATTTTATGTCACTTTATTTCAGAGTATTATGAAAATTCTAGAGGCTAAAGGACATAAAACAAAACAATTTGTTGGCCGAGGATCTTCAATGTGTGGAATAACCCAAAACCGAACAGCCATTTATGCAAATGCAGATTTTCGTAAAAGAGGAGGCATACATGGTTTCTAGGATAATTTTCAAACACTAACCATAAATAAATTTAAGTGTGTACCCACAAATCTACACAATTTAATTACACAACAAATTTTTTTGTACAAAGTAAAAAAAAAAAACTCATTCTCAGTCACAAAAATCAACAAAATCCATCGTAATCAAAATCGGAATCAAAATTTCGAGCAAACTGAAAAAGAAACTCGAGGATCAAATTTTTATAAAAAAAAAGATGGCTGACAAAAACAAAAACAGGACACAAATATATTAGTAGATATAGTTAATCAACTTAAATATAATTATTATTATTATTTATAAATTAGATTTATTGTATACGAAGTATTTTTTGTTTGTTTGTTTGATATTAATTAGTTGTATCATTTATTATTATAATTTTTTTTTATAACAAACAATCTTTATCCCCCCAGTATACTCGTAATGCTCTTCTATATAAATATTTACCAATTTTTGTAATTTATTATGTTGTTTTTTTTTTGTATTACAATTGCATTAAAAAGAAATAAGAAGAAAATAACACAAAATACAGTTTGAAAACAAAAATGGTGCCGTCTTATTTTTGACCTTGGGACACGTTTACACGTTGACTTTATGTGCGCATGTCCTCGGAAAAATTCGATTCGATAAATTTGACAGGAGGCAAATAAAAATAAACAAGAAAAACATTTGAACAAAATCTTAAAATAAATATTAATTATTACGAAACAGTTTTTTGAATGAAGAGATGCAGGATGTGGGAAATAACAGAGGGTATTTTTTCACCTATTTTTTTATGAACATCCCGGTTTACCCTAATGTTTCATTGTTTTTCCACAAGAAAGTTGACCATTTTGCTGTTGGTTGTTGTGGTTTTAGCTGGAATAGTTGTCCATCATTTCCAACAATCCACAAGAAAGGAACACAAATGTAAGGCCACTAAGCCAAAACCTCCAGAGCCACCTTCGTTACGCTTTCCTCCCGACACTGAAGTACCTTTACCGCCTTCTCCATCGGACTTGCATGTATTCCAGAAGGCTGCAGTTTGCTCGGATAGTGAAATCTGCAGCCGAATTGGAAGGTTTAGATTGACGAAACTTCAAAAGAACCTTTCATTCCATTGGGCAAAATCTTTTTTCTTCTAGGGATATTCTTCAACAAGGGGGAAATGCTGTGGATTCGGCTTTGGCCACACTCGCTTGCAATGGACTTGTCACCATGCAAAGTATGGGAATAGGTGGTGGATTCATAATGAACATATTCCAGCAGTCATCGAACCACTCTTCGACGGTAATTGCCCGTGAGAAGGCTCCAGCTGCTGTCAAAATAGAACACTTTTCGTCTTCAACTGACAGTGATCAAAGTTCGAATCTTCAAGGTCCCCTGTCAATAGCAGTTCCTGGGGAAGTTATGGGCTATGATGTTGCACACAGAAAATTCGGCTCACTTCCTTGGATTCGAATTCTTCAGCCAACTATCGACATTTGTGTACAAGGCTTCCAACTGTCTAAACATCAGTGGGATTCCTTATTTTTCAATCCTCGCATTAGAACTGACGAATATTTGAGGTAAAGACAAATTTCGAAATCATCTAAAAACTTTTTCACAACAAAGTGAAAAATTTTCAGAGAAATGTTCGTAAACAAAATAACAGGTGATTACAATCGAGTGGGTTCGGTTGTTCATCCTCCTTCACAGCTTTGTGAAACTTATCGAATTCTGGCAAAAAATGGTCCACAAGACTTTTACACAGGACACCTTGCTGATTTGATTGTCAAAGATTTGCAGGATATTGGAAGCATGATTTCTTCGAAGGACTTAAGAAACTATAAAGCAGAAATATTAGATTCACTTAAATTGAGTTTAGGGTCTAATGTTCTGCACTTAGTGCCTCCCATAGGAAGTGGTGTTGTCATTGGTCATGCTATGAATATTCTCAGAGGTTATAATTTCGAAGAAATCAAAGTCGATGAAAGAATTTTGATTCATCGAATTGTAGAAGCTCTTAAATTTGGATTTGCAAGTCGATGGCAACTTGGAGATCCATACTTTAATGATCAAGATGTGGTGAGTGTAAGGCTCCGAAAATTAATTTTTTTTATATAAGTTTCTACTTTAAGTTTTTAGAAAAAATACTTTCATTGGAATCTGCTGAGCTATTGAGATTGAGAATAAGTGACACAAAAGCTTTCAGTGATCCTCAGTATTATGGAGGCGAATCAAGTCCGGTTGATGAGCATGGGACCGGACATTTATGCGTTTTGGCTCCAAATGGAGATGCCGTATCTGTTACAAGCACAATTCATTACTAGTAAGTACATTTTTGTTTTTCAAAATATCTTCCACCAACGCAAGAGCTCTAAGAAGTCAAGAACTCCTAACATTACGATCCTTATAAAAACAATTCGATATTTTAGAGTCATATATTTAGTCACGATCAGTCTTAAAAGATGCATCCGTTATATTCTGCAAAATGTAAAAAAATAATGTAATTACAATCCACAGCAGGACGCGTTCCATAAAATCGAGAATACAAATTTTATCAAAAATGTAACCTAAAAACTCACTCATTACTTCATCTAAACGAAGTGTCAAAGTTCGTGATTATTCTCAATTCACATTTAACAATTCTCTACAAGGCACTATAAAACAGTAAAACATGCCCGAGAAATGTTTACTTATTAGAATTTTCAATGATAGAAAAATGCATACCTTCAAACGTAAGAAATTCGAACTGTCAAACGTAAACATTTCACAAACCAGGAATGAAACGAACTTTTAAGGGTAAGGTCCGTTCATAAGCTTTTGTAAGGGTTGTTGGCCCTAATCATTTTCCTTTTTTTAAGATATGTACTAGGTACTTTCAAAAATAGTGAGCGTTCCAAAATGTATACCTACTCGTAATACGCAACGTAAACCGTGAATCGCAAACTTTGACAGCCACAATCAATATGTCTTTGATTAATCCCCAGGAGTATTTTTTTTTTTTTCAGTTTTGGTTCAGCGATCATGGGCAAGCGGACAGGAATCCTCTTCAATAGTGCAATGGGTGATTTTTCAATACCCGGCCTGGAAAACTACTTTTCCCTTCCACCATCGCAAGCGAATCTCATTCAACCAAATAAACGTCCAATGTCATCAATGTCACCAACAATTGTCACAAACACCAAAGGAGATGTCAAACTTGTTGTAGGCGGTGCTGGAGGACCGAAAATCATTTCAGCTCTTGTCAACATTCTAGTACGTACCTTATGGTTGGGTAATGATATAAAACAAGCAATTGATGCCCCAAGATTTCATCATCAATTGATTCCGAATTTTTTGGAATATGAATTTGGATTATTAAAGGTAAGAGTTTGTCATACAAAATTGATTCTAATTTGTTATGATTCGGTGTTTTATTTGAAGAATGTAGTAGAAGAGCTTGAAACTAAAGGACATGCAACATTACGTTACAGAGAACGTGGTTCCGTATTTTGTGGAATTATGAAAAATGACACGGCTGTTTATGCTAACGTCGACTTTAGAAAACTTGGAGGTGTTTTTGGATTTTAAAGCAATATTTAAAAAAGTTCAAACAAAAACCTTATATTTTGCTTTACCATTTTGTTAAATAAAAATATTAGTATTTTTCAAACAAAACATTCACTTTCACTGCTTTGCAAATTTTCAAATTTCTTTCAAAATCAACAACATCCCAGTCCCTTCACATGATGTGTCAAATACATGTATCAAAATGCGTTACTTTCTAACTTATGTAAGGAAAAACTTCATCATTCGGTTCCCTGTCACGCTCCATGAAGAATGTATATGAATTCCATGCCTTTGTCTTATTTACTGGGTAATAAATTCCAAAATCATTCCTTATTGGTTTTCTAGCCTTAATTGGAGTCGTCCAGACATTGTTGTTCTTCACCTAGAAATAGATTTAAATAATACTAGTTAAGTTCTCATTTTTTTAAAATTGTAGTTTTTGAACACAAATTACAATCTTCTCCGATTTCCTTTTTTGACGTTTCTTCATTCTTTGGGCACAATTTGGACGCAACACAATAAAGTACAAAATTTCAATCACAGAAAAGAAACTGAAGCCCATAAAAAGTCCCAATAATCCTCCGATATTAGCTAAAATACACACAAAATCTTCAATATTCTGGAATAATTTTTCAAAAACACAATTCCTTTGCTTACACAAAAATTCGGTGAATCCAAAAATCTCCCCCTTCGTTGTACTTCGAAAAACATTTGACAAATAATAAACATGAATTATTGTAACATCCTGAATATCAGTCCACAATTCCGATGGATAATCATCGTTTGTCTCGAAATCTCCATCGACCATTTTTGTCGAAGTCACTGTCGGATTATAACTCAATTCAAAACATGCTGGCAAACATGAATCACACGAATAATTTCCACTTGTCGATTGTATTTCACTTTGAATTGATTTCGTACATTGATCGTCTTTGGGACCGCAGATTTTTGTTTCGAGATCGATTTTTGGCAAATAATATAAAATACAACCGCAACGTTTGAAAATTATATGAGCTTCACATTCGAGTTGACAATTTTTACGGGAATAGGTTCGATAGAAATTGAGATTGCCTTCGTCGGAGAATAAACATTGACGAATTTTTGTACTGATTCCGCGAACTTGTGAAACGGCTGTTTGATATTGAGGCTCAATGGAAATACGACTTTCACGACCGGCTGTGACTAGAAAACCGAAATTGCTTATTTTCGGTTGTTCAGCGGGATTGTGGACGAGAACCTGGAATGAAAAAGAAATATTTCAGTATTCGACACTTTCCACATATGTTTTTTCCAAATATTTCGCATTTCACTCTCATTTAAAAAACCACATCAAATTTTGAAGGAAACATATCAAGTGAAGTTTTTTGACAGTAAAGTGTGCCAGTGTAACGGTTTTTGAAACATTGTGTGTGGCAATGTTATAGAACATAGAGTGACATAGTGACAAAGTTTGTCAGTTTGTAGCGAATAAACAGTTTGACAGTTGAGAGGTTTGGTACTGTTACAGAGTGACAGTTTAGAGCAATGTTATATATTAATCATCGAATCTCGTTTTTATATATATGAAATTGGGACAAAGTGAAGTTTGACAGAATATCAGAAAGTGACAATGTTTAATAAAATAACAGTTAGTAAGTAGTGACAGAACAGTAATAAATTTAACAATGTGGCAGATTAGCACTGTGAAAATGTGTAAAAGTAGGAAAAAACTGCAGATTGGAAGTTTGACTTGATCGTCATGTGTGTAACTGTAACATGTTATTGTGTCATTCAAAAAATACGAAATTCCATGACTGTAATCTTTAAAAGAGCCGAAGTTTGACGAATAAAATAACAAAGTTTAAGGAAAAGTGACACAGTAACAAAAAGTGTAACAAACTAAAAGTGTGAAACTGTTAAAGTTTGGCACTTTTAAGGTGTAGAGTTTAAAAAGAAAACTTTAAGATCAAATTTTTTACAATATGGTAGTGTTACCACTTCGAATGTAATCGCTTTTGAAATTCATGGCTAAAAAGTGTTACCAGGTCACAATGTGTTAATGTCATATGATGGGTGAAAATGTGACAATAAAAAATTGAGACCTAAAAACTCACTTTGAATCCAATACTTTTTGAAGAACTGCAATAATATTCAACAGACGATGCATTTAAAACAACAGTTAAACCCATTTGACTCCCAGTTCCTGGAGCAACTCTAGGAAAAAATTTCACTGGTAAATTATTACTAAATCCTTTCTCAGGAGTCCAATCAATTGGAATATTATCGTCGATTTCACTTTTGCTGAAGCGTTCAGTTTCTCTGTAAAAAAAAACACATGTTTTAAATTAAAGAAATATTTAAGAAATTATTTTCCTAAACAAAACTTTTTCTGTCTTATAAAACAACGTGCCTCCGTAAATTAAAAAATATTATGTGTGCATATAAGTTTTTTTAAAAAATAAAACTTACGTATAATTTTTTAAAAGAAAATGTGGATCGAGGGCGTTAAAAGTACAACATAATCCTTCGTCAGTTAAAACCGGATTAAAAATCTTAATACATTCTTCAGGTTTTGAGCCAAAACGACAATAAGCAAGCATTTGATCACACGGTTGAGCAACCTGAAAATAAAAAAGTTATAATTCCGGGTTCATGTAATTGTGATCATTTGACAAATTTTATTGTCACTTAAAGTCACCAATTTGACACTGTGACATTATAAGTTCTTCGAAACGTTCTTTTTTTAAACGAAGTCCGGGCGAAGAATTAAAAAGTTCTTATTTAATTTTAGCTTTATTTGGAAATTAGATACTTACCCTCATTAGAAGAAGTTTGAAATTCTTCCATGACAATTGCCCAAAAAACACATTCGCCTTAAAGTTCTTCGCACAAAGACTCATCAGAAGAGTATAGTTTAAAGTTGAACTACAATTCAAAAACCAAACTTAATAATTTAAACATTCAAATTCGAAAAACCTCAAACTTATGTACTCATCAAGTTCCAAAACACGACTTTTCAAAGCCTTATTTAAACTGCAAATTGTAACCGCAGGAAATGGTATGGTAGTTATGAAAGTTGGTTGCGGACTTGTCGTGATGATAATTGGTGTTTTACTCCATTTTGTGTAGACGTTTGATATGAAAAACGCCGAGCACAGGACAACAAATAAAAAAGATAATCCAAAAAATGATCTGAAATTGGTCAGATAGTCAAAAATTGTCAGACACACTCATTTCACAAAAAATGACGACCTTTCGAAAATGGTTATCCTTTCATCGGCAATATACTTGAGACCATGTAATGTTGAATTCTGCAGAAAGTCGCGAAGATTTTTCCTAATTTTCAAATAAAAGTTACTGTCTTGTTCTTCGTCGATTTTCCGAGGACTGTCCTTTTGCTTCTCATCACTCATCCTGATTAATTTTCTAACTAAAATTTATTCGGATATTTCCCAGGCTTAAATACTCAACGAAAATTAATCGAATCGGGTGTCAAAAACTGTGTTCCTCTATCTGCTTGTAATCAGGATTGCTTTGTTGACAATCAACAAGCAATCACATCAAAAAGGACGAAAAGGATAAACAACATGCATTTTGTTGCAACAAATCCATTACTTTATTGCACAAAAATGTGAACAGTGGAACAACAATAAAATTTTGTTGAGGTTAAGTACTTAATATGTGCGATATGTTAGGGGGCGGTAAAACACTGGTGTGGGCTACGAGTGTTTTAAATTCTTCCTCATCAAGGATTATGACTATGACTGTGAAATTGTGCCAATATTTTGTAGTTGTAGTTGTTTTCGGGGCTGATTGTCGTTGGGTGGATTTATTTTATTTGATGATGACGGATTGACTAATCTTGATCTATAATTGTAGTTCCGTTTGTTTGAAATGTAATTGAGAGATTGTGGTTGAAGTCTTGTTTGTGATTTTGGGCGTGATTGATGAGGTTCGTCCTGTAAAAGCGATAATTTTTAGTACGATGCATGAAGCATGAAACATTTTGTCATATAAATGCATTCATGTTTAATACTTACAATTATTGGTGTTAAAATTGTATTTTTATTTAATTTTTGATGAAATATTCGGCATATGGGTCGTATGAAACCGAAGTAAACCAATTCGGCCAGTGAAATGAAGCTAAAGCCCATGAACAGTCCCATTAGGCCGCCAGTGTTAGCTGAAGTAAAATAGAAATGAAATAATTTTTCTAACCGTTTCTCGAAATTTAAATTGTAGTTCCGACTTTTCATTAAACTTACATAAAAAATCCGTCATCCCAATAAACTGCGTCTTATAGCGGCTCCTAAATGTGTTCTCCTTAAAGTACATATTAATCACTGCGATATTCTGGGAAGCAAATTCATTGCTCATATTCTGTATCAACTGCGTCCTGATCGAAAATCCCTTATGAGATATTGGAGCAGAGAAGAAATCTGGCAAAAATGTCAGATCAAAACAACTTGGCAGACAATAATCATGACATTCCATCTCTTGTAAATCTCGTACATGTGACCGTCTCATAACTCCTTCGACACAGGGCCTATCTCTGATTCCACATCGGCTGACATTTGGATAAACTTTTGGCATGTAAAATGTGACACAATTGCAATTTTTATACATCAACTTAGCATCACATTCCATTTCACAATTTCGTTTGGTATAGAATCGATAGTAGATCAATTCGGATTCGTCATTGAATATGCATTGGCGGTGTTCTCGACGAATGGTGCGTAGTCCTGTACCGGCTTCGGAAATGACAGCATCGATGCGTACCTTAGTTTCGTGGCCAGGTTGAAGCAGGAGCCCAGTTTCACGGAGTTGAGGAGTTTCAGTCGGACTGTGTAAGGAAATCTACAAGAAACCAGTTTTTTTTAAAATTAAATTCTATTTTTTTAAGGCTTCTAACTTTAAAACCAGGTCCACTAGCTGATGAACAATAGTACTCCTTCAAGTCTACATTGAGAACAACTGTGAAGCCAAGTGACTCCCCCGTTCCAGCGGCCACACGTGGGTAAAACTTCCGAGGCATTAATTCTGGATAACCTCTTTCGGGGTCCCAATCAACCGGGACAGATCCGTCAGAGAATGCAAAATCATTTATTACTTCCGAACTAATATGACAACAATTAAAATCACAATTTTTATTAAAATGCAACAAGAAAAATCAAAACTTAAACCTTAAACTCTCCCGATGGATAAACATAAAAGCTGGATGTACAATATTGAAGGAACAACATAATCCCTCATCAGTTAGAACTGGCTGGAAGATATCTTGGCAGTTGTAGTCGATGCCACCAAAACGACACGCAAGTAACATTTTGTCACACGGTTGAGAGATCTTGAATAACGGAAAAAGATGTGAGAAATACTTTACATTTCTGAAGTGACCCACATCTTTCGACAATAGTTTTTTTTTTTTTTTGAAAGTGCAAAATGCGACGATACGGACAACTCTGCTTAAACAAAATTATCTATAACTACACATTTTGTCAATAACTACACAATTCTACATTACCTATATTCGATTGACCTACTCTGCTTCCAAAGTTAAGTTATAATACCTACCTGTTCGATAAAATCCTCAAGTATTGTCCAATCCTTAACCGAATTCCAGTTTTTCAATGTAACATCACGATTACAAAGCATCTTCAACATGGAACTCTCAAGACTGTCACTACAAAAAATAAAAACGAAAATCCATTCCCCATTAAATATAATTCCAAAAAATTTATAAAACAATCATACATACTTGGTAAAGTTATCAACTTTTGATTTCATAGCTTGATTCAAATTACAAACCGTCACCGCTGGAAATGGTGACTTCGTGATAAAATTTGGCTTAGCACTTAAACCAACAATAACCGGAGTATTCTGCCATTTCGAATAGACATTCGATATAAAATATCCAGCTCCCAAAATTACAAAAACAATCGCTAAAAGAAAATATGTTCTTTCGAAAATATTCAAATCTTTTTCCACGATATATTTTAGACCGTGTAGTGTTGTATTTTTACAGAATTCTTCAACATTGGCCGAACATAGTGTCCTGGCTTTGGAGACACGTCTTCGTCTTTGGTGGCTTTTCATTGTAATGGAATTGAATTCAATGACATAACATTCTATTGATAACTTAAATGGGTTCATTTCAAGAAGGAGTTTGGAATAATTGGTATTTAATTACATGAACTCCATTTAGTGGGAAGGGGAACTAAGGTCCTGTAATTAATTTCAACGGTAAGTTTTAAATGACTCGAAAGCATTAAGCTAAAAGCCTTGAGTAAACCCAATTAGATACACCAACTATAAGTAGCATCAGTTCTTCTACAATTCTTAGCTTCAATGTTTCATCATCTAGGAAATATTCCTAGAATTGAAATCAAATAACATACACCTCTTAAGGAACCATTAACCTAATCCAAAAAAAATTAATTAAATAGCCCAAGAAAATTTCATTCAATTTGGTTGATTAACAATGAAAAACCGTTATACCATCATTTAGCAATCTATTTCTAAGTATAATCTACTTAATTACTTTACACTTTAACATAATAAAAAAACTCGAGCACATGTCCCAAGGCATTACTTTATCCAAACAACCTTCGTCGTACATTTAGTTGCTATTAAATTGAAACAAATCCAATGAGAGATCTAAAATGGGTGTTCCTTGCGGAGTTTCCTTCATGGAAACCGCTTCAACAGCATTATCACTTCCATGATCGTAATGAATAACTTGTGGCTCAGCCGGATGCAGCAGGTCCTGATCCAACTTCTTCATTCCTTCCTTCATGAGATCGTCAACAGTGCGAAGAAGACTCTCTTCAGAGGGAATCGCTCCGGAGAGATGCATTTTTGACTCCGTCGAGGTATCGTCTAGGGACATACTGATATTATAGTCCAATCGAGGAACTATCACCGGTGGTGGAGCTAGATTCTCGAAATGAACAAGTGGGTCGGGTGGAGCATCAATTGAATTCACATCCAGCGAATAATGACCTTCTGGGATGCCCAGCACCTTGGAGGTTTTCGAATTGACAAATTGCAGTCCAGAAGTGTTTCGGATCATTCTCGAACTTCGCGCCTGTAGTTGTTCGACGAGATCTGAGATTTCGTTGAGAAACACATCGGAACGTTGGTCCTGTGTCGTGTTTTGTACTTTAGCCACGAGGAACTTGAAAAGCGACATCTCCTCGAGAATTTTCTGACGTTCCACATTGATTCGATGATCGGGGTAGGACTGGAAGTGTTGTTGCATCCTTTTTCCCAAGAATATTTTATTGCACGTGGGACAGTAGGAGTCAGCAGACAGATTTCGAGTTTTCGGTCGAACAGGTGACTCTGGCGGGGATGCTGGACTAGGTTTGGATTCGTATTCGGTGTCTTTAAGGTCACGCAGGAAGTTTCGCATAAATGTGGCGGCATTTTCAGGCTCTGCATTGTCGGGTTCGAGTTCAGGTGGACGAGGTGGAGGTGGTTCGAATGCCGACTTAACTATCCTCCCTGAACGTGTTCTTTGCACTTTGATGGGCGAAGTTAAATTTGGCAGGGATTTTTCTGCAGGTGGTGTGGCTTGGCTAGGAGGAGGAGGTTTGTCAGGTTCTTTGCTTTTCCGAGGCCTACCTCGTTTGGATTTAACCGGTGGCAGACATTCTCGATGGGATTCGTTCTTAATCAGAGACGCTAGCATCTCTGATGATAGTCCCAGAGTTTTGGGGGTAAGGAACCGATAGATAGTTTTCCGATTAAGTTCACCTTCGTGCCGGATAATCTCGTTTCTCTCTCTAAAAAGTAGTGACACAATTCAATTAGTTAATCGTTCATCTTACAGGAAGGGCAACTCACCTGTCGATAACAATATTGTCTCTGTTGGACAGTTTTAGGATGTCGTAGGCCAACATCGTCAAACTATCTGTCACCTGTGGAGTCACAGGCTTCTTAACCTCTGGCAATGCAGGTTCAGGATTAGGGGCCTCTTCTTCCAAATTGATATAAGCATCTTTGAATACACTCGCGGCTAAAATCTTTCCAGATTTCTCTGTGGAACAAATGAAGACATTTTTCGACGTCACCTTGTCTGCAGGTTGCTCGGACTCGATTCTCGTTGTGTGTGGGATTCTCTTGTAGATTCCTGGAACCATGAACGGCGATGTGATGGGTTTGAGTCCATATGGTTCAACCATAAACAACTGCTGGTCTTCGTGAGCCTCCTCATTGAGAAGAAAATCAGAACTGACAAGGGACGGTATTGCACACGATTTATCATCGTGAAGTGACGACGACGGAGCAGCATCAAATTGGGGTTTGAGGAAAAGCGAATCTGGTTTGTCACTTGGGTCGGTGAATAATGGCACATTAGGGGAGAAGTCCTAGAATAAAGACATGAATTTAGTGCTTCAAAGTATGAATTAGAATTTATTTACCTTGTCGGTGGCGAAGAGACCTTCGATCTCATCGAATATCGTGGCAGGTGGTTTAATGGAGAAGCCTTCACTGGATAGGAAACTTACATCCAGCGAAATAGACATAATACTTTAAGGTCGATGGTATATGTTTAATTATAATTTGAGACTTGAGGATGCTAAGTGTTGTCACTGACATGGAAAAATTATAAACAAAAAGTAATTTGTTTCTTTTTTTGTGCAAAAAAGAAAGAGGAACTTCAAAAAGAAAACATCTGTTTTGTTGTTTTTGTTTTTGTGAGTCAATAAATGTCAATTTTTAGTTTAGTATTAATTGCAGTAGATGGCTCTGAGATCAAAAGAGAGATTTGGGTTTTTGGAACGATGGAGAATGAAACGGATATCGTTAAAAATTGGATTAAATAAACAAATTCAAAATAAAAAATATATAAAATTAGTTTCAATTCGACATTTTTAGAATTTTATTTATTTATTTATCAAGTAAAATTCTTTTTATGTTGGATAGTCCATTTGTCGAGGAAGGCTATAGGCTATATAACATCACGCTGCGACCGATAATAGAGAAGAACCAGTGGAAAATGTTGCAAAAACGGCGAAAATTATTAATCTTTGAGTGCTTCCGTTATTCGTTTCAAGGCGCTGATCTCAAAAACTACGTGATCGAATTAAAACATTCGTTTTGCATTGGATAGTTTATTTATCGAGGAAGATTTTAAGCTATACAAAATTACGCTACGACCAATAGGCGAAATATAGGTCACTGGTCATTATTGGTCTTTGGTCATAAATGGTCTTTGGTCATAAATGGTCTTTGGTCATAAATGGTCATTGGTCATAAATGGTTTTTGGTCATAAATAGTCATTGGTTAATATAGGTCACTGGTCAATATAGGTCATTGGTCATTGGTCGTTGTACCTTTGACCTTTGACCTCTGACCTTTGACCTTTGACCTTTGACCTTTCACCAATGACCTATACAGGCCAATGACCAATAACCTATATTGACCAATGACCATTTATGACCAAACACCATTTATGACCAAAGACTAATAATGACCAATGACCCATATTGACCAATGACCATTTATGACCAAAGACCAATAATGACCAAAGACCAATAATGACCAATGACCAAAGGAGTCTCTCATTTATCCCGATCGTGACGAACGCCATGCCATCGCCATTCAGTTGCGCAAAGGATTCGAACGGTTTGGTCTAGAACTTACCGAGGTGGTTCCACTGCTTTCATGCGAGCTAGGTGACCTGCCCGACGGAATCTACCGAGTTTATTTTTTTTCACGACAAATCTGAATTCGAGGTAGATTGTGGAATTGTCCTTCCTTACATACGGGGCCATCAACGGGGCTAATCTCAGGAACTCCTGGTTTGAATTTAAAAATTCCTTTTGTGTTGAATAGTCCATTTGTCGAGGAAGTTTTTAAGCTAATTAAATTATTAATTAATTAAATAATTAAGCTAAAATTACGCTTTTATCAATAGGAGCGAAGAATCAGTGGAAAATGTTGCAAAAGGAAAGAAAATTATTCATCTTAAAGGGCTTCCGTTCCATTGTCAAAATTGGGTTGCAGAGAAAATCCGTATGTTCTTCAACCGTAATAAAAATAAAACCTAAATATCCTTTACGAAGTACTTTAAAATATATATTTCTTAAAACTTAATCTTAATTGCTATAATAATAAATTGAGGCGGACGAAGTCGCGGGGAACAGCTAGTTTTTAAATAAAATCGCAGTGTATTTAAATTCATCAAACCTTCTCCACATTTAAAAGGCACTATTACTCAATCAAGACTATATTCTACTTATTCAATATTAAGGTTAACAGAACAACACACATATACCAACTTCAATATGTCAGTCTGGCCTCTAGAAAGAAAATAAAAAAGTTCATCGAACTAAAAGTTCACCAATTAACCTCGTCAATGAACAAGAAGTGTGTTATGGTATCCTTCCAACAAAAAACCAAGCGAATGACCCGACTATGACTGACCGACCGACCAAACGGATGTCCCAAGGCGACAACCCCAATCCATCCTGTTCCTGATGATGGAGATATAACTTTTTACCTACAACTATACTCGCCACACAATTCTTGTTCGAGGACATCACCCTTCAACTTTTACCTCATTCAATTGGCTCAATTGCCACAAAACTATGTAATTCAGGACACCATTCTTATACACACTTACACATAAAGTTAACCCCTCACTCGCATAGGTATGGACACTCGTATAGGGTTAAAGTAGCTACTAGTTGTTTCCTGAACCAACAAAACTCTCCCATACTCCAGACCACTTTAGGGAAAATCCGTCCCCAGGGATAGATCACACCACTTTCTCATCTTCCAATTCATTGCATTGCATTACACTAGCACTAGCATTTGCAAGGGTTTGAGAAGTGGCGAGGTGGCGAGGTGGCTGGCGCCCAACGCCGAGCCACCTCCTTCCCATCAACCAGTGTGTGAAGTGTAGACTTCAAGAGAGCTCATGTCCCGCAAAGCCCAACGAATTGACCTAATCTGGTAATACCAATATTTAGTTTTGGAAGGGCCAGAGATTAGGGTCGTCTGCAGGACACTTTCCTCTGCTGGACATCACACCGACGACGACCGACGACGACGCAGACACACACAGAACTATGTAATGTCTTATCTTCGTATACTCGTATCTGATTTCTGCACTCCTTGTCGCTGCTACTGTCGCTGTCGCTGCCGATGCCTTCATCGTCTTCATCGCTTTTCATCGTTGTCGTTGTCGTAGTCGGTAGTCGTTGTCCTTTTCGCCAAGGACCTATCTCTTTTCTCTCATCATCGTTCGAACTCAATTTGAGCTGGATTATGGTTGTCAACTCAATATTTCCCATTGCATCCTCTCCGTTGTCAAAAGAAGTCCTGTGTGAATCCTCCCTTCCACCAAGTCCTTCCACCTACAAACAGTGACTTCACACTGAGTTTACACACACACATATCCGTGCAGGATGTCTACTTCTAGGTTAGGTATAAAAATGAAACTTTTGGTTGAAATGAGTGGATTATCCTTTAATGCCGCAAGGACAATAGGTTTTCGTTTATTTGCTTACTTCCGTATCTTTCGAGCTAGGACGAGGGACGTCGAGCATGGAGCGGAGCAGTGTAGAAGGGGGGTTGATGGCTAATGAAAACAATCAATTTTCATTATCACCCAATTAAGGAATCCACAAAATATGTACATAGGCATCACCCAAAACCCAACACCGAAACTGTGTACTGTCGTATGTGCGAGCAGACTTGGTCGTCCTTGAAGATTGTATGGCAAGTTTGTAGTTCTGATGATGGTGGCGGGAAAGTAGCAACACCAACTCTAATGTAACTGTACTCCGCTCACACTGTTGGCTGTTGTGTGCCAGTGCCGTTGTAATTGAATTCGCTTGTTTCGCGGAGAGGCGGTATAGTGGCGTATAGTTTGTTATAGTTTGTCATGGAAAGTTCGTCCGTGTATGTTGAGTGTGCAGAAAGTTTACTCCTTTAATGCACTTCATCAGGATTTAAGCGAAAAGATTTGTCATCATTCTGGGATGGAAAGAAAGGACGAAGGGAAGATGGTGGCAAATTGGGAGATGTAAGTTTTAGTGATGTAGGTGTAGGTTTTGTTCTATCTTTGGATTGTCTGTGATGTAGCATATTTCACTTCAGAAGTAAGTAAATTGGTGGCATCAGGATAAGAGAGAATGATGCAACCAAATTGTTTAAGAGTTTCGTCTCATAAGTTTCCTAAAATTGTTATATTTTTGTTTTTTTTTTCCTTTTGATCACCGCAGTCTAACCGCAATTTTTAAGAACTTGAGGTTTGTACTTTGTAGAATGTGGGGTCGAATAACTATGTTAGGTTCAATGATTGAGGTTTGGGTTAAAGGATTTTGACAGATATTGTCATTGGCGGCCACAGAATTTTTTTCAAGGGGGATCAACAAAACATTCTTTTGAAAATGAAAAGATGGGTAATCAATAAGTCAACTGCACCCCTTGCCCCTCCGGGTGATTAATGACACATTTTAAATGAATTGACATTTAATGAAAAAAGTGAATTTAAGGATAAAATTGCAATAAAAGAAATTTTGTTTGTATATTTATAGGTGTCCCAGAATAAAAGCAAGAATTGAATTTGAAACGATTTGTGTGATCTTTAAAAAAAAAAAATTTGACAGGTGACATTTAAGGGATGTCATTATGCTTTTCGAACTCTGAGATCAACCATTCATAAATTTAAATAGACATTGTTAAAAAACAGTGGCGTAGCGTAGTGGGTGCGGGGGGGGCGGCCCGCCCCGGGCGGCACTTTTTAGGGGCGGCAAAATTTGACAAGAAATAATAAAAATATTTGAATCATTTGATAATATTTTTATCGCACGGATTTTTTCAAATTTTCCATTACTTATTCTGTGACGAATCCCCTTTCTATGAATGATATTTTGTAACGACTGTTGAAAACAACATCTATAATACATATTATATACATATATTCATGCGGACTTACCGTATTTTATTTTGCGCTTTGATTTTCTATTACTAATAATCAGCGCGAATGATTTTGACAAATTTAAAGAAAGATATGTATATTGTTGGATTGTTATAACATTGTCTCGTATCATAATTTATGTTTTGCTTATTGCTTTCAAATCGTAATTTTTGTGTAAAGAAGTGATTTTATGATTTTTCGTGTGTGCGTATCCTATAAAGGTATTTTATTTATGCAATTGTATGTTGGACTGTCTGATATGGTCCTCCTATGTTGTCTAAACTATAATTTTATTTAAGTAAAAAAAAAACGGCTTCTTACAGCGGGTTTTACACTCGCGTATCAACTCAGGGTTCCGTAAAAATGTTTACGGTTTTAAGGTCATTCCCTGAATCGGTTAAAATTTTATGTTTATAGGTCAACGGAAATTATTCTATAGGTTTCAATTGCCTTGTGATATCACAAAAATCGTGAGTTTTTACAACATAAATGGCCACATCTGATCGCGTTGATCTACAAGTTTAGTTTTTTCACAGTTTTAAGGGACTGTAGACTGAAATCTATATACTAATATCTAATAGGTAAAGCTAATAGTATAGGTATGTCTAACGTTTCAAAAATGGACCCACTTTAACCTTTTTTATGATAATGGAATTTGGTCGAAATTAATGTACCTATTATTGCCAATTATTTGTCATAGAGTTTTTTCTACACAAAATATTATTAATCCATCTTGGTTCCAAATTGCATCCAAATCCGTTCAGTCATTCTGACGAGATTGGAAAAATTCCACGGGAACCATACATTTCACTGGGATAAGAAGTAGCCTATGTGCTATAAATTTTTCTTCAAAGTTACTTTTAATAGGAGACTGGAAATTATCTTATTTTGAAAATAAAATTGGAAATGATCGGTGATTTAGGAGAAAGAGTGACTAGCTATTAGGATTTAATATCGAAATTTTTCCCTGATATCGATGGAATAAAAAAAAGATTATTTATCAATGGATGCGTTGAAAGGCAAGATAATGTAATGGATCAAGAAAATGAGGTCATTACACACAGGAGTTTCTTAATTCTTTAAACCCGAGTGGCCTTCCCCCACATTTTCCTCAAGTTAAAAAATGGTGCCCCAATATTTTTACTTAGAAATATTAAACTGACAAATTTATGTAACGGACCAACCATGTGTGCAAAATGTGCAAATGAACAGGTCGTAAAATTCTGTTTACATGTGTGCAAATATAAAAAAGGGGCGCTTTACACAACTCTTTCATTGGGCTCAAGATTGGCTAGGGCCGGCATTGTAGCAGTTATATCTACGTGTATACGAGGGTGGTCTGAAAAGTTTCCGACCTCAATTTGAAGACGGCAGTACTCGTCAATAAAAGTCAGGGAATGTAGTTGTGCATCTTTTGACAGCAGCATACGAAGTTTCAGCCATTTTCGACTCGCAGTTTTTATGTGACCATCGTTTGACTGAGTCGATGTGAGTATTTTTGTGAAAATGAAAAAATCGAGTGTCGAGGTGTCAATGTAGTACACATAAAATTAAAATGCATATGAGAGGGCGGCAAAATTTCCATCCGCCCCGGGCGGCCGAAACCCACGCTACGCCACTGTTAAAAAATGAAAAGAAAACATTAATTTTTCAAGTATTTCTCCATTTTTGCTAATCATTAATTGTTAACTGTCAAATTAGTTAGAAAGATGTTGACAGCATTTGCAAATGATCGTTACATTAAGTCTGTTCAATGAAGCTCTCCGAACAGTTTGAAACAGTTTAGAACAGATTTTGAGGTTTTTGCTGTTCAATGAGGCAATCTAGAACAGTTTAGAACACTTTACAACAGCATTTTCTACACTTGCTTTTTAGGTAGAACAGAATTGTGAAAAGTGTCAAAATCATCTGTCTGTAATTTGTGATTGGTTTTCATTTCGTTTGTTGTGCTTTATATTTCTATTATGTGAGAATAAAGTAAATAATATATTATTATATTTGGAACAGTTTTAATTGATTTTTATGTCGGAAACTAAATAATTGGTTTATTTATCAAAAATTGTTAATAAATTTTCATTAAACGTAAGTCAAAGTAAAACCATTTTTTGTTTACAATTTCAGAAGCCAGATATTTGACTGTTCTAAGTTGTCTGACGTTTATTGTTTTGTTCTATCCTATCCTACACTGTTCTATCCTACTCTTAAACTCAGTGAACAGACTTATTTAACCAGTGTGGTTTGACATCCAAAGTTCCAGCTTGTCATCCGAAGATGTGAAATCAACTTGTCATTTTTGACAGATTTTCGCCCAATGAACTCGAACTAATTCTACTAGCAGTAATTTTGAATTATACCGTTTAGTGTTTCCTATTTTTTTTTAATAATAAAAATTTTATATTATTCTGCAATTCATGTTTCACACTTTAATTCTTAGCGGATGCAACTTTAAATTCGCAATTCTATTTTTTATGAACTGGCACATTCCTGATTTTTTCAAAAATAGGTACATATGTACATATTGTAAATGTTTTGATGTTTTTTTTTTAGATTGTCATCGATGATAACATAGTACCTACTAGTTTTTCTCTTTGAAAAGAAACTTAAAAGTTCCAGGAAACTTAATTTTGCTCTGATCCACAGAACTTATTTTGTATTTTGTGTTAAAATAATTCTTTAAATAACGAATTAAGCTTTGAAACCTATTATATTAATAAGTGAGCGATTTTAGTTGCTCCAAATTACAAGCAACTCCAAGTGAATGAAAAACACATCGTCTTCTACTTAAAGTTGTCTGCAACTTAAAGATTTACAATTTTTGTCTTGTTTAAGTTTAAAAGATCTTTGAATTTTTTTTCTGTCAGATTGACAGGTCTGCAGAAGAAATCTTAAACAGTATCTCGCATCCAAAAAGATCAAATAACTTTCCAATTCAGACCTAATTGGCTATAATTTGGAGGCGGCTTATATTTTAAAGTCTCATCACTCCCACTTGATAAAAGGAAAAAGGAAGAGAAGGAGTAAGATAAAAAAAATACCAAAATAAATCACTTCCAAAGAGTCCAATGTAAACACCTCCTTATTGTCAAACAACTTGCATAAAACGTCAGAAGTCATTTCTGTAAAAAATTCTTTTGAAAATCATGTAAATCCATAAACAATCAATTACTAGCAAAAGTTACAAGAAAATCAAAAATAAAAATTATACGACTTACTAAATTTAATCCTTGTTAAAAAAAAAGAACAAAACAACAAAAGAAAACAAAAACGTATCATTTTCCGCCCTGTCGGTCAAATGAAAACATTTAATAACACCCCTCCATAATATCATCATTATAACCTTCCATTAACTTAAGGATTCTAAAATTGTTTATAAGAAAAAAAAAAACCAAAAAAACAACAAGAATTCATTATCCTTATGCCGTACATCCGGTTAAACTGTGTCCTCTCTATACGACTCTATACACCTATCCATATAGATCCCATCGCCATCAGAGAGTAGACCAACTTCCCGACCACATTTCACATTTTCACTTTTCATCCAAACACGCAAAATAATAAAGCTACACAACAAAATGAAAACAAAAAAAAATGCTAAAGAACAAAAAAAAAATGACGAATAAGAAAGTTCGTCCTGCAAAATAACCAACCACAAGGCTGGGGAGTAAAAATTTGTTGTTCGTGCAACGAGTAAACTTTTCGCACCCAAACTTTGGCCAAACGCTCGTTCTGGCTTTACGCTATTTCGTCTGAAACCAGAGTAACCACAAAACGTCATATGGAAAAAATGACTCCTTAAAATTATTATGTTTGATGATCTATGTGTTGTATACCTACTCGTATAGAGTCAACAATAAAGTGTATAAAAAGTACTCTCTTAGCTTGGTCCTTGTTCATGGTCATTTTCGTCCTGCTCCTCATCTTCGTCCGACGTAGTCATCATCATTAATGTTGTTGGTGGATTTATAGGTAGCTAGGTCAGTTTATGAATTTAATGAGTCACCCGGAAAATTATCTGTTTTTCTTTTTCATTTTTTTTCGTCATCATGCGGAGGACAAACTTAAGTCATAGTCACAGCATGTTGCTTTATAAATCAAAACAACGAATATCCTGTTGACAAAAATCAATTTGTGTGCTTCTTAATAAATCACACCCGTTCCCAGATTTTGTAGTTGACGAGTGTAGGGATTTTTTTTTTTAGAACCCTTCTAAATGACAAACAATCATTTTAAAGTCAAAAATAGTCAACTTAATCCTAATCTTTTCAGACTTTACAACAAAACTTAAAAAAATAATTTTACGGTGAACTCTTGCTATTTCAAACAGGGAAGGACTTCCTCCACTATAGTTTAACCTTGTTCGAATGAATTTGTAAACGTCAAAATTAAATGCAACGTTTGACATTTTTTAGAGAAGAATACACTAGTGGCACATGACAAGACGCTAATGGCATGATAAGAGAATAGTAGTGAGTCAATGTCAAGATGGCAACTGTCGTAGTCTTAATGAATGTCATGTTCATTTTAAACGTCACATTTATGACGTTTGGAATGAAACCTGGATAAAAGACGATAAAAGTCTCTGCCTCTCAATGACAGATGAGAATATAGCCTATAAATTGTTACCTTATTAATTTCATATTTGATTTTTACTTCCAAATAAGCAGACCTTGAATGGCCAGGCCAGTCGTTTGCTTGTTACGGTTGCATGCAACTTAAATTCAACCTCTGTTGAATCTGAGACTATTAGATTATGTTCATTCCAATAAATACTCTTAAAAGCAAATTCTTCCAACAAAATTTCTTCGTGTAAAAGGTACAATTGATTCTCGGAGAAACTAAAATAAACAACAAAGTCTTCGGCAACCTGCATAGTTCCACCGTGTAAATGTGGAGTCATGTTCCCAAGATTTCCTTTTAATCTTAGTTTTGGTTCAAAAAATCTGTCAAATTGGACGTAAGAAATTATTCGCAAGTAAAAAACAAAATAATGTGGAATCCACGGCCAGTGACAGTCTTTTTCAGCTTCCTTTGATTGACTTGTAATGTCAAACGTCAAAGCCGTGAAATGGCCGTTGCAGTGTCCATTGATATGACATAAATATTTTTCGAGTTGACAACAAATTTATGACAGTTTCAATTTTGAAAACCTTCGTTACGAACTCGTATTATCTTAAATTTATGTATTAGGCGGTGTTCACATTGAAATCTTTTGAGATTATTTATCTTGACGTTTTATCTCACTCTCAGTTGACAGTTAAGAAGAATTTTGGAAGTTGGACTGACATTTCTAAGACGCAAAACTGACTTAAAGCGAGACCAAAGAATAAAAAGTCAAATGATTAGGCCGAGTAATCATTTGGAATAAAATCGCTGTTCATCAAAGTGTTAGTTTTCAATTATAGTTGACAGATATGAACAAATCTTCATCCCCCCATCCAAAAGTTTATTCTTCGAAAAAATCTTCTGTTATTTTCCCGCCGCCAACCGACCGGCCGTGTGAAGTATACCCACGCAATAAAGTTGAAAAAAAAAACAAGTAAAAACTCAACACACGTCAAATAGTGTAATAGTTAAAAACGGCTTTGCTGCGGAGGCAACCATTATTAGGTTTGTTTCCGTTTTGCCAGTGCCGGTGCGATGCAAGCATTAACTCACCAACGATCTACCGTTCTTTCGTCCATTTTCATATGGATGGACATTGGACATTGCAGCAATGAACACAGCACGGAAAACCATTTAAACTTCGGCCATCCGGTTGGCGTTCGTTGGCGGAAAACGGGACAAGTACGAAAGTGAGGTTTTGTCTGAACATTTGCCGCAACATGTGCTTCATCCGGTAAAAAGCCGGCCACCGCCACCACCGCCGCCACCGACACTTTCTATGTTTAGCTGTTAAAAAAAAACAGGCAGGTTCGTTGGAATCTAGGTACTCGTACATGGAAGATACTACATACACAGATAGGTAGAAACCAAACGTTCCTAACGGTTTAAAGGCACGCTATCCTATGAATGGTATTTGTATAGAGAAACAGTTTGCCGTTATCTCTTTCTGTTGGGTTTATTTCTATTTTTTTATTCTTTTCTTGTCAATTTTACATTTGGAAACTTTTTCGCTGATAGCACAAAAACGAGTGTTTAGGACAACGACGACGACGACAACGGCGGCGATGACGATGTCGAAAAAAAAATGGAGCAACAAGAGGAAGAACGCGATTGAATTTCTGATTGTGGTTCGAGCGGTTAACATGTGTTCCAGAGTTGGACATGTGTTTCCAACGAATCGAATATGTTCTCGGGATGGAATTTATGGTGTTGTGTTTGTGTATAGGCTCGGCGGGTGCATATGAATGTTAGAGCATTTGATGTTTTACACTAAATAAAATATGAACATCAAATTGACTTGTCTTGAATTAATGAAGTGAAAGTCGAAAGCGGATTCGAAATTCTGTTCAACAAGGTTTTAATGCGAGAGTGTAGTTAAAGAGGCAATGTTTTAAATTTGCATTAGGTAGCAATTAAATTTGGAATCTATTCCACTGGATGAAAACACAGCGGGTTGCAGTCACATATTACACTAGAGGAGCTTAGTCGAAACTTGGTTTGACAGAAGGGTTGGTTTGACAGATACCTCTACAGCTGTGTATTGAATAGTTTTTCACACTCTTCAAAATATTCTTTTCCTTTTGTAACATTCGCATATTAATTTATTTGAAATAAAATTAATGCAATGAAATTATACTTCAGCTGTCAAATGTCATTGCAACATCATTTTAACACAACTCGAAATCAAACTGTCAACTAAAATAATCAAAAGACTGGGTTGAATATTCGACTTCATTTCAACTCGAGATTTTGATTCTAAACATAGTAAAAGTGAAATCAACTTCAAGTTCTTTGAAACAGTCGAACCAACGTTTTGACATTTCTGTGGTTTTGTTCATCTGTTTTATAGTTGAAATGACATTTGGTACACCTGTGGACAATATCTTGTATTATGGTGGAAATATAGTCAGTCCTGAATTGTTGTTTGACAGTCAAACCCTTTTTTTTTAAATCGAAAATAGGAGTAAGAAAAGTAAATTTGTATTAAAGACTAAATATGAAGAAAAACTGATGAGTGATATTACAATTTCTAAGTAATAACTCCTAAAAGTAATAAAGCAATATACTCTATTGGAATTATTCGGTAGATATTGATAATAAAAACCAAAGTGAAAATATTGTCAATTGATTGTATTTTTTTTTATTCTTTGTTTGTCATATTCCAAGGTATTAAGTTCAAAGTACACAGTAAAGGTACATACACAAGGATCTAAATCCCCATTCACATCATACCTGTCAACAAACTTACATACCTTTATTCCAACTCATATTGCATTCTCATTAACCAACAACAACTTACTGCGTACACCCTTTACTGTATATATACTACCTATGTAATCCCTAAGATAAATATTGATGACAAAAAAAAAATGTCATCATAACTCATACCAACACTTTCTACAAGTTGTACGAAAACCAATATAAATCTGAATGTTTGAAAAAAAAAAACTGCAAAAAAAAATATTTTATTGAATTCGTGACAAAAATATTCCAAAATTCAAACGTGTCACATGGTAAACATTTGCACAGATATAAAAAAAAGATTAAGAAAAAAACAAATGAACGACAAACGTAGGTATATGATGCAGTTCTAGCTCCATGAACACACAGGAACAGGACACACCACCAGTCAGTAGATACGTGCCAAAGTCCTTAAAAGACTTCTGACAGAATCGAGTGCGAGTGCATGTATGTAGGAACCATCATTGCAGGAACAAAACCTATGTAGTTATGTCACACCTGCACATTGCACATGTTTGGATGTGTTTAATGATAAAAGTTGCAGAGTGAACAACTCTCAAATGAATTTTTAATCGTTTAAACGCATGAATCCATCAACTTAAACTTCTGCTTGTCAAACTAAAACGAATTTAATACCATAAACATATTCGTTCACTTTTAATACTGCAATTGACAGTTGAATTCTTTTTTCCAAGATGAACCCAACAGAATATTGAAAGCAACTACTACAACTGCACTAACTGTCAAAAAATGTTGTATTTTTGAAACACGTTTACATGGGCTTGAAAAGAACTTGAAGTTCAACTTAAAATGTCACTGGAATTGTTCGAATCGAATGCATTTGCGATATTGAAAACGTCAAACTTTCCACTGCTCTCAACAATTAAAAGTTTACCAATTCGTTAAGGTCTGTCTACACTGGCGATACAGACATTTTTTTATCTTTGATGGTTCTCGTTCAAAACTAGCTTGTGTTTGATATTAGATAAAAAGGTGTAATTTTTACCTGAAATAAAGAAAATTGGTTCCAAATGTCTAATCTGAAGAACCCCTCAACTCTGGCAAACCAACTGTCAACTGTCAAAACATATTTTATATTTAAAGTTAAATTTATGTTATAAATTAAAGATGTCACTTATTCTAAGACACTTTTTATTATTTGACATACGTCAAATGTCTTAAAGATCTATGCAGCTTGTAAAAATGAGTTAAAAACAAAATTTTCCTCCCCCTTCACCTCACTCCTTTGAAAGTTAAGTCCTTAAAAATAATTTTTCTTTAAACATTTAAATTTTACTTTTAACCAAAAAAAGTTAAAATGTGTCCCAATTTTTTTGAAGTGAAAACCTCAAACTATCAGGGATGTTAAAATGTTTAAGTTATAGAAAATATTTGCTTGTGTTTCCTCCTTAAGCTCTTTACTGAACCATCTACTTGCAAAGCATAAGGCTCAACTTCATTGTTTACATAAAGCCTATAAACTTAACGATAAAAATCACTTACCCAATACCCAATTTAAATTCCACACCATAACTACTTAAGTGGGTACTTCGTACTTCCCAAGACGAAGAATCTGGGGTACATTTTCGAATTATAAACATCCAATAATTGGCGACTTTTTTCTTCCTTTTTTCTATTTTGCAAACAAACCACCCCCCGCAAAAACTACAATCTGTCTATAAAAGCGATCAACTTCTCTCTATGATGATGGTGGGGACTTCAAAAAAAAAAAAAAAAACATGCCCCATCAGTCCGCCCCCAACTCCAAAAGCCAACCATAGATAAGTTATCCCACGTACAACTGCTCTGTTTGTTATCCCCTCGCGGTCCTTTATTTAACTTCCAAGTGGCGTCACTGTGACAAATGAAAATATTTTTATTGCAGTGATAATGGTTCGTCCCAACTCTCAACTCCCAGTGCGCCCGATGCGTAGTTGGGACTCCTCTTGAAAGTTGTATACATTCCCGTCGTCGCACTCTGAATACGAACTGAACACCCTCATCCTTTTTTGTCGGTCGTCGTCGTCGTCGTCGCCGTCCGCGTGTCATTGGATTTCGTCGAGGGAACAAGTTGAAAGAAAAATAGTTATAAAACGCTTGATGAATAACAATATCCTCTCTCTGGCTACATGAAAATCCCAAAATGACCCACAAACGACTGATTCTGGGATCCAGAGAATCCAGGACCAGGACGAAGATGCAAAAACCCAGATCCCATCAGATATACGAAATGCGGATTTGACAACAAAACCAAGTACAAAAGAAAAACCACCCACTCTTGCTGTGCCTGCGCTGCTCGCTGATGATGCTGACTGGCTGGCTGGCTGGCTGGCTGGCTGGACTGAATGTACAAAAAGGATTTCGCGAAACTTGTAATCAGTTAATTTTATCAGGCGCAGAATGTTCCAAATTGAATGGAAGTGATTTTGTGGCACATCCTGATGATGTCCTTGGTCTGTCAAAAAGACAAAAAAAATAATCAAAATAAAATAAATGTCCTTTATGAAAATAAAAAAGAAAAAAAAAAAACAAAAATGTGTTTGAATTAAGTTTTGCAATTTTCATAAAAAATAATTTTTTATTGATTAAAAGTTTGTCTTATAACGACGACAAAGCGCGGTGCGCCGCAGTTGTAGTCGTGGCGGGCGGGCGGTGGTGCTTTTGAGTGTAAGCCACTTGCAGCATATGTAGCTAATGCTCTCTGATGGTTATATCCTTGGAAGGGTATTTCCAAATTATTATTTTTTTTTGTTTTTTGAAAAATTGTGAAAATTAATTCAAAGTCCGAGAGTAGTTAGTTCTACTACAGTAATAGCTGGAGCAGCTGTTGTAGCTGGTGCTTGAGGGAAGATTGCGGACGCGGAGTTTTGGTGGAATCAAAACTCTCAAGGGGATTCGAAATAAAAGGCTTTTTTTGATAAAATTACAAAAATTTCTCATTAGTGGTACTTTTAAACGATAGTTCGCTAACTTTTCCATTTTCGTGGTATAGTCTTGTTAAGTTGGTCATGACTCATGAATTCTATGGCAGTTCAATGTGGAACTTGGGAAGCTATCTGTTGGGCTATTTAAAGAGTCATTAACTTCTGTTAATTTTTTAAATAAATAGTGTAAAAGAAAAATTCGATTAGTCGAATCGAACAAAGCGAAATTTTGTTCAGACTTTTCAGTACCGATTCCCGGGACTTATTTTCTAGCCTTCTTGATTAGTAACAACTTAAACAAGTATCCTGGGACTTTTGGAGGTTTTAAACGACCAAAAAGTGGACTTTTTAAAACGACTAAATTCATGGCATTAGTGAGAAGTCAAAATCTTTTATTATTTTTGATTTTCTTCATTTTATTTTAGAAGGAGAAAGACACTTTAAAAATATGAATATGATTCGAAGTACTTGCCTAAAACTTTTTTTGGCAAATTTGACCTAAGAACCTTGTCTTTACTTTAATAAGTATCTTGACAAATCTAGACCCACAGAGACACACATTTATCACCTTCATCTTCTTTCAATTAAACTAACTTATTGAAAAGGACAAAAAAGTAGAAGGTTTTTCAATAAAAGTGCTACAAAAGTTTTGGTTTTGGATATCATTGAAATTCTTTATTCCTGTGAAAGAACGTTCAATACCATTATGTATGGAACTCGATTTCTTGTTCATGGCCACGCTTTTAGAAGTCCAGACGCTGAACCCAATTTTCGACGGTTTTCAAGCATAAATCGGCCGATACTGCTGCAATTTCACGTTCGATATTCGTTCGAAGTTCATCAATCGTTCATCAATCGTCGCTGGCTTGTTGGCATATTTCATAGAATTTACGTAGCCCCACAGGAAATATTCTAACGGCGTCAAATCGCACGACCGAGGCGGCCAAGCGACTGGACCATTTCGTGAGATAACACGTTCTCCAAACTTTCCAATAAATTGATTGTGACATTCGCTTTGTGGCTTGTGGCACCGTTCTGTTAGAACCACATGTCCTCCAAGTCCATATCATCCAATTGGGGTCAAATATATTCGGTTATCATTGAACGGTAGAGATCTCCATTCTCAGTAACGTGCCGGTCTTGATCATCACGGAAGAAGTACGGCCCAATGACGCCGCCCATAAACCACACCAAACCGTAAATTTTACGGGATGCAATGATGACTCATGGAGTACGTGTGGATTGCTGTCTGATCAATACCGCATATTTTGTTTATTGACGAAGCCTTTCAGTCAGAAATGAGCCTCATCGTTAAAGCTGAAGATGATTTTTCGATTAAAATCCGAATCATTTTCAAATTGTTGCTCAGCCCAATTCACGAACATACGACGCTTCTGGTGGTCAAGCGGTTTCAGTTCTTGCGTCAATTTAATCTTGTAAGGATGTAGGCCAAGATCTTTTCGCAAAATTCTCCACAACGACGTCTCAGAGATGCCCAACGCTTGAGAACGACACACGTGCGTGGGACACATTTGGGCTTTCTGCAACTGAAGCCTCAGCGGCAGCAATATTCTCGACACTACGGGCATTTTTTTGTCTCACTGGCACGGGAACATTTTGTACTGTACCTGTGGATTCAAATTTTTGCACTAGACGCTCAATTGTTGATCTGCTTGGACGATTATGACGACCATAAATTGGACGTAGCGCTCTTAACATTGAGGCCACTGACTCCGAATTTGGGTAATAAATTTTAATAATTTTGACTCGTTGTTGGTTGGTATATCTTTCCATCATGAAATCGCAAACCTAAACCTTTCTGAAGAGAAATGTCAAAAGAACGGCAAGAAATATGGCGTCGTTTGCTGTCCCTGTGGCTGTACTTTTGTAGCGTCCTTGTTGAAAAACCCGATATAAACAAATAAGTTAAATATTTATTGAAGACTTCAGGCTTTTAAAAAAACAATTAAACTTCAAAGAGTTGAAATAGAATTCCAGACTGAAATTTCTAAAATTTAGAAACAACAAAATAAGTTAATGAAGAAAAGTAACCGGGCATATATTTTTAAAAAACAATTTCTGATTTTTTTTATTTTTTATTTAATTTTTTAGAAAAAAAATCTTAGCAAAATTTAAACCATGTGCAAAAAAACACTAAGAAATGTTTAAAAGAGAAAATCGTAAGATTTAACAAAGTTTAATGGTTGAGAGTGGCGGTCCTAAATTGAATATGGCCAAAAAAGGATGAGGCTAAAAATTCGATTCTTAAAATTGTAAACTGGTAAAAAATTATTAATATTTTAATTTTTACAAAATTTATTAAACACAAAAAAGTTTAGAAATTTCCAAAAGAGCATTAAAATATTGAAAAAATGAATGTGATGTGAAAAGAATGATGATTTGAATATACTTTAAAAAACATGGCTTTAATTTTCAATATCTTAAAAACATGTTTTTTTTTCTTTCCATTTATTATTCATTGGAAAATTCTAAAGCTGCGTATGAATTTTTAATAATTACATTAAAAAAGAAAAAAAGTACGCATACGCCCAGGTGAACTACTTTTAAATTATGGTGTTTTTTGAACCGATAAGTCGATATAAATTCAATTTTCAACTCTCAAAATCAATTCTTCCTTTAAAATCACTTTAAATTATGTATGTATCTCAAAATCTCAAAAATTTGTACATACCTAACTCTTATGTATCAATTTGTATATTTATAGAAGTTCTACAGCTTGAATAGATTTTTCGCAATGCAGATTGTCTCTATTTTATTATCATCCCTTGTGTACCCATCGAACAGGTTGATGTCAGAGTGTTTAATTTTATACCATATGGACAAAAGAAAACTGAAACAAAAACACTATAGACAAAAGTGATGGCGATGCGAAGGGGCCGTTTTATAAAGTCACACTTTAGAGAGCCATTAATCATTCACTGCTGATGCATCAATTTTGTGGAGAAAATTCTTGCCCAACGACGACGATGTTCGTTAGATTTGGAAGTATTGGTTTTGTGAAAATTGTATATCTACGGGAAAGGAAAAGGTAAACCTTTTGGTTTCAAAAGCATCAACTAAATATTTGAAATCAAAGTCATATCTTTAATTTTCGATCATTTAGAAAAGTCCTATGTTCTATTTAAATACCATGAGAAAATTAAGGACACTCTGCTCTTATATGCATGTACGAGTATATTAAAATAAGGGATTGAAAATGAAATCAAGATGTAATCTCTTCTCCTCCAAAAATTCCAGACTTCTTCTAAAACTTCACAGAAAAATCAGGGATTCCTCAGGGAAGCTACTTATGGCCTACTCTATTTATATTTAGCAATAAAAGATTTATAATGTTTGTATGCTTAAAAAACAGACGAAGTTTTTCTTTTACAGAAAATAAAGAGATTTTTAAGACACTTGAATGTGATACTGAAGAATTACTTTGGAAGAAAGATATTTGTAAAATAGTTAACATGATCTTTCATTAACCACTTCTTGATTTGACAGAAGAAGTTTCCACAATATGGCTACTATTAAATGTCAATGTTTGAAAGTCCCTATTGGCAACGTTTATAGTTGTCAAAATAGTTATGTGCTGTTAGGTACTTAAAATAATCTCGGTTTCTCACGCTTTCTGTTTAATCAGGATCAATTACTTAATCACCTCCAAATCTTTACTTCGACTAAAATACCACTGATTACTACCAAAAAAACAGATCAGTTATTATCGCAGTTCAAAATCGTTTTTTCTTTAAAAAAAAAATCCTTATCCTGAGAAAAATTAAATCCCTATGCCAATTGCAAACAAAGGAATATCATCATGCCTTGGGAATGATTGCCCCCAACGACCACTCTTCCAATTTTTCACTCTGACTGAGACTAGGACTGGGACTGGTATAGTTATATCAATCGAGCTCGACTACGATACACATCTTCATCATCATCGTTCCACCAACTATAGCTGAACTGGACTTGTTCGCTATCGCTATTCACAATGCCTCCTCCAGCACTCAAAACTGATGTCTTCAATCTGTCGCACCAGTTTTCTGATGACAAATTTTCACAAATAAAGGATGTTCCAACTCCACCACTTCTGTTCTGTGTCCTGTGTATATATCCTTGCCTAACTAGAGGTCCTGAAGAAAGGCTTCCCGCAGTTTTATTCCTTTTTTTTATTCTTCGTTTTTTTTGTGTTGCTGTTGATTTTCTTCGTTTTTTTTTTTTTTTTGTAACCGGAGAGCGTGTCCTTTTTGGGGAAGGAAAATCGCATCATATGCTTTCCGAACACGTCCCTGGTGAAAATTTGAGTCACGAAAACAATTTCGAGAATTGGTCTGTTACTTTTGTTCGTTTCGGTTGTTTTAGTTGTCGTTTTTGTTGTTGTTAGTTCACTCAATTCCTTCGTTTGTGTTGTGATAGAAGAAATCCTTTCTTCCTTTCGAATTCGATGTTTCTTTTTTTTTCTGGATATTATTGGTTGGTGGGTACTTTGTGAAATTTAAATATAAACAACTTGTAAATTTTGTGGTTTTGGTCCTTATGGTCCTTATGCCCATATACGAGCGAGTGAGGAGAGAAATTATACAACAATGGCGGAAGTTCGATAACTGTAATTTTGAACACAAAAAATGCAGTTGTTTGTCCAATCTTCCTGCGACGAATGAAGAATATAGATAAGGATAATGATTGTATTCCATCAGGAAGAGTGGACAACAACAAAAAAGAGGGACTTCTTCTTGGCATTCGTGGCATCATTACTGCGGAGTTGGAGTATACATTTATTCTAACTCTTGTTCAGCTCACCATACAAAAGGATGATGATGCATGATGGAAAATCAATTAAAGAGCGACCACAATTTTTGGCACACTCAAATCCTTATGTCTTCAATTCCGCACAATGAGGACCATGTGTATAAAGTGTAATGATGAGGTGCAGACTTTGCTATTATGGTCCACGAACGACCCATTAACCCTTTAGTTTTGGATGTTGGTGCCAAGACCTGGCATCGCATCGCAGCAAAAGAAGAAGGACCTAGAGCGAGAGACAGTACTTTTTTTTCTGTGTGCCCTGTGCCCTGCTGTCAGTGTCATTAGTTCCAGATAATTTACTTAGTCGTCCTGCGAAAGGTTTTACATTACAGTGAACAATTTGAAAAGTGGATTATGTACGAGTTACGACACGAACGGGACGGTACAGGACGAGATGTGGAAATGAGAATGGAAATGGAAATGGGGGAGGATTAAAAGAAGAACAGTTTTTGGACGAGCTGAAGGATCTCCTTTATCTCTATTCAATGCTTCCGTTTTAATGTTGGATTTTGCAAAAGGGATATGATATCCTTTTTTTTCTGTAATTCCTTTGGATACTTTATTATTCCGCACCCAGTTTGCTGCTAGTGAATTCTTTAGTTTTTTTTTTATTGTATTGTGACTGTGAATTGAAGGATGAATTATGATGCTTATTGGATACCGACCGCAAAAGGTAGTTTAGTTGAAATTCATTGAATTCACTGATAAATGGCCTGAGGAGGGGGGGGGGGTAGGGAAGTGCATTGAAAAAAGAATAAATTGGTTGAATGCAACTGACAAGTGGCTGTGAGTAATTGTTTTCTTATGTCAAAATATTTTTTATTTTTTTTTTTTTGACATTTGATGACGATGAAGTGCAAGTGAATTATAAAAAAATGTTAATCTGGAAAGATGTTCAAGGACTTGGTTTTTGGAAAGTAATACAAAAATTCGGTGTTTTGTTTAAAGTGCAAATTTAATGCTTTAATTTAGAATACCAAAGAAAGTTGTATAAAAGAAGTACTTAGTAACAAGTAACCAAAGTTAAAATCACAGAATAGCTACTTTGACTTTTAGTGATTTGCTGAATTCATATGACATCTGTCATTTTTTTAAAAAGCATTTATATATAATTTATGAGCTATAAATAAATAATTTTAAGACCCGAGAAAAAGAGGCGTTTAACAAAACCAGATTGTTGGTTTTTACTTTGACATTTGTCACCTCAGAATCTGACACTCGCAATGAACATGTAGGTCCGTTTAGGTTTGTTTGTTTTGTTTTTCATCGCAAACTGCCACTCTTCAGATGCCCTTTTAAAACGATACTATGAAAATTAATAAAACGTTGCATTTTTTGACAGTCTAAGTGGTCCAATTTTGACATTAATTTAAGTGGCTTACAGTTTTGTACATAAAATAAGATGAATCTTACAACTAAAACTGAAACTGAACTGTCAAAAAACTGTAAATTTTGCAACTATCACAAAAAATCATTCAGGAAATAGCTCTTATGGGTAATATTTAAATCCAAAATCCTTTTTGACATCCACCACTGCCGAAAATTCTATTGAGCACATTTAAAAACAATTATCTTAATATATATAAATCTCGTGTCACAATGTTTGTCCTCAATGGACTCCTAAACCACTTAACCGATTATAATAAAATTCGCACACCATGTGCAGTTTGATCCAACTTGAGAGATAGGATAGGATAGGAGAGATGGCTCTATTTCAGAAATATAGTGTAAGTTCACAAACGTCAAATTTTGCTGCAGTGAATCGGCATTACTGCTGTTTTGCGATGCTGATGCTAATGCAGCTGTTGCTGATGCGATGCCGACTTATCACGCTGTCGTAGTGATGCTTTTTTGTTTAGTTTTTGCGCATCAGTTTATGAAACTTTGCAATAATGAACAGTTGACGAGAAAAGTGATGCCAGAATCTGGGTTTGTGAACGTTTGACTTTGAACATTTGGGCATCATTACTGCAGTAATGCGTTTGTGAATTACACATAGGTTAAATTTATTTTGTAGTGAAACGGAATACAGTCAATTTTATTTTTCCAATTTTTGGTGTTAGCGTTACGTATTATCAAATAGTTATATTGGAAATATAATATAGAATTAAATTTGGCACAGAGATAGATTATAGCCTTATAAAGCACGTAGACTAATTTTTACCCCGTTAAAATGTATTTTTTAGGATTAAACATTGACCACGTTGTACATAAAAATTGAAGTAATCTGCGGTTACAACGAAACCGATATTTTCAACAACTTTGGTTGTCCTGCCAATCGATCCATTAAACTTACGAAATTCACTGGGCCATTTGAAAAAAAAAAAATTATGGGAAATCAAGTAAGCAACAACAATATTTTTCCATAGCTTGAGTTTCTGCATTTAATTATGGCAAGACGAAGTTTGCCGGGCCCTCTAGTTTTTTATAAATTTATCATAGTAAATTCGCTCTCCTTTTACAATTCCCTCATACGAAGAAGTCTTATGTTTTCAAAAAATGGTTTTGAATTGAACCATTTTCTCTTATTCCATGCAAAATGAATTTCAAGAAAAACGCCGGTATTTTAACACTTCGACAGTCCTCATTAATAACCAATCAAAATTTAATTTCATTTCGATTTTTTAGATCCATTTTCCTTCTTTTCTAAATACCTCACCCCTATCAAAATTAAAAGTCCTGCATCGCATTTTTTATGGACCCACCATCACACTCACACAATTCTCTTATCCTGCCAGAAACAGAAAACACTTCAAAGATTCCGCAAAACATTTATCATTGCCTGCCAATGAGCAATCAATTTGCCAAGGTGTCCGATGCTGCACCACATTCATTAACTACAGATTTCGTATCCTTTTTCCCGCCGCGCCGCCTCCTGCCCGATTATCAACGATATGAAGAAGGATATATCAAATGCCTTTAAATCACAGAATTCATTTTCCCTCGGAGGATTTGTCAAAGCCATTTTTGGCCCCCATCAACTCTAAATGAAGGTGACACTTCCCATCGCATCGCAATCTCTCCTCGATGTGTATTCAGACAGATTTTTAAAAAACCAAAAAGAGAAGAGAAAGAAATTGGCACCTATTCAAAAAGTAGTTCTCTCAGTCTTTTTTTTTTTCGTGCAATTGGGCCTGGTTTATTTAACTACCCTCTCCTCGGTGACATCTTAATGAAAGGCGATAAAATCAAGTGCAGACAGGATCTGGAAACTGGAAAGACACCACCTCCTTGTGGAAGTAATTTACTCTTGAAATATCCTGGAATTCTTTTTTCGAGTTTTTCCTATTTTATTTTTTTTTTGTTTGAATAGTTGAAAATTAAAAATTCCTCGAATGGTCATAATTTTAGCACAAGGAGCTAAAATGGAACTGGAACTTCCCTTGTCTGTTGTCAACGACATAGCCGTTAGTCTTACATCCTTTTTTTTTGAAAAAGACGACGCTGGATGCAATTAACATCTTATTAAGTTGAATTTATGTAAGTCCTGAACTTTTCGTCCTTTGGCTTTTTTGACGTTGCAACGTTGACACGCGACTTAATAGTGTTGTCATGCATGTATGTAGATAAGATTATTAAAGTTGACAGAAATTCTTGGTTATATACACTCATCAAGATTAGAACACAACCTCCAAGAAAAACACAAAATGTCCTTTTGAAAATGTCAAATGTTGTATACAAGGACATTTCAATATTTGGATATGTACATCAACAACTGACATTTGTCACCTCCCAGTAAAGGTTCCTTGCCACAAACACAAACAACAACAAAGAAAAACAACAGGAAATACGTCCAGAGTGTTGCAAGGATATTATATAATCATGCCGACAACGACGACTACGACGACGACGACTGTTTTGAAGGACTTGATGCTGATGGTATAACTTAACTAGAGTATCGTTGTTCTACCGAAGGACTATTTGTTATAAGCTTCACTTGGAAATGCCCTTGGGTAGTTGTTTTGGAAACATAGCACAGTAACATATTTGCATAGAAATCGTTTAGGAAGTGCATTTCAACAAGGACTTTCATCTCTTTCGGTCCTGTACTCTCACTCATTTATCCGTTCTCTTCTAAATTCGATTTATTTTTGTTTCCTTGCAGCTAGGATTGATATAGAAATAAGTTTTTGTCCCTTTAGTCCTGGCGGTGATATCTCTCTCTCTCTCTCTCTCTCTCTACTCTCGCTCTCTTACTTGATCCAAGTGTTGAAAGATGTGATCTTTACCTTAAGGGACTGAAAATTTGGTTTGCATTTGAAATTCATATATGTACATTGTACTGTATCTGTGTACAGTGTACACAAGGAGGCTTGCATATGTTGTGATTCGAAACAAGGACATCCAGCCAGGACATACATACATAATAAGACAAATGGTTTTCTATTTAATTTCTGAGTAATGAAAAGTAAATTTACAATTGAAAATCTGTTTCCTATGTGCGGACAATTAATCGAGGTCTCTCTTCGTTTATTTGGAAGAGATCGGATAAATATTTAACTGGGAGTAAGTAACAAATTGATTTTGAAGATAAATATTGGAAGAAGTGTCCAAAGCCAAGAAAAAAATAAAGGTCACTCTTAATTTCATCTCGGCATATCGGTCTTCTGTTTTATTTGAAGTTTCGTATTTTCGAGTTATCGAATATTTTCATGTTTTTTATAGACGTGTGATTTTTAAAGAGAAATAAAACACGTAATGTTATGTTTTAAAAATAATTTTGGACAAATAGCCGTCGCGGTTTCCTCGAGCCAACAGCCAACAGGCCCAATTTTCGACCACTTTTTGCAGCATTTGGGGCCTGATAGCAGCAATGACGTGCCGAATATTTTCTTCGAAGGCGTTAATTGTAACGAGCTTACCTGCGTAGACAAATGACTTCACATAACCCCCAACGGTGTTAAATCGTACGATCATAGAGGCGACATCACAGGCCCACATTTTGGCCTGCTTCATTTCTGAAGAAGTATGGACCAATGGTTCAATAGATCACACCAAACAGTGATTTTTGAGGATGTTACGGCTCGGTGTTTCAAGAATGGTTTTTGGATTATGATCACTCCAAATATGACAATTTTGTTAACCCATTCAACCAAATATGAGCTTCAAGGCTGAATAAAATTTTCTTGTAGTCGGGATCGGTGGCCATCTCGTTTTGGTAATAAATTTGTGCGTTGTTCAGAAGAAAACCTATAAAATATGAAATGGCAAACCAAATTGAGCATAAATCAAGTAACACCTGTCTAAAAGACTAACACTAAAAAAAGTATAGCCAGATTGAAAACCACACGTCTAAAAAAACACTCTTTATCTGTTTCTAAATGTCACTTTTCGAGACACCAAAGGTCACGTCTGACGGGCATTTTGACAAACACTGTGAGCAATATGACATTTATTCTCGGTGTTATGATGATTTTCATTATTTTTTCACTACAAAATGTCAAAAAGAATGACATATCGACCAAAAAAAAAAAAAACAGGGATGTCATTTTAACCAAAAATAAGTATCATGTCGCACAAACTTTGTTCATTATTTGAATGTCTATAAGATTTTTGTTCGAAATGACATTTAAAATAATTTTTTGGGTAATAAGTCAATTTTTGGAAATAAGTCAATATCACTAAATGCATTTTAACTTCAAATATTGTAGCATCTATAAAAATTGCCATCATTTTCAAGAAGTATACTTGTAGACCATTTTTTAAAATTTTTTTTAAGGAATTCTAGTTTATATGCGTTTTGATATTTTTAAATTGGGCGTTAAGATTTAGGGCAATAAGAACCCACTTCCTTCGTATTGAAAAATTGCATCTTCCACAAATCGAGCTGCATCCGACCGAGGTCTCAGAAGCAGTTCTTAAATTGAAAATAGGTGTCCTCATTGATAAAAGGCTTTTCTTTAAAAACTTTCCATATACTTCACCCCCTTCCCCTCTTCACGCTTATTGTTATTGTCACTCTGAATTAAAAGTTTTGGAAGTTTGTTTGCCGCAAGGTATAAACGATTTTTTCAAAAATATAAAACCAACCTTCTAATATGCGAAAGAAATTGAAAAAGTTCTTTCGAAAAATCCGACAAAAAAAATCACAATTTTATATTTTAAATTACTCTTACAATCATATGTACATACATACGTCATACACTTACTCTTCGTCTTCAGCCATCACCGGCCGACAAATCAAATCTATCTCTTTGCATGCATATCTCTTTCCATTATCCACAGATTTCTGGAGAGAGGTTAAAAACTTCTGTCAAAGTGCCGAAAGGAAAATTATATATTTATGAATTTTCACTCCGTGAATCTGAACATATGGAAAATCACCTCATTCACGTATACGGGTATATACTCCACAATCTGCACTCCTCCAGGATTTTTGCTGAAATAAATGGCAAAACATAAACACAATCCGGGAAGAATTGAAACGTTCTACTTTACAATACTTTAACTCCATCATTCTCGGTGGCATCAGGCTCAGGATCAGACTCAGGCATAGTCGTCATTGTCAGCCCCTTCAGAATCCTTAGAGTTAAAAGTTTATTTTGGACAATGACTCTTTTGGGGCCATGCCACTGCTTGCCTAACTTCGTCATCGTTACATTTTCGCATATGTAATTTCTCAAATGCGCTGCCAAGCGAGCTCCTTCCCGAACTCGCTCGCATTCTGCATACAGCCAGCATCCCTCCTTCATAGGTACGAGAACGCCATTCAAAACTTTACTAATGCGATGTATATGAAAGAGGGTATAAAAGGACGAAAGTATAGAAACGGTCAACAGGAGCAGGACTGCGCTGGCCAGGAGCGCAATAACACGAACTGGAGCATATATTACAGGAACAGGGTATATATACGAGTCAGCCATGGTATATAGCACGAGCAACAAACGGCAGCAGCTTCTGTAAGCAATAATGTGTCTGAAAAGTTTTCAATTTGCCTTGGAACACACATCTGAGCCTCAAAAGTGTCAGTTTTTCAAATTGGTCTTTTCGTTTGGTTTCTGTGTTTGTCCAATGAATTGAATAGCACTTTCAACAAAAAAAAAATATAGGCAAATACAAAAAAATAAAAAGTTTAAGAATGGGAAGAGCATTCAAAGTCATAACCGGACAGAAAATGGAAAAGTTTTTTCATTCGTCCGTCGTAGGTTTTTTTTTATTTGTTAGTTTTTCGAAGGAAACGATTTGTGTGGGACTCTGAATTGGTGGACTTCAGTTTTCACTTAGCAAAGAAAAAAAAATATAGAGCTTTGTACTAAAAGAATAATTGAAGGATTTTTCTCAATTTTTGTTTTTTTTGTTTTTTTTTTTGAAAAAAAGTTAAGTATACGCATATTAACCTCGAAATAGTCTAGAAGAATAAGCTATGAAATATTTCAATATTGCAAGACGAGCATAGGTTTAGAGGAAGACTTTAAGTAATTGAGATCGAACTGTAAACTTTTTTTTTTTTTGTCAGCAAAACACTATTTCGTTTTTAAAAACTTTAATTTTCATACGAGTTTTTGACAATTCTCTCAGTTATAGTTCTGTCGAAACATAGACATAACAATTTATTTATTTTATTTGACATAAGTTATCCAAGATAATACCAACTGCACAATCAAGTCATTTTAAATTATACCTACGCTGCTTTAATAAAAAGTTGTCTGCAACTTATTTGAATTTCCTTGCAATCTGGATCTTTTTTCACTTTCTTTTAGATTCAAAAAGATAAAAGTTAAATTGCTATTGACAAAAAAAAATGCATTTTAAGGTTGTCAGAAATTGATCAAAATTGCATGCAATTATAACTTTAAGTTGCTTACTAATAAACTCGGAGCAAATTTGTCCAACCACAACTTTATCCTACGTATTTTTTTTAATCAAAAGTCCGTTCAAAAATTCAACTCAAAAAAATCCAAACACAAAATGGAATGTTTCAAAAAATAAGTCGGAGTTGCATAGTGAGAAAGTTCCGCTGTGGTTGCCAGCAACTAACATAATTATTTAAATTACTCCGTTAATATTTTTTAATATGAGTCTACCAGCAAAATCCTAATCGGATCTCATCTTTCTGCCAACATATGTAATTGAACAAACTCGAGCAACTAGAAGAAAGTTAAAGTTTCCGGCAACTTATTATTTTTTTTTCAGTGATTTAGCTGATTTTTTTGATTTTTCGAATTACTCTGACTTTTTTTGGCTTATCAATCAATCTTTCTGCATCGATATATTAAGACAAAAAAAAATATTTTCACTTAGGTTTTGATCCACAACCAAACCATGGTTCAAAATTGTATTCAGATTACGGCTGAGGATGAACTCAGGTTAAACAGAGGTTCAACGAGTTTAAATTTGAGTTCATTTTTAAGTCGTACTGCTCAAGTATTTTTTGTGAAACTTAAATAAAGTTTCATGCAATCGCAGAATGATTGACTATAATGGCCGTCCTTAGTGCCACTAATAAATTTTTACTCGGGCCATTTTGTTAAACAAACTGACAGAGTAATCGAATTAATAGAATTTAATTAGCAAAAGAAATAAATTCAATAACAAAAAATTTATGTCCCTCGGCCAAAAGATAAAATATGACCAATTGAATTAAATTAAGTATACGACATAAAGGTCCTGCGAATATTCAAATATTAAAAAACAAATCACCTTTGGCCTTATATATTGGTAAATGTACCTTCAACTTAAACCTAAATTAATTTATCCTAAATATAACCGCCTCATAAAATTAATATTTATGCACAATTATCTATATACCGCCATCTATACATCATTACACGAAGCCCTTTGGTTAAGGGGTAATTAAATACAGGGAATTGAATTAAATTGATTTCAGGACACCTGTGAACCAAAACCAAGACATACTAAGTACCACGAATATATACTATGTACATATGTATGTAGAAGGTTGTAAACAGTTTTTTATTTCAAAGGTACAATATAATTTAATGGTAAGGGTTGAAAAGGTCCTTAAAATATAATTTCGCACAAAGTACCCCCCTTTGACTGTAAAACAAAAATTGAAGCCACAGCAATACAAAAACACGCATACAGACACAAACAACCGCGAAACCCATTTTATGAGCGTTTTTTTTTTTTTTTTTTTTTCATATAAAAAATTCCCATTATGAATGTCAACTTAACAGAGAGAGAGAGAGCAAGTCCTGGTCCTGGGTTCCATTGAAACATGACTAAAGGACATTTGTGTTCTTATTCCTTGTTCTATATGCTCAAGATGCACACATCTAGGCTAGCCCTGCCTCGCACACTGAATTCGCGGAAAGTTGTCATTTGCAGCCAAATGTCCTGGTTTTTTTGCCTCCTTACTACCGACGACCGAACCGACCTCCACTCTCCAGGATCTCCAGCTAAACGTATAGTATGCATTCAAAAACCCAAACCAATGCAAATGCAAATAGAAAGACTACAAAGACGAAAACGATCAGCGACAGCATAAGGATTTCTCTGGCGTTCATATCTCGAGGATTTCAAGATAGAAGAAAAACATGAAAACAAAACGAGTTCAGGAGGAGGAAAACACTGAAGAAGCTACCTACATATAAGCAAGGAACAAAAAGGACGAAGAAACTTATCTTACTTTTGAATAAATTTTGAAACGTTAAGGCGAACAAAAGAAAGTATACGGTACGTATGTATGTATGTTTGTAGATGGGTAGCTAGTTGTGTGCATTTAATTTTCATTGAATTCAACGTTTACAGTTTTTTTTTTGCACACTCGGCAATGCCTTAGTTTTGTGAATGTTTTGCGTCGTTTTCTTATTATCCTTGAATGGTAGGTATTTGTTGATGTTGTTGTTTTTGTTGTTGCCAAGCATTCAACAAAAAATCCAAACACGACATTATAGAAACGATAGTGAAGCAACTACAAGGTGACGCAAAATTATTTGCAAATGGCGTCGTATATTTGACATTTGTAAATTAAGACAGGGTTGGTACACAAAAAAGTAAGCAATGAAGCGCTTATAAACTACTCCTGTCAAGTCATCCTCAATCTCAATAACGGAGAGGTCGATTTTGTGTGAAAGTCATCATGACTGTCAAAACGCATTTCCACTTAAGTGAGGTTATGTCAAAATGTACGTCACTGATGCCATGGCCAATATTGATAGGGTCCCTAAAAACGATTTCTTCCAGTCCGAATTGGATGAGAAGTGCTTGGTGCATCGAAGGAAATTGTAAATAAAGCGTTTCCTGGGGTAATAATCTTCCATTTGAGTGTTGAAGTTGCGGGCTTATCCTAACAATCTTAGATTTTAAGGAAATTTGATAAAACGGGCCTCAATTTATACCAATACTTGCGGTTTGATAATTGACGGATTCATTATTTCCTTCTAATAGAAAAATTGAAACCGCCCACATAAAGATTTTCATCACTTAAATTTTAAGTATACAAATTTTACTAAAAAACACAATTCTTGATATTGATTTTGTGACACCTTATATCTCTAGTCCTTAAGGAGCAATGTTAGGTTAAAAAGTGGTAATGTAGGATATGAGAGAAAGAGTGTGCGTAAGTTTACAATACACACACATACGTGTACCTACATGCATTCTACACACACTTATCCCTTGCCACAAAGCATCCGAACTTGTTTAACTTTTACTTGATGTTGGCGTTGAATTTGTAAATGTCCTGTCAAAATGTTCGTAACCTATGTTATGATGTACTTACATTATGAAGATGGTCGTACTCCTGAACTCTTGATGGTGAAAACTATTTTTCAGACACATATATTTAAGGAATCTACTTTAAATGATAAGTGATTGTTGTTTTTTTATTTTTTTGGTCTAGAGCTTTAAAAATGTTTAGCATTAAAAGGCAGATTTTGACTTACATGTGGGAAGGTTAAATTTTTGAAAATATTTAATGGAAAAAATGTAAAGATTCTCCTTTATTCATCATCATAAGAAAAGTAAATTTTACAACACTAATGCATTTTTAAAAACTATAAAATACATCATTTTAGATCCTATACAATAGTCCTCATTCAACAAATATCCTTTAATCAGATTAAAAATTTCCAGCATCAGGAATAAAAAACAAAAAAAAATAATAAATAGGAATATGCAACAAAATGAAATGCTGCTCTAGAATATATACGTACTCGTATTTAACAATGAAGGATAAAACGGACATTAACAATGAAATTTAAATAGAAAATTCCGAATTAAAACCAAAACGCATCTGATTGTTAATAATGAAATAATGCAAAAATTTTAAATCCTGTTAATAGCGGTTCTTTGGCCATCAGTACTGTTTGGTGCTATGCTGCACACTTGTATTGGACAGAGCGGTACTTTTTTGTTTTGTGTTTGCAGACCTAAAGTTGTTTGTTTTTTTTGAAAAATTTATTTGCAAAACATATTTTTATCTCAGGGATGTTAAAAAAAATGATTTAACACAAAATTTTTGTATTTTTGTATGTATTTTACAAAAAGTTTTTTTTTGTCACTTTAAATAATCTTTACAGATTTGGAAGGTGCTTCAAACATAGGCATACAAATAAAACATATTTAAAAAAATAAGATAAGTGAAAATTTTAAATCAAAATTAAAATTTTGATTTTTATCGTTATTTATGGTACCAGAATAATATACCCTGCATCTCGGAGGATAGAAACATGGCTGTGGAAGGGAAATGAACTAGAGGATGGAATCAAAAAATTCAAAAAATGTCAATTACGTCTCGGTATCGGTTCGGTCTCAACCTCATTTCATCTTGATTAGAAGAGCATTATATAAACGTCTCCCTGAAACCCTAAAAACGATACCATGAAAATCTTCGGTAAGAAGCCAGATTTTGATATCTCGGGCGTATGATCAATGGAATTTAAAAAATTACATTTCGATAGTCAAACGAGACCGAAAAACTTTGTTTTGAGCTAGTCTTGGCTTCACGAGACTAAAGCGAGACTTTTCTTATCTCGTAGCCAGCCCTAATGGTAAAAAATATTGCAAAAAATTAGGACTTTTTGTGTTAAAACACGATGTCAATTGTTTAGATATTATTGTCAAAACAGTTAAATAGGAATGGAAAAGGCTTAAAATTTACGGCTTCCCATTTGTAAGTATTATATAATTCTTTCGATGTTATAGGTTCTTGAGACTTTCATTTTTGGGCATATACAAATTTAAGTTTACTCTAAGAAAGTTCTTATACAATTAATACATAAAATAATGTAAAGTGGCCTTTAATGACTACCCTGAGGAAGTTCTGATTTGCCAACAAAATGTCATTTAAAAAGAGCTTTAACATCTAATCTTTTAAGATCTAATTTGAAAACAATAAATGAAATCCAGTTAAACATGGGAAGTGTTTAAAAATGCTTTCAGTTTAAATGTATAATAATCAAATTTTTTGTTCAAAGTTTTATGATTTAAAAAGCATTCCAAAGCCTTAACGAAAAATAGAACTTCCTTGCTGGGAATTTATATAAAAATTGGATCTCATCATAGAAAGACAGTTAATACCACGATAAAGTCTTAATTTCCATTTTTCGTTTGTGAATTGTGAGTTAACTCATTATCTTTCTTGAGAAAAAAAATGTCAAGGTTCTTCCATATCGGAATGTGCTTCGTAATTTTAATGATCTGTCAGTTAATCATTCAGTCAATCTGTTATGGTTTTTTCGATTTTTCACAACATTGAAAATTAAAAAAAATATCTAAAATGTGTTTCAGAAGCATTCATTCGAAAGTCAAATAATCCTTAGCCCCAATTTAGAGACTTTTTTCTACTAGAAATGGAGAACAATGTCGAGGAAATGGAAACTCGAAAAGGAGGCAGACTTAAAACAATTTACATCTCTATAAAGTTAAGTCAGCGATAAGACTAAAATCAAACTAATGTTGAATATATAACTCCTACGAGTTTAAGCTTTCTTGGTTAAAAGCAAACGTTTACGCATGAAAAACTTTTTCCGAGAAGATATGTTAAATATAGATTCCACACTTTTTGAATGACAGCTGTAACCATTACTCCCTTCAATAAATATTTTTGATTTTTCGAATTAATCATCTTGACAAATCCCGACATCTCAAAATCCCTAGAATCTAGATGCATCATTTTTAGAGAGTTGTCTATGAGTTCGTGATGATATCCTTTTGTTCGTCCATATCTGAAGAACATTCATTGACTTCGAATTAAATTTAAGTATTCAAAAATTGTAATGCCATCAAAATTTTTTTAGTAATTTGGCAGAAAAATAATCAACTAACCGTAATTTCTTTTTACATTAAAAAACTGACAAAAAATTTCATATTTCCAATATCTGACGAAAGAAAAATTAGATTAACTTCAGAAAAATTTCTACCACATAAAATGGAGTTTTTGACGACTGATTGTTATAAATTCAAAAAAAGTTTAAATGACATACCTTCTTAAAAACAATTTTCTACTAAAAATCTACCAATTTTTTTGATTGAAATAGTTTACTCAATTGTTAACAACTTGTAAAAGATTGACCAAGTTTTGGAATCCATCCACTTTTTATTTTTCAATTAACCCAGTTGCCAAAGTTTTTTGTTCTAAGACTAAACATTCCAATTTGACTATAAAAAGTCAGTTTTTATCAATTTGTATTCAAAATATCTAGATTTCTGTCTCCATTTCAAATCTAGGCCTTTATTCCTTACACCACTTATTGTCCTCGAAAGAATTTCGAATACAACCAATTTTCTTTTCTTTTTTTTTTTTCATTTCCATTTCCATTTTGTTGCGTTCGCAAATTAAATTGTTAGTTTCTTGCAAAAAGGATTTCATTCAAAATGGCCAACCATTTTTACATTTACTTACGAGGACTTACACTTTCGTGTTTTATTTTTATTTTTATTTCTTATTTTTTTTTTTTTTTTTTGCCACAAAAGTTTAAACTGATTTGAGAAACTGGTGTTGAGGAATTGTGTGTGTTTGTGTGTAGGTTTGTCTTTGTGTGTGATGCTGGTGGCGATGCGATGTGTTATCGAGATGCATCAGTGAAATGGACAGCAGACTTCTCTGGCTCTGGGTATTGTGGTATTGTGCGCCTTCTGTGCTTCCCGCTTTGCCCCGAATACGAGTATATGTATTCAAATTGATGTTTTGTCCAGAAGAGAATACGATGTGATGACGAAGCAGGAAACTTCTCTATACAAATGCAAAAATGTGCCCAGAATCGCATCGGGGAACTGCTGCATCCTGTGTAGGATGCACCCACCATCATCAGCCATCAGCCAGAACCAGATGCACACACACACTGACACTAGTGAATATCTCTTATAGTGATGTGATGGAGATTCTGGGTGCTCCCTTGCTGGTCCTAGTCCTGCTCCTGGTTCTGACCCTGGCCCTGGCCCTCGTCCTGCCGCAGCAGAGGCAGAGTCACAGCTGAGAAAAGAACATCACTTATGCGCCGGAGTATGTACGGTACATGTACGGTACATCATCTGTCGACTTGTTATTTTGGTTGACCATTATTTGAATTTATTCAAGCAAAATAAATGGGATTTTATGTTCTTGTCCGTGTTTGCATTCGAGTGCATCATATTAGCATGTGTTTGATGTGTGTGTGGGTGAAGTGTGCACTTTATAGTGTTTCCATAGGAATCCTTTATCATTTTTCGGAGGAGCATCAGAGCATCAGCATCTGGGCTCAGGGCTGTTGGAGAGCCTTCATGGAATGGCTTCGGACTCATACCCGCTGCTGTCAACTAATGCTGCAGTTGTTAGTTTGTCTTTTGTCATTTTTGAAAGGCTCACGAACAAAATTAAAGTTCAAAATGAATAGGTAACAAATTGCAAGGATACCCGCTCCGCTTTGCTAACACACGACACACGTTTTGCATCATCCAGGACTCGTGTATGTTTCTGTGTATATGTACCAATACCTGATGCCTCCTTTGGATCTAGGTTATGTGTGGTCGGTTATTTTCGTCCTGGATTTGTTTTCTTCAGTTTCAGCTCCTGACTCAAAATTCGAATTCGAAGAAGAATTGTTCCTCCTTTTGGTCGTGTCATTTTTGGTTAACATTCTATTCAGAAGTGAAGATGTAACAATGGGATGATTTATGCTATCGGTTTTTACTTAGTTTTTATTTTGTTGTGTCTTTTATCCTTTTACTGTGTCGATTTTTTTTAAAGTGAGTGGAAGGAAAGGTTATGACAAGGTATATCGCAACACCATCAATTGTGTCGTCTTATTTGACTGGGAACAAAAAAATCTAAAAGGTGGTTTGTTGTATATCGCTCTCCTGTCAAAAGTTTATCTTGAAGTTTTTTCTTCGATGGATGGGTATTTATTTTCAGTTGAAGAGTTTATCTTTTTTAGTTTTTGAAAGGTTTAAAAAAAAAAAAAAACTTCGATATCGAATAAGTCACCTGGATGAACAAAATATCTTGAGGCGTTGAAGTGTAAATAGGTTCTGGTGAGATTTCTCAATTTTGCACTTCGAACCTATGCCTGCTCTAATGTAGTAACATCCTTATCTGAAATTATTCATCTTAAACAACATTATGTGAAAGGCAAAAAATCTAACATCTGAGGCTTGGAGTAACACTGAGACACTGAAGAGATGGAGACAAAATTGAGTTTTTCTAAACATTCTGACGAGATTATAAGGTGAGAGAAGGTTTATCAATCACAACCTTAATTAATTTCAAACACAATTTAAATTAAAAACAAAAGTTACTCATACGCCACCGAACACCATTGATAAACTTCTTCTATTTTTCTTTATTGTGGTAAACAAAAATTAAAACACAACAATTTTTATCGCAAATTGTTGTATGAATGCACTTCCTCTTGCACTTGTAAACTGTTTGGATTACAATATGAAATAATTTTTATCAAACTTCCAAATTTTTGTCCGTTTTTGTAATTGAAATTATTTCACTTGACAGATGATAAATTGTTAACTTACCTATGTCAAGCTTTAATTTAACAAAACTTTAATATTTTACTAAACGCTATGTATAAGAGAGCCCGGCTAATTTCGTCTCGCCCCAATTTAAAGCCTTATGATAAACTTCAGAGTAATGGATCTCTACTTCAGCTGTAAAGTTTCTAAGTTCAAAAATTCCATTAGTCACTTGATACCTACAAAATTTTAAAACATAAACAAAAAACATTAAATAAAGTTTCGACGCACTGACAAACTGACGATAGAAAGAACAGAATGACTTGTCGAAGGAAATACAAACATTCGACAACCAACTGACAATCAGAAATATTTTTGCTTTTTTGCAAGCAAAAGAGTTTATATGTTAAAATGATATTTTACTATCTTCCTTGCAATTTTTTGATGTTTTGTCACCTTTTACACTTTCACCGGACTACGAAAAACAATTCAAACCTAACATCAGCAAAATCGGCCCAGTCGTTCTCGAGTTTTAGCAAGACGAACAAACAGCAATTGATTTTTATATACATAGATTTTAAATAAAAAACGTTTTGTTTGTTAAACTCGACTTTGAAAAATAATTTATAATGCTTGAAAATTATATCAAAAGAACTGTTAAAAGTTGATACAAAAATAAGGATTCAAAATGATATCGACTAGCTTTGGTGCAGGCAGTGGCCACTGTCTAAAGCGACCCACACTGTATCCATTGACACTTTTGCCACTTCCTTTTTCCTCTTTTGGGGACATTCCAAGTTAGGAGTCTCGAAGTCCATGTTGTCAAAAATCCCAAGAAATATAATTTAATCTTGAGGAGAGCTATTTAGCCACTCATGTGTAGTTTAGGCTTTGTGTGCTGAACGAGAGCCCTTTTAAAAGATCCTTGGTTCTCCATTGAAAAGAGCACTGGTTAACCCCTTTCCCAATTCTTTTAACACATCAAAAAACGCGATACTTAAGATTCTTATTTTATAATTCGTTAATGCAAATAAAGTCAAGTAGGATTAGAATTATCTTTTTAAAATGTGGCAATAATTTGTTGGTTTTTGGGGAATTGAGTCCACCTTTTTTGGTGTAAGGTAAGCCTGAGTAAATTCATTATACGTTCTCAAAGACCCCAGAATTATGCAATGACTTTTTTACATTCAAGTGCATAATTTAAAGCCTTCTTTTTAAGTTAGTTTTACCTTAAATTTCTTATCTATAATTTTACTGACTTTGGTTAAATTCACTACTTAGGTTCAAATTTCTAGTTCTATTCAAAATTATTTACTATTTTAAAAATAAAAAAACATCCAACAGAGTTAATCTTCAAATCTTATTCTTCCTGCCTCAAATCGTCACGATTTATTTCCATCTCTTAATTTCAAAAACCTTTTCAACAAACAATAATTTCCAACTTTTTTTGTCTCAAACTGATAAAAAATAATACCAACAAAAAAAATAAAATTCCATTAGCGATAAATCACAGACGAGTAATTGAAACAAATTTCGGCTACCGGGCCAACTAGCAAAAAAAAAAAAAACACAAACAAAAACCAAAAACCAAAAACCCCAACAACAACAAAATTGACTGCTTCAAGCCTCAAGCCTATTTCATTTTCTGAAAATAAACACATTCTCCTGCCAATTGAAAAAGCTCAAATTGACACAAATAAATCGTTATCCACCGCATTTATCTTCAATCCTACAGATACTCTCCGCCGAAAAGGGATGAACGACTATAAGGAAAGGTATACGAGTGACTTGGTATCCAAAAAAAGAAAGGATATCACAAGTCCCCCTGCCCCTGCCAACAATATGATACAGACAAAAAAAAATGTGGTCAACTTTTCCACTCTATGCGAGATCACACTTCAGGAACAGCATCAGCAACAACAACAACAACGAAAAAAAAAATAGGAAGAAAACTCCAAACGAAGTGCCCTCCAGAGTATTTTACAATTTGGTAACAATTTTCACACCTCCTTCAGCCTGGCCCAACCCCCCTGCCCCATGATGAATGCCAACTTCAAACCCAACCAAAGCAAGATGACGAAAAGTAACAGCCAGCCAATTCTGGGGAATGCCTCCAAGGGAAATAATATTCATGAGTCCCTCTCTCCCTTTCTCTGGCAGAACACACCACTCACACTTTACGATTCATAGTTTGTCAGAGGCCATCAGGTTCAGGACCATCAAGAGTAGGTATACTCGCACTAGATTGAGGGCAGTTGATGTCAGACCTGGTTGGTGGGGGTTGGTGCCTTCGTCCACCATCAGAAGAATAGAACAAAAGTTAAAAACTTTATCCACCGACCACCATCATCGACCACCACCACTGCTACCGCTGCTCCAGATCCAGCTCCAGCTACAATCACACACACACATCCAGAATCCACATTAGGAAAACATATTTATTTTTATTCCCTCGCACACGCATCAACATTCAACAAAAGCTGGAAGAGAACGACGACGACGACGACGACTAAGGCAATGACGACGTCGAACACGAAGACAAAGGTCAAAGGATCTCACAGGACGCATTGTAGAAGGGGGGTGGAGGGGGTAGTCGAATTTATGTGAAAACGGGGGACTGAGGATGTGGGAATACGAGAATCACTCGAAAGAGGCCCTAGTGAATAATAATCAGGACAATTTTATCTAAGTTCTATTCATCTCTTTGGGCTTTTGCATCATGCGGTTGAAGTTGGCGGTGGTTGTGGCGGTGGTAAAGACCGAAGCTGGAGATGTGGCCAGGACAGAAGCCACTTGAACACAATGTCCCAGGGACGATGATAGTAAGTTTTATTTTTCTCTGCCGCTCTTTAAGTCCTTTTACTATGTTTGTATATACGTTACATTAGAGATACTAATTTCTCAGGATATTACTTTTATTATGTGTGTTCATAAGGGAGTTTAACATACAAATATAGTAAAGGACTACATACAATGTGAGTGTGTACGTGTGTGTGTGGAAAAGTTTATTTGATATTGAATAGGCCACGAACACGAGCACAAGCACGAGTATACGAGCATAAGGGTGAAGGTCATGAGACGTAGAAGAAATTTGAATGATTTAATCGTTCATTAAGAGTGTCGACTGTCGACCCGAGGTTATGTTAACATGACCCATTTTGCCATATGACAAAGGAGTCATCATAATAGTTTGGAATAATAACTCCAACTGTGTCCTAGACTTTCAAGAATTTATCTAAATTTGGTTTTTCGGTTCTAATCAAATTGGAAAATTTAATGAATTAAGATTTTCTGATGTTTTGATGAAAAAATGACGATGAAAAAGTTCGAAAAAAAAGAAATGTTCAAAACTCTAAATTTCGTACATAAGCTCTTTAGAATTACCTCTGTTTCTCTACAAGTTAGAAAACGAGCCCTTTTCAGACATTTAGAAATGTCAAAATGACATAACGATGAAAGTCTCCATTTAAGGGATTGTAAATTTAGGAAAAGCTTGAGAATTTTGGCTGGCCACTTAAGCATGTTTCGTCTCGTCCTCTCAATCGAAAAATTTTGATATACATATATGTATTTTACCTTATCTCGATTCTCGAATCAATCTGTGTACTTACATTACATGAACATTTATTTCCAACTGTCACTACAAAACTCTAAAATTGTTCAATTCTGAAACGAACAATTCAAAAACTTCGATTTTTAAGCCCCTTTTAGACGATCAGTTTTCAGTTCAGTTTCGAGTTCAACTGTCAGTTCGATTAAAATGAAACTCCGTTCGGTGTTCAGTTCATCAGTTAAACTAAGAACTGAACTGACAACTGACGGGAATTCTATTAGTTTCAGTTACAGTTTCAGTTAAACGTTTCAGTTTTTGTGTTTAGACATCAGTTCAACTGAAAGCTTAGCTGATAGCTCAACTGAAATTGGAACTGATCGTCTAAAAGGATCTTTATAACGAAAATTGTCATTATTCATCCATCGAAAACGAAATGTTACCAACTTATAACTTTTCCTTATCGCTGGAAAGACGACTGAAATATAAAAATTTAACAACCAAAAATATATTTGTTTTGATGCAGAACAAATTGTGTAAGAAAATGATGGTGTTTTCTTTTCTTCCTAGCAGTTTATCCTTATTTTCTCACTTTTTAAACCTTTTCTGGACTACAACAAACATTTCCAAGCAAAATTCAGCTAAATCGACCAAGTCGTTCTCGAGTTCTAGCGAGACAAACAAACAGAAATTGATTTTTATGAAATGAGTATTATGTATGACCAATACGAATACCAATTTTCTTTGAAAAGTTAGAATCAGACGAAATATTACCTCCCTATTAAGGGAGTTCTGTTGGTCTGTTCTGATTCATGGCTTGAAGTTCTGAACAATAGACAGGAAATGAGAACTGATTTATGATTATTCCAAAAGCATTTGGTCTGAATTACCAGAAACAATATTAAGAAGACGTACTTTCTTAATTTCCAAACTTAACACACACTTACCCAAGCTGCACTATAGAAGTATGTAAATACCATCCCTGATCCACTTTTCCACTTTCAATAACATTTCGCTTTCCTTCAAAGCATTCACTTATAGTTAGTTGTTCATTATCTGCCCATTTGAGCCTTTTTATGTTACATCGCATCCTCGTAGTCGTTTATTGTTACAGGACTCGACCATTCTATATACCGATGACATTCAACAGAATCCAAAAAAGCCAAAATGTATGAATGAAATGACAGAAAATAGTACACAAAAAAAAACACACACAGTTAAATGGTACAAAAGCTTAACGCTATAGAAAAATGCCAACTAAAAAAAAATACACCATCTATGCAATTGGCACGACGCCATTTTCTATTATGGAATATTTCACGACCATGTCTTTATTTTCTTTCTTTTTGTTTTTTTTTTTCTTTCGTTTTCTGTTTTCAACATTCAAATGATAAGAAATTTATTTATGGCCACAAAATTGAATATAAATCACATCAAAAGCGACAATTGCTTGCATTTTCCAGTGTTACCAAGTTTATCATATTTTTTGCTGAAATTTTTAGGTGTTTTAAGGTCAATCTTCAGAGAGGATGTTTTTGTTTTTAAATACATTTTTTTTTTTAAGTTGAAGTTGTATGTTAAATCAAAATTTTGTCAACCTTATCCAATAAAAGATTTACTGTAAATTGAACAAAAAAACTGGTAACTGTCACAGTTTTCTAAACTTCAGATTTCTTCGTTAATTGTCAGAGTGATTCAATTAATGAATTTTGACTCAATCAGCAGATCTGTCAATCTTCTAGAGTTATTCAATTATGAACTTAACGATTGCATTGAATTTCAGAGCTGGCAAATCTGTCATTTGTCATTCAATTAACAGTGCTGCCAATGTCAATATTTATAAGTTATTACAATTTATCTATTCAACTAAACGAAACACGTAGATGTTTTAATTTTCTTAGGTGAATAATTTTAAAATTCTTAGGTAAGCAGTAATTAACTAAGCTTTTAAATTGAACGTAATGATTTCGTCAATTAATGGGAAAAATTTCTTAAACAAATAAATGGCAATTTGGTAACACTTAAAATCCTATTCCATGAAAAAAAATTTAATGATGAACGTTGGTACACCCATTTTGAAGGTCAATTCACATTTTTAGCTTCACTGAAGTTAAATCATTCGATTGGAAAATAAAAACTCAAAAGAAAAAAATGATAGTTATTCAAAAAAATGATAGAAGATAATGACAGTCGATTTTGCAGCCATTCACAGAAATTCCTATAGAATCTGTTTGCTTGTGAGTAAATCAGTTTCAATTTTATACCCATCATCAGCTATATAGTATATTCTATCATCATTAATATACATCAAAATATTATATTAAATAAAAGTACATGTGTGAAATGAAATGCATCCATTCATTTATTTCTGGGGAATGGAAACTGGCAGCGATGGCATATTTTTTCAAATCATAGAATTTGTATTACTTGGCGTTTTCAAGTTTTGTTTCGGAGTCACAAAAAATCAAATTTGTCTTTTAGTATTTTGTGGCAACTGTTTTTGAAATTCGGAAATTTGGAATAAGATAGTTGCACACTTGAAACGTTTTTTGTACTTAATGGTTCGTCCGAGTTCAGGCTGAAAAATTCGTTATTTAAATCGTTGTTTAAAGAAAAAAAAACACTATCCCTCCTCGTCTGTATTTGTGCATTGTCAAAAATGATGATACATTATGAGCTTAAACAAAAGGAAACAAAAAAACAAATTTTAGAAGACTTAAAAAGACCATTAAAATGTTCCCCTTTAATTTCGATTAGGCTATTAGATTGCGTTAAGAGTTAATCACTTTTAAACCACTTGAAACAAAATCAAAAAATTCGATTTCTCAAGTGAAGTATTTTGATTAATTAGCTATAGATACTCGTACTTCTAATGGATGAATCATCTCGATGTGCGCTATAAAATCTCAATTCATTCAACATCCCATCCAAACGGAGGCAACACATCACACACTGATTGTTCTCAGCGTCAGTATTTACCATCATCATCATCATCATCATCATTAGCACATGTGTGGTGCTCTGCCGATGCTCCAAATCATGGACTTTTTGATGCTAAACGAATTAATCTTAATTTTGAAATAATATGGGATGCGGGATGACTGCCACAACGACGACGACGCGACGATGGCGAAGTGATAGAGAGGAGGTGAGTGGAATGTAACACCATCCGTCCATCTATCCATCCATCCGTTCACCTCTTCACAATCATTTTTCATTTCTGCTCCACCAAAAGATAGAAAAAAAAAGTCTGAACGGACAAAAAAAAATTTGAAAAAAAAAAATCCAAAAAGGCGATCACATCTACCTCAGCAGATATCATTTTTGATAGATATTTTTATCTCAATTTTATTGAATTGGCTTAATTCTATATTATAGATATCTTATACGATAGAGGGAGAAGTTTTTTGTTTGCGTTGTTTTTTGTTGAAACTTATATTTTTATTCTCAAACACAATTTTGCAGTGTTTTTTTTTAGTTTTAGTTTTTTTTCATTTTTGTATGGATGTCAAAGCATACGATTTTGATGCTACAATTTGGAAACGGAATGTAGCCAACCGTATCAACTGTGAGGCATCGAACCGCCCGATGGTAGTTGGGTTGAATTGCCCATATGAATTGTATACCGTTGTAATAAATATCTGTGAATTATATTCAATGGTAAATTCGAGTACGATCGTGAGTACTGTGAGTTTAGTTGCACACCAAAAGTATCTTCTCTTGAAACCACTTTCAATTTTTTCTCAATTGAATATAAAAAAGCAGAATAAAACAAATTTGCGTGAATCATTTTTACCTTGCGAATAAAGAAGGGGAGGGAAAGGAATAAACATGGCAGCGCAGCACAACGCGATCATGATCGTGACCAAGGTGATGTCATCGTCTCATGCCCTGGCATATATTCCGCTCTATAGAAATGGTGGTTGCTTCTATATTTGGATCTTGTAAAGGTATATGAAATTGTTTTTGAATAAATGGCTATAGCTATATGGATGTATCTAATAGTAGAGCAATGGACTTTAAGCACGATCAAAGAGTAATATACAAGTCTATTGTTGAAAGAGGAAGGTATGGTTATGCTAATGAAGATCAGTGCTTGGATTTTGGAATGGGGTGTAGATATGAATTCATTCATAGCACTGCTCACGATCGACATGAAATAAAGTTTTTGTTTCCATACCGAAAATTAATGACCTTCTAATTTCAGACCTACTGACCTGCTGCAAGTTACTTTAAAGACCTTGTAAATTTTAATGAAAACTAAAATCCATTAAATCAAATCAAGTTCTCGAAAGTGTCACAGCATTTCAACTACTCTAGAGATGACGTTACCGAAACTAATTCAATTGATAGATATTGATAGCAAGTAGTTGTGTTTTATAGACTGCTGCATAGCTAGTGCAGCATTCATGTGAATAAAACGATCAAACGCATTCCTTATATATCACCTGCTCAACTGTCTTTTTTTTTGTTTGCTAGCTTCTTTTTCGCCAGCAAAATTTGGCTGCGTTGACTATGCAGCAGTGAATAAAACACAGCAAATGTATTTGTTTCTTATTTCTTGTAGAGATTGATATTGTTGTGTATTTCTACATTTAATAGTGCTTTAGCAATCCCATATTTAGACACAGCGGGAAATTAGATCTGATTCGTGCTGTGTAACTTCAAAAGTCCCTCAGGGTTCCATTCCGGGACCAATTCTATTTTCTATGTTTTTTAATAATACCTTTTCATCGGTAATTCATGTATTTCTTGAGGGTTTTTTTTATTATTTTTGTAGTGTCTTCTAAATGAAATGTCACCTTTGTTGTCTTCTGTAGAGACTAACCTTCTTTGTGTTTATAGATTATAGTCTAGGGATATTCTTGGTTCAAAAATATAAGTATTGAGAAACTGAAGGAAATTTAAAATAAGTAAAATAGAAGATTTTAATTTTTTCTTAATTTTCTGAATTTAAACTACTCATTAAAAAGGTTGAAATTGTGTTTAACTTTTCTGATAAAATGTTGTGGCACAAACTCGTTTGTCGTTAAAAAAGTAACCTTAATATTTGTCCGATTTCTTGTCGAGTTTTTTTGAATAAATTCCTTAATTCTCCCTTCAAATTTAAACACAAAATAACTACCCCTCGGAATTGTCATTCCTTTCAGAGAAATCTGGAATACCTACAAAAAAGAAACAAATATGAGTATTCCATTCCATTGTAAAGTAAATGACAAATAACTAATAATTAGCTAAAAGGGAAAAACTGTCTCCTGAAATTACGACAGATTTACACAAAATTTAATTTCCAGATAGTTTTTTTTGCATCCTTTTAAATTAAGGACACACAAAGTTGTGTCCTTTGCACAGAGAGAAAAAAGAAAAAACATATCAATAACTAACTCCCTCTAACAAATTTGTAATGAATATAGTTTTTTTATTTCTTATTTTGTTTTGATATAAGAAATTTTAAACGACAATTGAAAACAAAAAAAGATAAGATTTTAATTGAACTTGAGGAGAGAAAAGTTTAATGAATACGAAATACGAGATGGAATAAGGATAAGACAAAGTTATTCTATAACTAAGACAGTAGTATCCTGGTGCTTCAATATTGCACTTGACCTTTTTTGTAATAAAATCCAAACTTTTGGGGGTACATTGTGTCAAATTTTGATCGTTAAAAAAATATTCCTTGCTATTGAATTTGCAGTAAAACTTTGGAAAATGGTCGTTTTTTGTTCTTAAGTTAGCCATCCACAATTTGAAGCAACTCATACTTCAATTACATTTGCTTAGTTATACGAAAGAGCACAAACTATGGAAATAAGTTTCCGGCAACTTTGCATAATCGCGGTTCAATATTTTCATCAAAGAACAATTATTACATAATTATAAAGGTCATTAATTTGGGGACTAAAAATTCTCTTAATTCATTTAAAAATCAAAGCTCCATATGCTAATGTTCCGGGAAGTTGGTCTAAGTTGCCTAGAAGACCATGATTAGCAACTTATTTTACTTGACGATAAAGTCCAATTTTGACAGTTTATTAATGAAAACTCGTACATATTTCAATGACGTTTATACAATCTGTTATGATTAAACACACCAATCGAGAAAATTTGACAGCATATAAATTGATCCCATATGAGTTTTGCTATTTTTACAGAGTCTGTCAATTTTGTACACCTTTTAACTGCCTCCTTAATTTCAAAATTCGATACTCCATCATTTTCACTAAAATACATTTTACTGACTACTGACTTATTTTTGTTTATTTATCAGTTTTTGTTGCTGTTTTTCATGTACAACTTTGGGATGTACTCACTTACCAAAAAAACACGGCTAAAATATTATAACCACAACCAATCTTAAAATATTATATTCCTCCATATTCAAAATTTTGAAATTATGATGATAAAATAAACTTAACCCTTTCTCGACGAAAAAAAAAAACAACAAAAAAAGTAATAATTATTACTCCCTTCAAGGATATCTCAAAATACTGTCTCCAAAACAACGTGCTATCACCACTATTGTTAGGATTAAAAACAAAACCAAATCCTTATAAACGTAAACTTAAACTACCGCATGATAAACACAATGACAACACAAAGGACCTACATACGTATACAAGTATAAGGAGGTGTATGTATGGTAGGTATGCCACTATATAACCACGCAAGGATTACCGCAAATAATCTTCATTTCACTAAAATTCACCACCAAAGAAATTGCACTAACATGGTAATACCATTATATACCGCTTGCTAACTCTCACCTCTAAAAAGTATCTAAAGAATATGCTAAGGAAAAACTTTAAGAGAACAACGGGAAAGTATCTTCATCGTCGTCGTCGTTGTCCTTGTCGCCTGTTAAAGGGAGTATCAGGATAGAAAATGTTGATGTTGATATTTTCTTGTTTATCTCCTGTGCACCTTCCCTACGACCAACGACGACGACGACGACGACGACGACTAGGACGACAAACTTAAAATAATTTTATTCAAATCTTCTAATTACGCTCATTCAACCGCTCAACTATATCAGTTTAAACTTTAGTGCTTTTCTTACCTTTATATGGGGTGAAAACGATGGTGAATCCTTTAAAGGAGCAAGTTGAAACGTTTGTCCTGATACTCGTAGAACTGATAGAACTTTATCTCTAGATTCGGTTTAAAGTTTTATTTAACAACAACAAAAAAGAAAGAAACTAATCCTTAGATTAACCTAAAATTATTCATCATTACACAAATCAAACAGTCATCACATCACGTAATGGAATCCAAATAAATATTTCATAATGTCCTTTGAGGAATCACTATTTCTTCAAATAAATTTTGATCTTTATAATACAGAGAAGTGAAGATTTATCTGCTGAAGTGTTTATTGAATCCGTGACAGAAATTCAGCGAGATTTCAAGGACGAAATCAAATATTTGCGTCATCTCTTCTTCCGCTATAGTAAATAAATACTACGTCCATCCAACTCATATGAGTTGGAGCAGGAGCCCGGAGTCGGAACTGGAGATGGAGTTGGATCATGGAGCACAATCGGTGTGGTGTATGTCAACTATAGTGCAAATGTGTTTGGGTGCAGAGAGTAGATATATATTTGCTATTACGAACGTGTATAAAATTGGAAATATGAAGTTTTCACAAGCCAAACAGAAACACACCGATTGTAACACACATTCAGTTAGACGCGACATATCATCTCATAGATGGATGAGTCTCTCTTTGTTTAACACCACGTGATGGTAACAGTCTCGGTCTTGGTAGTGCTTCTGCTCCTGCTCCTTCTGACAAAATGGAAACATATCCTTTTGGCATTTCACACGCGAAGAGGCAACAGATTGTTTAGAAACAAACGACAACGATTTTGAAGGAATTGCTCGTCCTTGTCGTCATTGTCGTTGACTGAAATCGAGTGAACATGATTGTATATGTAACGTACATAAAAATAAGGATATAAAAAAAAGGAGAATTTATTTTGAGAAATTTAAGAATGACATAAATTTAACTCACATCAGGATATGAAGTGGCTTAAATTCGTAAAATAAATTCGTTTAAATTTTAAGGACGAAAAATTAGGAATTTGTATGTAAAATTTGATTTTTTTTTTTGAAGGATTTTTATAAATTTTATTTTCAACTTAAAACGCAAAAAAATAATAATAATCGAACAGTAAAAGTATAGATAGTCCCTATTTGCACATTTGGTGGAAAATCCTTTTGTACTTCGTGTTAATTGTCGTTGAGTGTGTAATTATTTTGCAAATAAACCAAAGGATTAACCATGACGATTATGAAGGATATACATCCGTGTTTTAATAGTGCTAATAGTATACACATTTGGATATATACCAACTTACAATATTGAAAATCCCTTAGAAACGTATTCCAATGTCATATGAAATTTTGTTCAGGAGTTGATTCCCTAAAAATTGGCTGAACAAATTTATCAAAGAGGCGAAACAATCAAGGAAGCGGAGTATAAATTGTAACAGCCGATTATAACATAAAAGAAGAAATAGGATATTGGTTGAACAGAGTCTACTATAGGCTGGTCAAAGCTCCTTAAACCTATAGGATCCTTACCACAACGTCTTACCAGAACTTCAAAGCTGTTGTCCCCATATATGAGGAAGGATTATTCCGGAGAAGCAGAAATCATGAAAGAATCAAGTCCGGCAGACTTCTGTGGGCAGATAACTTATGTAACTCGCATGAGTGACAAGGAACCAGTTCGGGAAGTCCTTTGTACTAAAATGTATGGTTGGACACAGTGTGGAAGACCGTTCTTATTGGCACAGACCAGGACTCCCGAAGATTTGTGGTGAGAAACTTGAAGATATTGGCTCTCGATCGGGGTAAATGGAGAGACTTGTTGATTGAGGCCAGGACAATATCCCGGTTATCGTGCCGATGATAATGATTATTAAATTTTATTAAAGTTCCAGCATCGAGCCTTTTCAATTCAATTTGAACTCACAGAGTATTGTGGTTACCCGTGAAACGAAAATCTTATTTTTCAATTCAAAATATTTGACACTTCCTTTATCGACTGCTTATCAAACAATCCTCCAGTTCCCCAGAAGTTCTTCTTCATTATTCCCTTAATTCTTATGGGACCATTTTTTTTTTTGTAGTACGGTGGTGAGAGTCCTGAAACATTTCCACACACATAAATCCGCTGATCCGAATGTTATCCCGCTTTTACTTTAAAGAGTGATGTTATCAAACGTTAGATAAGCCCCTGCATAAGCTTTCCCATTTTTCTTATTCTTCTGGACTCTTTCCCAGTAATAATTGGTTAGACGGTATTTGTTCAGCCAGTCCTCAACTGAAAGGCGAATCTTCTTTCTCTTCAAATCATCGACTGATTGCACTGACGTCCCTAATTTTCAGGCTCATGGAAACAATGATTTAGGATGTTTCTTAAGCCGGACTGAGCGATTGTCAACCGTGAGTTCCAAACATCAACGTAGAATCCACAAACATAGGTACCGCGGTGCTTCACAACTACCCAGAATAAGTGCTTTAGTTTTGTAAATGTAAAATTTGAATTGTATCATACCATTTTTAGTAATGTCAAACTTGTTACTTGTCAAATGTCACATGAAAAACGACAGCTACTTAAATGGCAGTTCATGCAAGAGCAAACCCTTTTCTTGTTTGAATAAATATCTTTTAACATTTAAACATTGACATATTCCAATTTCCAGAACAATAGTTCCGTTATTTTGTATTTTATCAATATCGTATGATAATCCGAAAGGGCGCTCGATAGACCTCAATAAAAATTTATATAATCCAACCTTGAACTATCGTCATCGATGCGCCTCTAAGTCCTTTATTACCGCACTCTCTGCATTTGTTTTATTTGTCTTCTTTTATTTCAATTTTTTTTTATTGTAAACACATAGTTCATGTAATTAAATAGATTTACCACCAATAATCATGGGAATAAAAAATTACGCTCCAGAATCCACATAAATGCAATAGACTCGTAACCTACCCTCACATACTCGCATGTAGTAATTCAACTCCCCCGAAACAAAGTGGCCAACCCTTTCGAATACCGAACGCCCACAACCGCATCGGAGGGCGGTGTGTGGTTGTTTATTATTCATCAACAAAAAAATATAAAAAAAAAACAATAATAATAATAGGAATGCCAGTTCTCAGCAAATAAAACAAACAAAAAATAAATAAAAGCCATTTCGAGTGCAATAATGCAGAAACGGGTGACAGCAGTGTGATGGGGGGAGGGGAGAGGAAGGGTTGGATGATTGGTGTCCTCGTGTACATCGATAACCATGAATCGAATGTGCTCACAGCTCATATTAGCCATCAGGCTCAGGGTTTTTTACGGGGGAGACATTTCATCAGTTTCATCACTTCCCCTTAACAGAGATGCTGACTCCATTATTTTTTTTTTTAAATCGGGATGCTGCATCCTCATATACCCTATAGATATGTATTCGTACTCCTGAAATCCGGGAATCGCGGATACAAAGTGCTTCCAGTTCTGGCAAATTCTTTTTTTTTCCTTCTTTTAATATTCGAATATTGCAGTAGAAGGCAGCAGGGATGAGGAAGGCAGATCATGATTTAGGAAAAAACTCTTCAGTTGAGAGTTTCCAATCCAAATCCATCATCAACGTTTTATGGGTCGGAATCGGAATCAGAATCGAGACCAAACTCATATTTATTGCAGTTATGCTATCGACAACAGGAGCAGGAGCAGCATGAAGATGAATTGTTGAAAATGGTGAGGCTTCCCGATTTTTATCGTTCATATCGGGAATTTCTTTAATTTGTGTGGAGTAAAAGAGTAATAATTGAATATTTCAATGGGAATCGATTTTTTTTTTGTTTTTTCGTTTTGATGTACAAAATAATTCCGGACTCGAGAGTGCATGAAGTACTTCGATTTATAAGCTTCGAAAATTGCTGTCATTTGGCAGATTTGGAAGGAAATGCTGGAAAACGATTTGATTTTCTATTTTTTTTTTTTTTTTTGTAATTATATTGGAGCACTTCAGTGATGACACAATTGATATCAAATTCAGTTCATGGTGGCAATGCGAAAGTTCTAAGGATTATGCATATACATACGTATAGTATATGCAATCTAAAAGTAAAATTTTTTTAATATTAATATGCATCTATTTTTTTTGTAAAATAAATCGGAATTTGAAAAGTACTTGTTTTTCTTTTTTTTGGCTATAATTATTGTGTGAAAGAAATAGTTGATAGTCATTGAAAGACTGGCCTCAGAATACTAGTAAAGTAGAAACATTGTTTTTGTCATGATGAGAAATATAAAATAATTTTAAAATCATATGAAATTACAAAAATCAGACTGAATAGAAAAAGGCAATGTGCAAAGGACACTTGTGAAATTGCGCTCAGTCAATAAGTCATCGTTTAACGCCATCTTGTGAGATTTATCGTATACACAGCGCCATCTATTGATTATTCTTGTTAATTTTTCCACTCAAAATGGATGCAAATCGTCTTTCATATTAATTTCTTAATTTAGTTTGTTCAAAATCAAAAAATAAATTCTTCGAAAAAATTTTAATTTTTTCTATGCAAGCAATGAATTTTTCCAATTTCCCGTTCTTTCCAGGTTTTTCCAGGTTTGATCAAATACTAACTTGTAGTCTTAGTAACACTCAGTTAAAAAAAACATCAAAAACATTTCAGTAGCTTCTTGACACGATCACGCTAGATTTCCGCGGGAATGAGGTATTTTCCCGCCGTAAAAGCAGTGTCCGTGCCTAGGATCCTATCTTTAAATAAACTAAGTCTTATAAAAATCCGTTCAGACGTTAAGGCGTGAATGAGTTAAACTTTTAAAACAAACGATTAAAAATCACTAACTTAATAAGTTTTCTGCCTACTGCCTACGTCTTAAGTGCGATAACATAAATATTAATAGCCCATATCCTTTTCTAGGTTACTATCTATCACCTTACTAAATTTCATCAAAATCCGTTCAGCCGTTTAGGAGTGAAAGAGTAACAGACAGACAGACAGACAGACAGACAGAGTTACTTTCGCATTTATAATATTAGTATGGATTGACCGATTTAATTTTAGAAAGTTAAGATTTTTATAAATTAATTTCATCTATCTATATTTATTCGTGATAGTTAAACTATTTATAACTCAAGAACTGCTAAACAGATTTGGCAGATTTGAAATTTGGCACAGAGACAGTTTATAGTCTGGAAAAGCACATAGACCAATCTTTGTCACGGTGAAATGTATTTTATTAGGATTAAATATTGACCGTGTTGTGCACAAAAAATTTAGCAATCTACTGTTATCGTTTTACATTAATGAACAGACATGAACTTCGGTTGTCCTAGCTCTCGATTCACTCTTTAATAAACAAACTATGAAAAAATTGCATAGAAAATCGATTAAGCAACAACATTATTTTTCCAAAGCTTGAGTTCTGCTTTCAATTGGAGGTGGGACGTAGTTGTATGGGGTCCTCTAGTTTATTATATTTAAGAGAGAATTTAAGTCTTTAATTATTTAATTTTTTAAATATTTATTTATAAAATTCATCTCAAAAAATACTTCTAACCATTTTCAAAGAATTAAATTTCTTCAAATATAAATAAAAAAAATGAAGTGAAAAAATGTAAAAAATCAATTTTAAATAATGAATCCTCTTTATTTTTACGAAAATCAAACTTTTTATACTAAATTGTTGTTTTTTGAAAACTTTATTTTTTTACTAAGCCAAGTAATTTTCCATTAGAAAATCCCCAAATTTTGTACTTTGTACTTTTTGAAACAAGGAAATAACCGAAGTTGCGAGACTGCGAGAAACAATACAATATTCCACCTAAATTAAGTTTTAATATCATTAAAAAATAAGCGGATAAAATTTTAAAATAAGTACAATTTCTTTTGGAAACAAGTACAGTAAAGTCTCGACAACTTGAACGTTTCTATGAGACGAAAATTTCAAAAAGATGATTCAATTTTTGTCCAACGTTAACAACAACCTTGCAACAAATAGTTTCAAATTCTACTGTTCAATTCAACTCTGAAATCTGTCAAAAAATATGTCCATTATTTTTTACACTACATTTTTAGAAGAACTCTAGTTTAAAAAAAAATATTGTTTTTTTGTATGTGTTTTATTTTTGGCCATGTTGTCATTTCCAACTAAATTTTAATTATTGAAAAAATAAACAAGATCTGTTTAATATCTCTTCATCTTACTGAGATTCTACTGTAGATGATTGTGCCAGGAAATCAGGGTGACTACTTTTAAGCAAACACCCGTCCTCACTTAGTGATGTTGATTACAGACCCATAAGTAAGAAATCTAAACAATAAAATGTATTGCCAACACAAGCTGGACAGGATGTGGTTGGAGTGCGCAATTGGACGGACATCCGCCACACATCACAGCAGTACGGTTTAGATGGGCGATTTATCGGTCTTTTTCTTTTGACCGAAGCTGACACGGAACTTCAAAGATGACGGAAGGGCCTATTTGGTGCCTCCTCGTGGCTCCTGCTGGTAACAAAGTATCCATTCAATCGATCTTGGTTAATATAATTATGTTTTGTTTGGCTAAACCAAAAGGATAAAGGCTTTTATCATTGATGCCAGTTTCTGCCTTGATTGGTTATTGGTGGTGCATGGTTGTGTAATCCTTGGAAGCTTTCGAGAGGGCCCATGGGAGATAGTTCTCGCTAATTAGCCACATATATGTGTACTTGTACTTTTATATGTAGTGCCCCGCAAATTAATATCTATGAAGTAGGCCCCTTTGGTGGGAGCTTCGTGGTGGCTGTGGTTACCCAAATGCGGGAACATATGGTATCAATGAGTACTGACCATCTAATTCATTAATACAAGGGGTGTTAGGTAGACCTCGCCCTCTAGCAAGGGGAGTTTTCTGTGACTTAACACAGATTACAAAATTGTACTGGGGTGGTACGATATTAAGGCTTACTTTGTCAATCAAACCAAACCAAACCAAACTGGGGAGTATACTAGCGCTTTTCCTTGGGACCGATATTTATGGTAGGCTCACGGTAGAATTAGTTCCTAAGGGAAGGTGTCCACGTAAAAGTATGCTTTAATTATTTGTAGATGATTGTCAAAATAATGATAAAAATATTAAAATTATATATTAAATGACTTTTGACTTTTTTTTTATTGCCAAATTTGGAATCAAGAATCTTTGTTTTTTCAAACGGAAAAAAATGAAAACTAGAAAATGTTGTAGTACTTTCGAAAACTTGTTGTAAGTTGTAACTCTTTTTTATATTGTTTCAGAAACACAATACTTATTGGAATATGACTATCAAATTTTTTCTCCGAGATCTATTTCCCTGCTAAGCACCATAGAAAGATCGAACTGATCAATTTTAAATGTCGTTTATAGCCAATAAATGGAATAAATAATTGTTAAGTGTTGTTGAATTTAAGGCATTTGTTTTGGGTAATATTGTTAACATTAAAAGAATATGTCAAGACCAATATTATCAATAACCTGCTCGAGAAAAACATCAAACGTCTCTCAGCCGCAGCAATGGAAAAAATATTGAAATCAAATGAACTTTGAAAATTGAAAAAAAAAAATTACTCATACGCCCAGTCTACACATTTACGTTTATTTTGAGTTATTATAATATGTTTTGTCCAATGGCTTGAAGTACAATATAACGTAGGTGTATTCCCTCAGAATTCCTTAGTTTTATGGTCCTACCTAATTCCATACTCAAAATCTTCCAAATCCCTTAATATTCAATTTAATCATTTCTCGTACATGTTCATATACTTATTATGCCCAAACACCTACGTGAATCCATTCAAATGGAAAATATCCTTAAAATAAAATAAAAATAAAACAAAAAATAACGATTTTTTCGCTTCAATTATATTTCGGTATTTTATGTTCATATCAATAAAATGTGCCGCATGAATTTATGAGTTACAAATCGACATCTGTTCTATGCTCGTTGTCGTTTTGCGAGAGTAGCAAAAATAGGATCCTTTTTTTTTTCTTTGTTTTGTTTTCTTTTGAGTATATCGTCGTCATCATCGTCGTCGTTAGACGTCTCTCTGTTTGCTGTCAGGACACACTCTCCTCCTCCAACCAAACTGAATGGAACATACTCGTATAAAAACAACAAGAACTAACTGTAAAAACCAAAATAGCGGAGAAAAATAGAAATAAAAACAAAATAAAATAAAAATTTTTGTTCGTAAAATAAAACTGCCTAAGGATACCAAAAAAAATCGAAGTCCTTATACTCTCCTGTTCGTCGAACACTTCGAATGAGTATTTTGCTAAAACTTTTCCCCTTTCTTGGGTATTTTTTTTTTCGGGTATTTGTTTCGTTGTAATTTCTGTTTCATGACCGTCTTCGTCGTCGTCGTCATCGTCGTTTGGTATGGCAGGTCCTGGAAGGGTACCATCTCCTTCGTCCTTCATCATCCTCATCGTCATCGTGATCGTCTTATGAGGAAAAGCATGATACGAGTATGTCTTGGTAAAGATATTTTTTCGGTTTCGGTGAGAGGCATGCTGCCAGGACAAGTGAGTGAACTAGGGACTGATGGTGATGGGGGTTCTTGTTGCCAATAACAAAGTAATTACAAGAGAATTAAGTCCTTAGCAGAAATTTCAACATGTTCGAGGATGTTTTTGCTTTTTGTTTTTTCTTTTTTTTTTATTTATTTCACTCCGGCATATAATTCGAATTTGAAGACTTCAATTAGAAGAGTAATTTACAGAAGGATACTCCTTCGTGCTGAATATTGATATTTCCCACGATAATTTTACCCAGAAAATTCCACATAATTGTTGTTTTTAGGATTCTTTTTTTTTTCGTTTGAGGGGTGAGGGGGTGGGAGTTGGGTGTCTGTTGTTACTTTGTGTGTTGGTTAAGGTGAACTTTCACTTTTAACACAACGAGGATTTTGTGTATGAAATTCTGTCAAAATTACATATATAGCATTAAATAATGTAAGGACGAAATGGTCAATTGGATCACGTGCATGCGGGGTTAGAGGAAACTTGGTTTTAACATGAAATTATAATTTGATTTTTCAGAATTTTCAAAACAAAAGAAGTCGAGTAGTTGCGGAAATAATGTTGAACATAAGAATGTCCTTGATAAGAATCTTATTGAAGATGTGAATCACTTTCAGTGGTATTCTAATCCTTTTTTGTTTGGTTGAGAATTGAAAGAACCAATTTAACGATAACACAGTTGGAAAATAATCCCTGTCTCAAGCGGGCAGACAAAAGATGTGACAAACTACTAAAGCATTTTTGTGTGTTCGAGAACTGTCATCTTTATAAAAACTCATTTTAAAAATCTTCCAAAAAAATCGGGAAAATGATAAAAAGGACAATTGGTTTCGTGATTTATTAAATTCGCAAACTGTACGGGCGATCACTGCACGGTCCGCTGACAGCTAGCATGACTTGTTGAACTTTCAGATTTGACAGCTTAAGGTCTGTATTATTATATGTTTCCCATTAGTGTTTGCGATTCGCTAAGTTGACGTTCGCCTCAAACTTCAAAAAATTCGGCAAATTGAAATGTCGTTCTACTACAATTGCCGAATACTCGCCTTTATCTGTCAGAATCGGTCGAACTGTAATTTTTGGTGACTTTGAAATACCACCAAACTGTTAATTCGCCAAAACATTTGACTTTAGGCGAATTTTAGACTCGCGACCCGAGAATGATAATACGTCTCTAAGTTGCGATCAATCATTATCATGTTGAAAAATCTGAATCTTTCGAAATTGGATTGGAAGGAGGTGATGAACAATGTGAACCCAGATTGCATCCGACTGATCTTCAATTCCAATTAAACAATCAATAAATCACATCAGGGGAAATAGTCGGAAGCCTGTGGGATTAATCCAGAATTTCCCTGTTTTTTTGACAAAAATTGTAAATTACTAGTCTTAGAAATAAATTTTAAGAGTTTTCCAAAAAGACACAACTTCTCCAAAGTCCAATTCTCAAGTACATAATGTATTTTCATTTTATTTAAAAAAAAAAAAATAATTAAAAAAACGACAAAAAATGTCCAACATTATTATTTATCAACAACTGTTTATTGAATTCTTAAAAAAAAAAATAAAGCAACAAAATTCAAATTCAAATTCAATACCAAAGCCAAGCCACATAAGTTAACAATCACAATCAATCTGACGAACTTCAATGATGGAATATTGCAATAGCAATTGGAATGGAATTCCCCATCCCTCGCTACTGCTGCTGACTGAATTCGCGCAACTTCAGCAATATATTTCAATATTTCAATATGTATTCCAATAAACGAGTGTATTGCAATAACCGTTCCATTTTGAAATCCATTATTTCATATTCGAATAACGAACCATGGTTATTTGAACTCAAATCCTGTCGATTGTCTTCGGATTTCTTTTTTTTTTTAATTCCTTTTTATTTGTTTTTTTTTTTGTTCTTCCTGTGCACATCCTTTTGTTCCTGTTTCGGCACAGATGAATGCATTCCAAAGCCAACAACAACAACACAACTACAACTGAACAATAAAAAAAAAAACACGAATGTATTGAAACTAATTACTGAATCGGCAAATACATATTTTTTAATGGATTCGCGATTTGCAGCGACTTAACTAGGGATGTTCTCGGTTCCCAGTTCCCTGCTCTCGAATCCCGGTTCCCGATTCCGTATGGAACGATTTGTTGTTGTTTTTGTACCTCACAGGACTACAAAATGACTGAGTGTATTTGAAGCTCTAGCCTTTGAGGATGAAGAGAGAGCGGTATGCCAGTGGTTAGGATTGGAATCGGGATGAGGTCCTTGATACATGCATCATAGGACTCTAATCCTTTGTTTGTAAATATACGCAGACAAAAACCAGTACGGTGGTTGGCATCAGTCGTCATGGTGGCACATTTAATCCTTAATCAGCATCTTTTGCAGGACTCGTTTTTTTTATTTGTTCTTTTTATTTCGTGTTAATATTTTTTTTTTCTTTGTTTTTTTTTTGCTCTTCGGTTTTGAATATCTTTGTACTGAATTTTAAGAAGGGAGAGAGGTCAATGTTTTGCTCCTTGTTGGGGTCAGGTTTTTGTGTGCTTGGCGCTCTGAAATTCAACACGATTTTATGATATGAAATTTAATGTATATTTCGTTTTAGTTGAGAGTATGTGCAGACAGGATAAAGGAATAATCTGTGCAGGGAATAGTGTATTGGAACAAAAAAAGATGTCGCCATAGTTGAAACCGATAAATAATAAATGTCCCGCTGGGAAGAAAGGAACACTGAACAGGATATGTATAGTGAGACGGAGGACGGGAATATGATTTAAAGGATGAAACAATGGGAAGAACATTTTAATTTTGTCTAATGTAATTTTTCGTTGTAAAAAAAAGGAAAACCAGGAGAGACATAAAAGGCTCCAGAGAGTTGGTTCATTGACCTTTAATTTCTTTTTAATTTTAAATCAAGGTTTGAAATTATATTTAAGTCTCGGTGTCCTTTAAAAGCATCCGGGACAGGACCGAAACAAGGCTGTGTATTTTGAACGAGTTTTCACGAGATTTCGGTTAACGTCAATTCGTTTAACCCCCACCTTAGCGCTGGAAGTTCTGTTCAATCTCATACCACTTGACTTCTTTAGTAAACTGCCGCTAATACAGCAATCCGGCTTAAGGCCTCCTCACAGTGGAATAATAATAACATAGGCTACTCAAAAATTCTGAACTCATTCAGATCACTTACCTGTAACGTCGACTACTTCACACCTCATCTTCGTTTTGATAAAAAATTCAATGTGTCCATTCCCTCTAGATCCTCATTGGAGCTAGAGCCACCGCGCGCCGCCGTAGACTGGGGAAGATATTGACTTTTACACCGATGGATCCAAAACAGATGAAGGAGTTGGTGGCGACGTATACTCCGACAGACTAAACTTAAGTCTATCCTTTCGTTTACCCCAACACTGTAGTGTGTTCCAGGCAGAACTTCTTGCCATCAAAGAAGTCCTATCTTGGCTGAAGGAAAACGTGATATCGTCAACTGAAAGACGCATCTTCTCGGATAGTCAAGCTGACATAAAATCCTTAGAATCAGTCTCTACTAATTCAGAAGTAGCCCAAAATTGTAGATCATATCTGGTGGAGATGGCTGATCAATTCAATATTCACCAAATCTGGTAATTGCTAAGCAGACAAACTTGCAAAAAATGGAACAACAAATCTAATATCGGTATACCACTAGCTACATGTAAACTCATGCTAAAGCAAGACACCATTGAGAAGTTGAATTATAGGTGGTCTGATTCACTCACCTCTCTGGCAACAATTTGGCCAAAGCTTGATACTAAACATGCACAAGAACAACAATGCACATTAGCTCTGTTATAGGTGTCCTTACTGGTCACTGCTTAATAAGCAGACACGCCTTGCGACTTGGAGCTCCGGCAAACGATTTCTGTTGAAGCTGTATGGACGAGGAAGAAGAAGAGTCCTCATCTTCTTTGCCGTTGTCCTACACTTGTACAAAAACGTAAAACACACCTCGGAGACTTCTATTACAGTGATCCCAGTGATCTAACTAACACAGATCTTCACAGTCTCATCCGCTTTATTGTTATAGCTCCAAATGGTTTAACGAGTATAGGAGGATCCTATGATACATGTGGTATCACAATGGACTATTGATGGTCTAAGTGAGCTGGTCTTCTTTCCAGCAGCCACCGTAACCTAACCTTACCCCGCTATTTTCAACATTTTCTCACTTTTTTAACCTTCTCTGGACTACAACAAACATTTCAAATCCAATATCAGCCAAATCGGCCTAGCCGTTCTCGAGTTTCAGCGAAACTATAAGATTATTGTACCGCCTTCAAGTATACTATAGTTTTTGTAAATCTTAACTATGGAATAAGGTATTGCAAATTTTGGGCGTAAATGAACACTCTAGAATGAAATTTTAAAAACTAATTTCTTAATTGAAAAAAACGTTATCTAGTTATCCATACAAACTTTGATCTTGAATCACTCTATCTATGAAAAAAAGAATTCATCAAAATCCGTTGCGTAGTTTTAAAGATCTAAGAATACATAGGGACAGATAGACAGCGGGAAGAGACTTGGTTTTATAAAAGGTGTTTTTTGTAGAGGTGTTGTTTTCAATCTGGCAATACATTTTTCGGATTTTAGTTATTTTTTGACAGCTGTCACTTTATTTATGCTGCTTTTGGTTTCCCATTTCATAATGAATGAAATTACTCTAGATAACGTTTGTAAATGTGGTTTGTGGGGCTTGAAACTTGAGTCGAACTATCATAAAACGAGTCCCATGTTCGGTGAATGGGCCCAAAAGGAAATGGTCACCGTAATCCCATTTTTAAAAAATTAATATTTGTGGAATTATTTATCTAAAAATCATTTTTGCATATTTTGTTTTTGGTTGTCAATGTTTTGCTTTAAAATTTAAATTTATTTTTTCTCTCAAAAAACTCTTCAAATGTTCCTATTCTCATTTCGAGCAAATTTATTTTTCCAAAATATCGATATGACATATTTTTTTCAGATTTCTGAAACCAAGTCGAAACTGATGTTTTTTAAAATCAGATACTTTAAAGTTATTCACTTAGTTTTATTTCAAAACAAAAAACTTAAATATTCGAATCAGCTGGTGTCATAGTCCAAAACTAAACACAAAAAAAGAAACGACGAAACAAAACTTTTATTGAAAATATGTCTGCTCTAATTTTAAATCAAAAACTCTTAACTTAAATATAAAAGAGTGAAAAAAACAAAAAGTAATAGACAAACAATAAAATTCCTATCGATTTTCTGTTCTCCGAAGGAAGAACAAAAAGTTGTGGTTGGTGGAATGTAAAAATATCCTTACACAAATAAATTCCAAACTTTATACGATTTCGGTTTTTTTTTTATTTTTTTTTCTTCTTCTTGGCTCCTCCTATGCTAGAGTAGAGTCCTTGTATATGAATGAGCATATATACTCGTATCCTGGCGCAATCGCATATCTTTTTTTTTCAATACTCTATTCTTAGGTTCCACCATGTGACATTTTCGTAATATCTACTTATCATCATCATCATCGTAGTCATCGTCATCAAGGGAAACACAAGAACTCAGGACATCTTCATTTTCAGAGATCCGAGTGCGAGTATATTGTATGGTATTCTCAGTGCTCATAAATCATGTCCTTTTACATAATACACATAATGACATAGGTTATAAGGAACTTATGTAATTTGTCATTCATGAATTTTGCAAGAATAAAATGCAATCAGAATCCTTCTTCTAATCACACTTTGGGTAATGGGTATTAAGTTCCATAAAGCCTCAATTTTTTCTCAACCCCCTCTACCTCCCTCCCTGCCCTGTGTGTCTCTATTATTTTTCCTAGTCCTTAAATCTGCTGAATCGATAATGACAAACAAAATTTGGAATTCAATGCCAATTCCTGATTTTCATTTATGTGTTAATGAAAGATTATAACAAAACAGGATTCTTTGTTTTTTTCTGTTTTTTTTTTTTCCAGGACCTCTCTGAACCTGGTCTGAAATTGGAGTGTCCTGGACGAAGCCTGGGTGTGGGTGTTATGACAGGCGAGGGTGGAAATTATTCCATTGGCTCAATAATCACGTACAAAATTGATCACATACGCACTTAGAAGTATACCACACTCATATTATAATAACTTGGTATGTGCCGGGGCTTGAATCGAGGAAGAAGTGTGGGCTTGTATATAGAAGCTAATTAATCGAATCCCATTAGCACTTGGAACAGCTGCACGTGGCCATGGCTAACACATCTTATTCTTGTCTAACAAACAACAACAACATCGAAGCGTTTAATGAAGATAAAGACAAATCTAAAATTGAATGTTTGTTAATGTTCCTTACATGACCTCATTATTTAATCCCCAAAAGGACCAAAGTCCAACGGATGTGAGGACCTTAGTATTTACATACAAACATACATATTTATGTGCGTGTATGTATGCCAATCAATAAAGTTTTGTTTTATAATCTGAAGATCTCCTTGGGCTCGAGTGTAATAACAAGGATCTCTGATGATGTTTTAAAAAGATGATTAAGCCCATCAAAATAAAGTATGTGTTGGAGTCATTAGAAATTGTTAATGGGACATTAGGCTGAAAGAACGTATCTTAATTTTCATTTCCCCTTCTTAAAAGACTGAAGTTTGTATATAAAATCAAATGATTGGAATTAAGACATGTTTAATTTTAACGGGGGACCGTTAAGTTGATAATGTCCTTTTTAGAATTTTTTTTGAAGGTTAATATTTTCTTTGTTTCACATGTAACCCAGAGCGAGGTACAAAATTTTCCAAAGATTTAGAAAAAGAAATGACATTTAGCAGCAAATACTAATAAAGGGTGTTTTTTTTAAGACGTGTGGTTTTTAAGAAGAAATAAAAGATATTAAATTTCAAAAAGTGTTTTTGAACTTTTTTGGTAACAAAGTAGTCATTGTTACTCATTTGTTGTCACTTTGTTAAATTCCATCAGTCAGAAGATAGTCGCTGTGATTCAATTGCTACTAGCTGTGCCACTTGGGCAGAATCAAAAAGTAAACGAATATTTTTAATTAACTAGCAACATTTTAACTCCTTTAGAAAAACTTCAGAGTATTCGAAATTTCCTCAAAAAACATTAAAATTTTTCCAGTTTTATGGAATTTTTATTTTTCCATTCTAAAAACCGATACACAGAATATTTACTTATAAAAACTTTCTCCTGGCAACTACGAATAATTGAAAACAAATTTAAGACAAATTGGGCCAGTCGTTCTCAATTGATGAATAACTTTTTCACAACATTTAGAAAATTAAATGTATTCAACCTTAAAAAGAAACGCGTATTTTGTTTCTATTTCCCCCCTAGTTGAATTGCCCCAATTTGTGATACCCTAGATTTTTCGGTCCCACTCCAATATACATTTCCATTCTTTTTGAATTAAGTATTCCATTTAATTAATCCATCATCGATCTAAACTGAAATTTATATGAAAATTTACAAAATCTCTCACAAATTAAATGCCATAAATTAAATACGAGATAATTTAATTATTTAAAATTATACGATCCTTTACTGTGCCATTTCACTCAACTATACTCGCATTGTTGATGATTGAATCATCATCACAGATCCTAGCTCCACACTATACCACTATATACCCTCCCACTCCCCATGACGACATTGATTCCCACTTTGTTCGGTAGTATTGTACCTACTTCAAAAAATAACTAGGAACTAGGATAAGGATGTGGCAATGGGAATGAGAATGGTGATGGTGAACTTCCTGTATAGTGTTTAAAAGTTTATTCCAGGACGAATGCTGATGATGATCCCTTGCTGATGTGCCACACTCTCTCTCCGAGCAGTCAGCCAAAAACGGCAGTGAAAGTTTTCCACACAACTCACTATACTCGTATAGCTCCAGCGAGCGCACATCCGGCTAATTCACTCAGTTGGCATAGGTATCCTGTTTCCTACTTCTTAGTTCCTATTTGGCCTCCGTGTTTCTATATACCCTACCCTGGTGTTAAATCTTTGGCAAAAGGAGTTTAAAAATCCCCAGAGCTAGAGCAGCCAGGGAAGGAGTAAGGAACATTTAATATTTAACCAAGAAGTATAGATTTCAGATATCGCTCAATTGGGCTGCTAAAATGGCAATGTCGGCGGCGGCGACGATGACGGTGATGGCGGAAGTAGCAGGAAGGGTTGATGAAGCAAAGTGGCTGTTCCGAGATAAATGGGGTTAGATATGGTTGTTCTGTCTGCGGTTTGGCGGAGGCAAAGGACGGCTCTAAGGATGACTAAAGGATTTCACTTCGATTGGTGGAGGGAAGGGCAAGGGAGGAGTGAGAATGACGAGAAGTTGATATTAATTGATTGTTTGGTTTTCATGGATTTGCTTTTCTTCCTTCTTTCCATTGTGTTGCTTTATTCTCGTTTCCACAAACAACCATCAGTGATGTCTGACATAAATCGTGATAAATCAACCCCAAGAATGTAACGAGAGGAGGGTGGAGGAGGATAATCGAGTGGATTAAGTTGTCGGAGCTCATTTTGAGACAAAACTGCTGTCAGACAACAAGGATTCAAGGATTGTGATGATGAGGAAGTGATTTGAATTTATAATTCCAATTGAATTTTCACCCTGAACTTGTCGTCATCTTTTTTTTTATGGAACCCGCCACCGCGGCCGCCGAGGTGATGTCAACACCTCATGAGAAATAATTCATGACCCGTAATGTTATTTTTTTTTATTGGGAATTCCAAGTCATAAATTTCCTGATATACTTTTTCTTCGACTGTGGAATGATGGTAACATCCTCAAAAACAGATGTTAACGATTATTCAATGAATGTTCGTGCAATCTGCACAATTTGATTTTCGCACACAAAAATAAGATGAACTACTATTCACCCTCTCTCCCTCTCTTCATCACCCCTGAATCAACCGAAATCGATGTACCGAAAAGGGGGATGAAAAGGGTGTTTTCTTCGTTTTGGGGAAGAAGATGTTCCTGTGGCCAAAGAACTGAGCGGAGCAGTGGGTGTCTGGTGATGGTGATAGGAAACACCTCTCCGTACAACTCAATAAAATGTGTTTTACTACCCGGAAGAAATGAACAAAAAAAAAAGAACCTCTGAGCCACCCCCCGTATTTTTTGTTGTTTTTTCCTTTGTTCCAACCTTATAGCCCTTAAGTGCGTCGGTCGTTGTCGGCCAGATGTTGCCTCCAATTGATTTACAATATTTTAGCATTTGTTAACCATTTGTTTGTCCCTCCATGGAATCGTATCCTGGTTTTTCTCACTGGAAGAACATTGTTTTTTTTTTTTGGTGGCACAAAGGGGGGTTTATGGGTTTCTCCTTCTGCAAACGATGAATTCCCTTAACAACTTGCAGCTCACTCCTGCCTCCAAATTTAAGATGACGATGTTAAATCAATTTGAAATTGGAAAATAATTTTAAGGTGGAAATTATATTTTTATGTTTTTGAAAAATATTTAGGTAATCCTAAAGTTTCTAAGTTCTAAGAAATTATTAAAAAATTCAACATTTAAATCCTGTTTATTGATAAGAAAATCACTCAATATCTCAATATCACTTCCTAATGTGTGTGTTTTTTATTGTTGTTATTTTGTTTACGTTAAAAGGTCAAAATACAAATAAAAAATTAAATTGAAACGATAAAAAGTGAACAGGATATGTAGGACAAATATTTAGTTTGGTTTTCTCTGGCAAAGGACATTTTTTTTGATAATGTCAATCATTTGGAATTAGGTTTGTAATTGAAAAAGTGAAAGATGAAATGTGATTAAGTGTCCTTCTTTTTTTTTTCTTGACTTCCTTGTTCGTTTTTTGTTCATGTTAGGAGGGAAGGTCATCCACTGACGAACGACTGTGTTGGACATAAGAAAAAATAAAACCAACAATTTGTGTTCTATTCCATATTTGAAATGACTTGACTTTTGATGGATTAGGTAATATTGGACAGAATTTTCAAAATATATAGGTTAAGGAGTTATTGGTGGTAATTTAAGGATGTTTTTTTAATATTTTAAAATTAACAACATACTTTTGAGAACTGGTCGAATTCTCTTGTAACGTTAGATACGTCATATATTGAATGAGTCTAGAGTAGTTTCTGAACGTAAGAATATGCTCCATGCCACTAGACGCGAAGGCTCACACAACGCCATATTCGTATTGTTTTTTTTAGACGTGTGCTTTTCAAGAAAAAATAAAGCACACATAATTTAATGTTATCGTCAAAAAATTTAATTTATTATAGGGTTAAGGGTTTGCCATTATGTATTAAAAATAATTTTTGGCAAATGACTACCGCAGCTGGTTAAGAAAATTTCCAACCGAGAGGCCTAATTTTCGACCACTTTTTGCAGCAATTTGGGGCCGTTTGTCTGCAATAACGTGCCGAATGTTCTCTTCCATGGCGTCAATCGTCCCTAGCTTATCTGCGTAGACAAGCGACTTTACATAACCCTACAAAAAATAGTTCAGCGGTGTTAAATCACACGATCTTAAAGGCCACGCCACAGGTCGATGACGAGAGAGAATGTGCTCACCAAAAGTTTCCTTCAATAAATTAATTGTTTTGTTGGTTGTATAGCATATAGCGCCATCTTGTTGAAACCAAAGGTCGTCTACATCAACATCCTCCAAATCAGGCACAAAAAAATCATTAATCAAGGCTACTTAGCGTTTCCCATTGACTGTAAAATACAAGGCTGCTTGATTTTTGAAAAAAATATGGACCCATGATTCCCTCTGCTGGCCGATAGAACACAACATTGACTTTTTGAGGACGTAACGGTATGATCACTCCGAATTCAAAAATTTTTCTTATTACCCATTCAAATAAAAATGAGCTTCATCGCTGGAAAAAAAAATCGCTTATGAAAATCGGGATCGGTGGCCATCTCGTTTTGGTAATAAATTTACACGTTGTTTAAAAAGAACGTCTATATATTTTAAAATGGCAAACCAAACTGAGCATAAATCAAGTGACAACTGTCAAAAAATCTAGGTTCAAAAAAAGTATTTTCAGATTGAAAACCACACGTCTAAAAAAAAAAAAACGCATTTCTCCTTCCATTTCAAACGGTCATGTTAGACTTGGGTTCAAGAACATCCAATAGAATTGAAGGTAATCTAATATTCACTATCCATAACCGTTGTTTTTGTTCCAATGACGACACTCCTCTAGGTGCCAAGTCTGTTGGATTGTGTTTTGTTGGAATATGATTCCAGATGTTGACATTTTTGTTAACCTCTATGTTTCTTCGGTTCTGTTGATGATGATTTTTTTCCATTTTAGTGGTGGTGTTCAGTCCACTCAAAGGTTTTGACTTGCTCCAACTTTAAGACCTTTTGGACATGGCTTAACATTTTTCAGCATTTCCAACCTAATGCAACTGTTGCTGCTGGATTGTCTGTCCCCAGATTGGAAAATCCGGCTCGAATGACCAAAATCGTTATAAAATAGTTTGAATTTGTAAGTAGCGAAGTTAAATTGTCAAATGATACTCAGGCTATTGTCAGGCTATTCTTATAATTCTCGATGTAATAAAATACGTTAAGACCAGATTCTTGTTTTGTAATCAAGCCCTCTATCATTTGGCTTCATTTAGTGACACTTTTTTTGTATGGCTTGACTTGAGCACCTCTTAAAGCCAAGTTATAAACAAAAACTATTAAATCTATCAATGTTAAATGCAACACAAATGAAATAAAATTCAACATAACCAAACTCTAAAAATTTGTATCCTTTTTCTAAGTGACAATTTTTTAAAGGAAAACATTTCGCAAACTTTTGTTAGAAATTTAAATATTCATTTTTCAAAAAAAAAAAAAATCTTCCTTTCATCTCATCAAACCCCCCACCAAAACTCACAGGGAAAAAAATAAATCCGACAATATATACACAAGGTACACCCCGAAGACCGTTTTCACTTTGTCTTCGAGGAGACGACGACGACTAGCACCACACCACACCGACACCACGAGTCCGCTCCAGCTCCAGCTCCAGCTGAAGCAGTCAAAAGCTATGTGTTGTACCGGTGATTATAGTGGCAATATTTTCACACTAGAAAACGAAGAATGAAAAAAAAGGATTCGCTTTAGGGAAACGGATGAAGATGAATGACACTAGTGAATAGCCTTATCAGCACTTCCTGTCGAAAGTTTTCATATTTTCCACCTCCGCATTCTAACACAACTATAAGCATAACCCATACTATCATCGTTGTCGTCGCGTCGTCGTCGCTTGTAGTCGTCGGTCGGTCGGTTCGGAGGTAAAGAAGCATACGAATTCAGGAGTAAAAAATTGCTTTCCATTTTTTCCCATGATGCAACACAATAGAAGAAGCAGAGAAGAAAAAAAAAACGACAAAACAAAAAAGGAAACAAAAAAAAGGACGAGGACATCAGAAGAGCAACAAAGTGAAATTCCTCTTTGCCCGTTTTGATGTTTTTTTTTTTGTGTGCGATGTGAAGCAACATTATCGCGTGTAAAGCAGTCAAAGATGTTTCCCCCTTCTCCTATCCCCTTCATTATTTTTAAAGGGTTTTGAAAAATCTCACCACAAACGCACGTAAACTGGCTGTGATTCTTCAACTTTACATCTTAAATAAATGTTAGCTTTGATTTTGTAGCACACGAAGCTGCATCCATAAACTAAAGGATCACGTTAGCTCATATTAGGAGATTTGAAAGGGGTGTGGGGGGTTGGTGTCATATCAACCCCCCAGAATATACACTCACTATTTACGATGTAAACTTTTTCAAAAAACCCCACATCGCATCCTGATCCTAGCGCCCATGAGACAAGACAACTTTGTGGGAAAGTTGTGAGTTTTAAAAAAGAGCATCTGTCGTGATTGCACACGAAGGACACTTGGAGTAATTTTTTGTGGCATCGCAATGATACGAGTATCAATCCCCCCCCTCTCGTCTCTTCTGCCTCTACGAGTACAGTTGCCAGATGGAGTATGCAAATTTAATGACTCTTACATCAACATCGCACTAATTGAATTGCAGGCAATAAAGTTTTTAGGCGTTTTCCCAGGCGCCCGCCATCATCGCCAGGAAAGGAACCCTCTCGGATGACGAGCAGCTTCAGGCCCGATGGGAAGTATAGGTATTGGTGTTGTTGTCGTCGTCGTTGTTGTTTAAGTCGCAAGTGTTTTAAATTGTCTCTCGTATATGGCCACGGGATGGGTGGGGGCTTAAAAAGAAGAGGGAAGCCACTTTAGTCCTTCGTTTCGTATACATAGATATCCAACAAAGGGTAACATGTGTGTTACGATGACGAATTTGGAAGTTACTCTCTCCTCTTGATGTGATGTTTTTTTTTTTTTTCATCTTTTGTAAATCGGCAAATGTGGAAGTCGTTACAATTATGTTCCTACGTGAATGAAGAAGGAGCTCATAGAATTGTGTCGGAAATTACTTGCCATTCTGTTATTATATTGTAGGTACTAATATTATTTATAAATGGTTCTAGATACTCATGATGAGTGAAACGATATGCTACTCGACTCGAGTACGTGAGGCATATTCATTAGCAACAGTTGAGTATTGAGCTTTTGAGCAGCACTTAGAGATGATGATGATGATGAGCTGTTCCACTTTTGTTTTAGTATTGCACACGATATTACATACTTACATATGTTATGTATGTAGGCTTGTAAGGCTTTTTATTTAAAATTAAAACAACAAAATATTTTAATGGAAGAAATTTAATGGTTCACAAATCATATTGCCTCCAATTTTAGTGGCTACGACACCACGTTCGTTAACAAAGAGTTGAGCCTCCAGTAAAAAAGACCAAATCTTTTAGTTGTTGGATTAAGATACCAAGATTTTGAAAGTTCGTCAGACCAGGGTTTTTTTTTGCAACAACATAACCTTTTCATGAAATTTGTATTTCCTCGACAACTTCACGAATTTCATTATACGGTTTTTCAATTGATATGACGATCCAAAGAAAAATGTTTAATGGTTTTAATTCACAAGATCTCCGTAGCCAGTTAAGACAAATCTTTGCGAAATAGCATGGTCGGGAAACTACTCATGCTAAAGTGCAATTATTGCAATTGTTTCGTTACTTGTGTGACACATAGCACCCTCTTTTTCGAAGCAAATGTTGTCTTCTAAATCAATGTCTTCCAATTCTTTTCATAAGAAATCATCAACTCCAACTCGCACAATTCATTCATATTTACAGTTGCACCAGCTTCATTTTAGAAATAATCAAATCAGATTAACTTCCATCTATTCGCGAATGGAGAGGCTTTTCATTTTTTCAACAAACATTCTTACATTTTTCGGGCCCCAAATGCGACAATTTTTTTTGAAAATGGGACTCATAATGAGTTCTCAGGGACTCAGCTTGATATCTCTTGTTAATTTAACTTTAAAATCCTTAAAGGGCCAATTATAATAGACTTAACGGAACTTAAGCTAATGTCAAAACCGAATGAAAAGTTATCGTTAAACCATAAAGTAACCATAATGGATTCTGGCTACTTAAGCAAGTGTCCTTTGATAATAGCTAACGTCAATCGTTACAAGCAAAACTGACAAGGGACAGAAATAATTATAGCAAGACAGTAAGAGACAACAACATGTAAACATGCGTTGAGTTGAAATGCCGTTCAAATTTGACATTTACGTAGGTTCGAGCCAATGCAATGGCTCTTGATTGATATCGAAATATAACAAAACTGAGTAGAACGTCCATTATGGTTAGTGATATATATAAAACAGTGTGTTGGCTCACTCGCTTAAGTTGGTTTAAGTTCGGTTAAGTCTATGGCCCTTAAGGAATTGAAACAGCTGCAACATTCCCAATTACTATTCACCAACGCACACGATTTTGATTCTTCACATCAATAACTCTTTCCAAATGCTTAAATTTACAATTCAGTTTCAGACAACTCAAAAAATTGACGAAATTGTTAACATACATACATATTTGTAGTGAATTTAAACAATTTCTATGAAACGTATATTTTAGATTTTAATTGTCAAATATTAAAAGATGACAACTTCAAAAGCAACATCTGTCAAAATAAAAACCTTAATTGAAAAACCATTTAGTTGTTCCATATTATAGAATTAGTTTTTTAGTAAAGAGTCATAAGCTATAAAAAAAAAGTTAAATTTTGTTTTTTCAGTTTAAGTTTAAACGACAAACAACTTTCAAAAACTCTGAGTGGGTATTATCATAAATATCTAGTCAAATTTCATACTAATATATTTTTATGTTAACAACTAGGTTTGTGCTTTTCTGCATTGAAAAACACTTTTTTTTAACTTTTCTCACATTGACGATAGACTTTTTGAAAGTTTTTTTGTGTGCATTCCTTGGTTAGGTATGTCATATTCAATTAAAATTCTTTGAATTTAAACACTCAAGTTTCCTGTTCAAAATTTGTTCACTTTTAAAACTGCACACCAAAAAAAACATGATTATCGAAGTCAGGAACCAAAAGAGTAAAAACTAGAAGATCTATAAAGCTTGCGAAATATACGATATTGAAATTTCAAATATTTTTATTAAAATTTCCTGATAGCCTGAGTAGACATTGATAAAAAATCAATCTATTAAACTTAAAAAATTGGAGTTTAAACTTGTTAAGAAACACTCTAAACGAAACTTAAAGGAGGCTGATAGAATGATAGCTCACCTGCATTTTAATTTTCGAAAAAGTTGGGAATATCTTTTTTATTAATTTCTACTCACTGCTATTTCTGGTCTTCTAAATTTGACCGACAGAAAATTAGTTACGAGACATCAGAAATAATATTGCCCAATAAAACTCCTAAACTTTTTTTCTTGTATATACTTAATCCTAGTAAAATTTAATATCCTTTTAAAGAAGAAAGCTGAGAAAATTTAAGAGATATGACAATCAAAATTGTTCAGTTCAAACTGTCACATCAAGGCCCTATTCCACAAAAAACTTATCAACTTTTTCACTTTGCATTTATCAAATTGATTTTTTAATTGCAAAGTGATAAGTGCTTCTGTTCCAAAATATTATTTGCAAATTTTACTTAGCAAATTTTTGCAAAGACTTCGCACTTAATGCTTTGCAAAGATATAAATTAAAGTTTTTGTGAAACGAAACAGAATAATTTTTTGTAAAGTCTTTGCAAATTACATTTTGTGGCACTACAGCTCGTATAGAGCCAGGGCCGAGTGACTTACAACTCTCAACCATTCTGGTGAACGATTAATGGCAGGGATGGAGGGGACCTACAGTTTTATACCGAATCCGAACGGCTAAATTTTTGAGAAAGCACTTTTCATGACAAGAATTACTCTTGGAGGATTTGTCAATTCCTCACAAGAGGCAGTCGCAGTACCCGTAAAAACTTTCAGGTGTCACAGGCAGGGATCGAACCCTAGAACTTTGGCATGACAGTCCAACGTACTAACCATCACGCCACGGGTAGGTACTTTGCAAATTACACTTTTCAATATTAACTGTGCACTTTGCACAAAAGAACGTACGTAGAACAGAAATTGCAAAGTGAATATAAAAATTACAAAGACTTTGCAAATTCCACTTATCATTTTCAACTTTTTTCTTGTCAGATTTTATAGTTCTATGAAACAGAATGTTTTGCAGATTGACTTAAAATTTTGAATGTGCAAAGTAAAAAGCTGATAAGTTGTTTTGTGGAATAGGGGTAAGGTGACAGACAAATAGGTATCACAACAAAAATTCGATAGTCTACTTCCGATAAATATGACGTTTCTGAAAAAATATAAGCAGAGATACTAGTAGCTTACAAAAATACAACCACATTTCTCGCTTTTCTCGATTGATCCTCCGATTTTTAAAATTAAGAAAAAAAATAGGTAAAACTAAATTTAACACAAAAAGTCAATTTTGTTCTTTTATTTCAATACGTACAATGTACATGCATATATGTATTTATTGGAACCAATTTAAAATTTCATTATGCTTATCATTGTTTTGAAAATGTGACAATCACTTATCATTTATCACCTTTAGTGATTTTAAATGTATTAAAATGTTTTCTCCTGTCTTTTAAATCAACCTTTACAAAATATCCTAAAGAAGATAGAACTGACATTTCGGTTTGTTAACCATAACACAGATACAGAATCTTTTAATTCGTCTAAAATCAACGTCCAATTCCTTTTATTATATTCATTTTATTACTAACGTACGTCAAAATTTTAACTACATAATAAAAAAAAACTATCAATTTATCATCTCAAACTGGATAAACTTTTAATTTAAAAACAAAAGTTAAAGTAAAAATGTTTTTTTGTATTTAAAATTTAACAAAAAAAAAAATAATAATAAATTAAGAAAAAGTAAACTTTGGATTACGATTTACTTTACCTCAAACATCATCCTTCTGTGTATAGTCAGTCCATCTATCTGACAACACAAGCAGAACACACACAATGCAATATACCAATACCAATGCATATATGTATACTTACACACGTGCATCTGTTTGTTCATATAGACAAAATAAAGTTTTCAAAAACTCTCAGAACACTAACTTGGTCGATGATGGATGCACAGGCAAAAGAAACAATCCCAAACAGACATATTAATTTCCATATACATACGTCATACATACACTATACAATACACACATATGTAGATGTTACACTTCACTCATACATAAACATATACTTACATACTCGGATTGCATACAAAACACTTTCACAGACGGACTCACAAGCAAACAACGGATGTTTGTTTAAGGTAAAAACATATATCGTATACACTCGTGTGCAATAGATCCCCACATGCACAACCCTCTTCGTCGTCGGCCCCCGGGGGCCTTTCTTCCTTCTGCAACTCCACCCGTGCCACGCCACTGCCTGCCTACCTGCCTGCCTGCCTCAGTGAAAGCAAAGAAAAGTTTAAATTCGTCACCTGTTTGGCCAATTAAGAGTTTTCCAAATGCAAAATAAGGAGCACAGGATACGGATATAATATTTGTGTGTTTGTGTGTTGTCATGGCGGTGCGGTGTGGGGGAAGGTGTGTACGAAGGGGGCGCAAATTTGAACATGCTAAAGTTTATATTGTCATGTACGTGGAGAACTTACGCCGAGTACGTGTGGTAGCTGTGAATTTGTTGTGTGGGTGTATGATGGGTGGTTTGCATACCATGCAGGGTGTGTGTATGGAATTTTTCTCAGGGTTATGTTACTGCTGTGTTCCTTGTGTGTGGTTTGTTTTGAGGTGTCATTTTCACCTGTCACATATAACAGTGGCAATAGTTTGCCATGCTGCATCCATCCACCAGCAAATTTCACACTTTTCCCCGACACCGACACACTCAACCATCAGCCGAAACGGAATCAGCTGTAGGAAACTTGTCAAATTGATGACAATCCATTTGCATGAAGTGAACAAACGACAAGGACGAGAACAAGAACAAGAACGAAAACGAGAACGAGAGGACGAGGACAAGGACGACTATCGAAGGACAACAGCTCGCAAAGATTTAGTTTTAATTTGATGCCGAATTAATGCCAAAGACGTGGTGGTTTTACACCATATCATATTGTATGTGTATGTGTGTATACGAATAGTTGATGTGATTTCCAATTCAAATTTTGAAAAGTTTGCTGCAGAAAGACATGAAAAGTTAAGTCGAAGTCAATGATGACAGACAATGAGAGAAAAATGGGAAGTTTAAGTTTGTATTGATTTGCATAAGCGGGGTATTGAGGATTTGAGGGGTAAAGTTAATTAAATTCTCATAACATGATTATGATACAAGAAGTTGTGTTTTTGGGAGAGAAATTAGCAATGGGACAAAAAATAATGTTAATTCAAAACAAAAATTTAAGTTGCATGAAACTTAAACTAAATTATAGTATTACCGGACCAAGTAACATCGATGGCGTCGCTAAGTTCATCAAATTATAATCTACAAAAGCCCGAGTTCCTTTGGCTTTTGGGTTCTTCTGCACACTCTGTCGGACAGCTTGACTGTCTCCGTCATATCTAAATTTCACGTTTCGTCAATGAATTAAATTTAACCACCTCTTATCTATTAAACTCTCCGATAGAACTCCAATTTTTTAAAAGAATTTCATCATTTTATCGAGTTTTTGAACATTATTTCCATTCCAGATGATATCTAATTTGACAAATGTAAAGGTTCAGTAATTCGAGAGCTGCCAACTGTCAAATTTTTTAAAGACCCTGCAGTTCTCTTTAAGATACCTACTGACAGATCAAATATATATTTATTGCTTACTTAAAGTGGGGAATCCCTTACTCCCAGTAAAACCCTTTGCAAGACTTAAAGTGATAAAATTAAGAACATCCCACAGAGATCATTCGACTTCAGGGAAGTTCCAACGTATAAAGTTACTCTCTTAAAGTTATTCCTCGAACATTTTAAGTACTTTAACCTTTTTGTTCTCCGAACTCCGTTTCACTAAGTACACTGGCCGACTAAGCTTTGTTTCTATCAGTCAGTGAGCCATCATCATCGTGTGCAGTTCTCAGAACTCATTTCGAATGCATGTGAATCCATTGAAAAGTTACCTCCTTTCCAAATGAATCTATTAATTCCTTACCAACCTTTGCTCGAGATATTTTTATTTACATTCATCTATTCAATGGCTTGTTTTATATAGAACAATGAATTAATCAACCCCTGGAGGCACATTCACATTCAGATTCAGACTTCGTGTTGAAAAAATTCCAACCTTTTTTTTGGTTCAGGAGTCAGGAGTACCTTTATACACTCTCCTACCTCGGCGCTTTCCTCATTTAGGGATATAAATACGACTCGTTAAAGTTGGCCAGGGAAGTATGAGTTTTCAAGGAGTTTCCAACTGACGACGATGGAGTTTTTTTGAGAGCGAAGCAACAGGAAGTGTTGCTTATATCACCCGGACCCCAGGACAAGCCGGGAGTATCTGGTACTTTTAAGTTTAAACACTCCGGTGCACCATCAAGTAGGTACACGAATACATCACAAGTCTCGAGGGCCATAGAACATGCCATAAAGAGGCATGCAACAATCGAGTGTTAATTGGAGTTTTTTTTTTTCGTGCAGTCTTTTAGATGGAGGTAGGTAAGAGTCACCTTTTTACTGTGATTTTTGTTCTTGGAGTTTTGGAACATTAAGGACAAGAGTAGGTTAGGGAGTACACAGTTGGAAATTGAGCAAAGTGCATTCATTTGATTAATTCTATTCATTGCTTTAGGGAATAATATAATACGAGTATTACACCAAAGTTGTAAAGGCACTTGATAGCTTAAAAAAAATAAGGAAAGATGTTGGAAATGACTTTTTATGACCATCATGAGGTGGAATTTAAGATCAGTGTGGAACAATTTTCATCACAGATGTTTAAGGTTGAATTTAAAGCACATTGCGTCAAAGTCAAGTAAATAGATTATTAACGGAAAATTAATTTAGTTACAAAAACAAATTCACGCCAAAAAAATGTACGCTAGAAAAAGTTGACATCTCTGACTTAGGTTTAACTTCAAATTTGATGCGTTTAGCTTTGATAAATAAACCGTTATTTAACATTACAATAATACAATTAACATATGATAACATTTTTTGTAATTTAGTTAAGTTAATTCTGTTTGACATTTCAGTCTCAAATGAAATGAATACTAGCTGTCATTGACTTAATTTATGACATTTCTTTTCACATATTGTAATTTATTGGCATCTGATAATTCTGACTGTCATGGTGTGATCTGAAACGGAAATTTATTGTTATACCATGGTGTCTTTTGCTGCTGAATACAATGTAGATTTTGACAGTTAATAAGTAGCATCTGACACCTGACATATTGTAACTTATTTGAATCTGTTATATTTGGTTGGTCCGTTACTCCAAAACGGATATTTTATATTGTTATTTTACTGTGATAATTACCATTTACTGTCAACAGTAGATTGACATCTTTTATATCATATGGACTGATGTGTCAACTGTTACTTAAAGTTGTATTTAGTCTCAAATTGACTCATAAAACAGATAAGGGTGACTAAATGGTATAACCTTGCGATGACTTTAAATGACTAGATCTGTTCGATTTCTTGAAACCAGTGCGTATTGTGAAATGTCAGAAAAACTGAAAAATTATCAGAATAAACGTCACAAAAGTATAAAAAAATAATGGAAAAAATCATGAAAATAACGAACAAGTGCACGAGGTACTAATCAAAACGAGCACAGCAAAACAAATCTATAATTGACAAACGATTTCAATGAATATGCAATATCTGTCATAAACAAGAGTAGGTAGTAGTTTTGACAACTGTTGTAAACGGACTTAACTGCCGGAAAGAAAGGTTAAAAGTTAGGCTTATTTTGCAATTCAGTTGTAATTTAGTTGCAATTCAGTTGGAATTCAGTTACAATTCAGTTGTAGTTATTTTGCAATTCGGTTGCAATTCAGTTGTAATTCAGTTGCAATTCAGTTGTAATTCAGTTACAATTCATTTGTAGTTATGTTGCAATTCGGTTGCAATTCAGTTGCAATTCAGTTAAAATTCAGGTGCAATTCATTTGTAGTTATGTTGCAATTCAGTTGCAATTTAGTTGCAATTCAGTTAAAATTCAGTTGCAATTCCGTTGTAATGCAGTTGCAATTCAGTTACAAATCAGTTGCAATTCAATTGCAATTCAGTTGGAATTCAGTTACAATTCAGTTGTAATTTAGTTGCAATTTATTTGTAGTTATGTTGCAATTCAGTTGTTGCAATTCGGTTGCAATTCAGTTGTAATTCAGTTGCACTTCAGTTGTAGTTATGTTGCAATTCAGTTGTAGTTATGTTGCAATTCGGTTGCAATTCAGTTTTAATTCAGTTGCAATTCAGTTGTAATTCAGTTACAATATTTTTTTCTCTGAGTGTTTCAATAGAAGTTTAATAACTTTGACATTAGCAGCCATATTGTTGAAACTGCATCTGTCACATCGACTGTCATTGATTAAAATTGTTTTTCCTAATCACCACGAGTTCAATAACACATGCAAATGATAAAAAAAAAAATGGTAACGCTCTGCGCCCTGCTTTCATTTTACGTTTGTCAAAATCAACTTACCGAACAAAGGGAGGGAACTGTTCAAAGTGTGACGGGTAAAATTAAACGAACTGTCAACTAAAACCTGTAAACCGGAAAAAAAAACAAAAGATCTGTCTCTGTCTATCAGAATATTCCGAAGAACCTGAAGAAGTCTCAAGCGTAATGTGTTATATCCAGAATTTGTTAAGTCACAGAGTCAAAATGATCTTGACTGATTTTCAGGTGACATGTCAATTTAAAAAATAGACAAAATCTGAAAAAAAAATATAAAATTTATTGTATTCCATTTTCAAAACAGGATCACTAAAAAAGACTCAAAGCAATTCCACTTATTTTGAACGAAAACTTTCGACACTTCCAAAACTTAAAAAAAATTTCTAATTTTGAAACATGAAATTTCTCGTCTTGTTCGAAAGCCTATTTAAAAAAAGGATGTTTTCTGCCTTGTACGCCTTCTGGCAACTATGTACATATATAGTGCCATAATTTACACTCAAAAGTACAACTCTACAAAAGCCTATACGCACAGGTATACATATAGGTTATGTATTATATAACATTGCCTGTATTTTCTTGTGACAACTTAGTCAACTGTTTTCTCCGCACTTTAATCGAATTTTCCTGGTAACAAAATCTAATCGGATGCATAAAGTTTTCATTTACAAAAACATAACCAAACTCTTCCCCCCTCAGACAATATCGAACCAAAAACTTAACACGAAACATCAGATCGGCAGCAGGAAAACTTTAAACACGATTTTCAAACACAACACACACCAAAGAGTGTTGCTTGTCTGATTATCCATGATCTACCATGTGACGTTCCCTAGCACTCATTGAATTAAAACCAAAAACTTTGTCCTTATACGCCTTTAAGGATGTGCGTGAATCGAATAGAGAGGGGAATGATTCCCCTCCCCAGTGTGCCTCCGCCTCTGGTAAAATGAAATTTGATATTTCAATTAGACGCTTTAATCAATGCCTCACGTCGAATCGAGACACCTGCTACGCCACTTTAATGTACTCCAAAACAAGCTCATCCTGTGTCGAGCGATTCGGCCTGCTGCTGGTGCTAGTCCTGGTCCTGGTCCTGTGATGGTCTTCTACCCCTCGATGCTTGCATCTTTATGTGTAATTAAACGACTGGTGGACGGTGGCGAGGGAGAGGGGTGTTGTAATAGTCAGTTGGTGAAGTAGCTTTGGTGGTAGCACATGTGTGATAAGCCTGTAAACATGCCACTAGACACAGCTCAGTTATGTTCGTGTGGCGAGGGCGGGCAGGTTTGCCCCCGCACTCCGCTATCGCTGACCCCAAAACTTTGAAAACATAAAAGAAAAAACACAAAATAACGGACATTCAAGCCAACTGCTGTTCTGCTTGCTTTAGCGGAGAGGTCCTTTCCTTCTCAGCTTGCCTTGGTTCCCTTATGAGCTCGGTGAGTCCTCTTGTTGCCTTTGGTCCTCTTGGATTCGACGATAATTCAGCTAAGCTGGGAATTTAATGAACAGCCCCAACAAGAGGGTTGATAATTGATAAGGTGCATTTGGCTTGGAGTACAGTTGGAAAGTAAAGCCAAAGAGAATGAATGTCCATGGGTTAAAATCGGAACATGTTTTGTTATCCTTTGGAGTTGTCGTACTTGATGCAGGAGTATGTCTACGTGTGTTAGTGGCAGGACTTGGGCTTCACATTGCATTGCTATATGTTGATTGTGTTTGAAAAGAACGTGCAATGAATCGAATTGTTGGTTCATTCATCGGTTAAAGTTTGCCTTTAATTCAATTGTGTTTCTATTAATTCTATACACGGATTGTGAAAATATTTAGACACCGATTAAGTGGCATTCACACTTTGCTCGGTTGGGAATATTATAAAAAGTGGCAACTAATTTTGTTGTTTGGTATAATTTATCGTGGAGTCATTTGCAAGGACAAAAAATAATATATTTTTTTGAAACCACTTTTACATACCTCGAAATTGACTTCTATTGGAATGACATGTTAAATTTTTTTTTTTTTTTTGACAATCGAAAATTCAATTCATAATCTGAAAAATCATACTTTCGTGTTTATCCGAAGAATATCCTGATATTTCTTAAACATAATAATAATCATTATTAACCTTAAGTTAGCAAACTACAAACTTGGTTTTTTATTTATTGACAAAAACAATTAAAAACGATATGTATTAAAATCGGTTAAGTGATTCTTGATATTTTTTAAATAATTAAAATAAATGTAAAAAAAAAAGGAAATAATGTCTAAGTATTTAACAAACATTTTTATCTTATCATAGAAAATTATTAAAAATAAATCCGATTTAACCAGTTTAAAATTTTGACAGATCTTGACGTTTCAAGGTCTCTGGAAATTAAATCTTTCATTTAGAAACATGTTTGACGCTTGTGTGTTCGTTGGAAATATTTTAAGAACAATAATAGAGACATCGACAACAAATGAATTTTATTTAAAAGATAATATCTTCAAAAAATGCAGATGAGGTTTTCCAAAAATCAGCGAAAGTTTTTCCTCTTTTTTTTTTGAAATAAGTGATCAATTTCGTTGATGGAAAAATATTTCAAATTCAAGCTAATGTAAGATATTCTAAAAATTATGACTGCCAAATTTAATTTAAGTCGGGAAAACTGCTCATAATATTTTATAGCTCGAATATCTAGTGAATGAAAAATGATTTTTAAGTAATCTGACGTTTTTGACAATTGGAAAAAAATTGAATTCAAAGCTTTTACTATAAAGAATATAAAACCATAAGACCCAAATGTCTTAAGGGGCCAGTTATAGCTACCATTGGGTTTCATCATTGAAACCAATCATTGGATTTTTTTTATGGTTATCATTGAAAAATATGTCAATGAAAATATCTGTCATTGAAATAAAAAAACTCTGTTTTTTACACCACCTCTACTGTTTAGGAAAAAAAGAACAAATTATAATTCAAACAACCGTGTAAATGATAGATTTATTTAAATTTCTTTTAAACACTACGTACAACTGCACAATTTAAAAGAAAACAACGAATAAACAAACATTTTCCATGACTTTGAGGTTGGAGTTGATCATTGAAAGAAAAATGATCATTGAAAGAAAAACTGACAGGTGGGAATACAACGAGAATGGAATGCTTTCATTGGAACGATTTTGTTCCAAAACGAAACAGCTGTTCATTGAAAACGATTTCATCATTGAAAAATTAATTTACAGAAAAGTTCTGGGTTAAAATAAATATTTTTTCACTAAAAAAATTCTCCAGCTAATAAGCTTTATTTTGATACCAAAAATGACAAATTTTAATTTCTCTATCGCTTTAAAATTTCCAAACTAATTTTTCAATGATGAAAACCAATGATAGTTATAACTGGCCCCTTAGAATGACAATCAAATAATATTTTTCTGAAGGTTTTTGTTGGCCTGAATTCGGCTTCGAAATCACTCTATATCAGGTTTTTGTCAGGTTTTTGGGATATCACCGTTTTAAATTTAAAAAGAACTTAATTTAGGCTTTTTTAAGGTATGTAAATTATAAAGTACCTTTTTTTAATAAAATTTTATATTCAATTTAAATATTTTCAATATCTCATTTACTTTTACAAAAATTATCATTAATTTGAGGTCTTTACCTGTCCCACATTGACTTTTAAGAAACGTTGAACCATATGCTATAACGGTTCTTAACAGAAAAAGGCAAAAATTGTTTAAAATAATTTTTTTTGTCCTGAATTCGAATTTTCAAGTTTTTGAAATATCTTTAAAAAATATAAAAATAATGTTGAAAATGGTTTTTTTTAAATTTGTCAAAAAATAACTTTAAAACGTATTTTTCCAACCCATGAAAGATTCATTGTTTTTCAAAACTTCATAATAAAATCAAATGAACAATTAAAACTAATGATATTTTTAAAAAATTAATATGATACTCAAAAAATTTAAATTGTATTTCAAAGACAAGGATTTGTACTTTGCAAAATCATCATAAATCATTTATTGTTAGAAACTGAGTTGTGTTTTGCCTTAGACTTAAAAATATCGTATATTTTTTTTTTATATTTTTAGAAAGGTATATTTCAAAAACCTGACGTGATGGATAAATTATACAGTGATATCGATAAAATTGTTTGGAAAAGTATTGTTTGATTTAACGGCACGAAAAAAATGTGAGTTTTTGTAGAACAAATCAATTTCTGTTCGGCATATCCGATTTTGCTGATTTTAGTTTTGAAATATTTGTCTTAGTCCAGGGAAGGTTTGAAAGTGAGAAAATATCTGCAAATTGAGAGGAAAACAGAAAAAGTTTGTCCAAAGTTAACGAAATGTCATGCTTAAAGTTGTCTGTCATTCTGTCAACATTATACAGTTATTAAAATACATTATCATCGGTTTGTCAGTGCTTGAGATTTACTGGTTTTAAAATGTGAAGGAAAAGACGAACCAATAAAATTCATCTATAAAGTTCCGAGAAAAATTAAAAGATCAGGCTTACTGTTAGAACTTATTTGACAAAGTTCACCGGGTTCTTCAGTTAATATATAAATTATGTGTCACGTTGTTTGTCCGCGATGGACTCCTAAACTACTTAGCCGATTTTAATCAAATTTGCACACCGCGTGCAGTTTGATCCAATTTAAAAGATAGGATAGCTTACATCTCAATTTATTATCACAATATTATTTTATTGCAAATTATTTGTCTATTATTTGATTGTCACAATTATATGTTAGCTCCAAACGATTTTATCAGATAGCGACATCTGTGCACTGGATTGAGTAAGTTAAGAATTCAATAGATGGCGCTATGTCAAACGTCTAAACGTTCCATATAAGCTACAACTTGATAGCATAACCACCAAATGTTTCTGAAGCTAAAGTACATGTTAAATTTAGTTTGTAGTAAACCGAAATACAGTGAATTTTACTTTTTCAATTTTTGGTGTTAGCGTTAAGTATTATCAAATAATTATAAATTCACCGGGCCATCTAGAAAAAAAAATTGAATGGGACATCAAATAAGCAACAGCAATATTTTTCCATAGCTAGAGTTTCTTAATTAAATTTAGGCATTTTTGTTTTTGATTATTATATTAATAAGCTTTTAAGCTTTTAATACAGGTCCAATTGGTCATTGGAAATATTTTTAACTGAGGCTTCCGATATTCCAACAAGGTCAGTAAAGAATAGGATATACAATTCCTAGTTATGGATCTTCAATTCTTTGATGACCCACCTTGAATAATGTTTACCATTCATAAATTACTCTTGTTTTTGATAGGACTTTTCTCATTCATAGTCATCTACAACATTTACGATATTTCGACAGTAGACAAAATTTAATAGAACTCCGTTATGGAATATTTTCAGACATTTTTAACTGATTCCTGAATGTCTAAAATCAACATTCTTTCAAATTTCTATGTACCTAATTAATAGGCTTTGTAATTGATTTGGAAAGTAGGTACCTTCATTTGCAAATTCTTGACACTCCTATTTACAAAAATCTTGAATTAAATGCTTATTCCATTATTATTGTTGGGAATTTTATGAGTTCATTAAGGATACTATAAAATTCAAATCCAACTTAGGAAACTGGAATTCATGTTAGTTTTATATTTGCTGACTTCATTACTGAACTTATCCAAGAGTTAAAGAATAACTCGTCACTACCTGAAGTTTGATAATATTATGTAACTTTTCATAAGAGACATTTCCTGAAGTGAAGAGTAATGCTCCCATTTCGTATCCTACTTTCACTAAACTTTTATTTTGTACATTTTATAAAAAAAAAAACTATTGGCTTCTTGCCCAAACTTCAATCCCAATTCCAAAATTCGAAACCCCAGTTTCGTAAATATTCCAGAATCATTGTGTCCTCCGTGATGCTCCTTCAATATCAGTATACCAGTATCCATATTATTTTACTGAGCCATATTTGTCTTATCTATTCAAGTTTTGTCCACAAAGTAAGAGTATATCCAACCCAAGTCCGTGTTCAATGACATTACAATTTACTCGTACTCCAATCGTATTTTGTGTCCTACTTACATATACAAAACAACATCACTCTATATTCTTTTGTATATCCTCCAGCTTCGGCAATCCTTGGAATACTAAACAACTCAGCAAAAGTTCCTATTCTTATCACATAGCCGAGCCGACCTTTCACATTTCTTCAAAACTCAATCAGCTTCAATGTTTTCATACACTCCTCCTCCAAAATGTCCTGCGCAGGATCCAAATGTTGTAACCTTTTTTTTTGGATTGGATTTTCCTTGTTGTGTGTTTTTTTTTTTTTCACTGGCCAAACTATTACTTAAATATTTGTCCTATTCTTTTGGAATACATCCCACCATGTGCTGCAAGGAGCACGTGTTCTCTTCCCCAATACGATCCACAAGTTATGAAATATTCATTTTGTTGTCCTTAGTTGACGATGAATGGTTCACTTGTCGAACAAATGAATTCTCTCACAATCTCACGCTCTCTCTCTCTCTCTCTCTCTTTTATTCGGGATGCTGCGTCCTGTGAATAGCCAATTTCAAGGATGGATATTTCTTGAGCCAAATGCAGTTGCTTCGACTTCGTGGAACACTGATACCACCGAAGAGAGCCATCATCGCCGTCCTCATCATTGCCACCACCAATATAATCATCTTCATCGTCATCATCATCAACATCAACATCATCGCCAGCTTCATCCAGTATCCTGAGTATCCTGAAATCCTGAATCCAGAGTATATTCAATTCAGCATCATCATCGTCAGTCGCTGTTGTGTCGTTTGCGTGTTGGTGGCGCTGTGTGTTTCCGTTCATAGAGTCGAGTCGTCAGCATTTGTATATTCATCGCATCAACTTATACGACTCCTTGGAGCAAAATGTTCAGTGGACTCTTTTTGGTCCTGCAAAGTTTTTCAGTTTATTATCATCGATGATGACATTTGGACGTTTACGTCGCGACATTTTGCCTCCGGTCCAATGATAACTCATTATTTTTATTGGCTAAATTCGGTCTGCTGACACGGTTTTCAAAATATTGTACTTGTGAATATTTTGGCTTGATTTTCGTGTGCTAATTAATAAATACAACAAAAATATATTTTTTGCCCACATTGTGTATATTTAAAAAATTAAAGAAGAATATATAAATAAAAATATAAAGTGGAAATACATATTATAGTGAAAGTGAATCAAAAAATTGAAAAAAAAATTCTTGAGTAAATAAAAGAAAAAATTAAAATATCAAAAAGTTATTCAGAGAAAATTGAAATTGAAAATAGTATGAGAATTATCTCAAAACTAAATTTATTTCGATTCATCATGTGGCTGATAAATTTCAATGAAAAGATCCTGATCGTTTTGCTAATGCTCTTTGCCATCGTTAAAGGTAAAAAACAGAAGCAGCACATTCCTAAGGATATACAAAATATTTAACAAGTGATCAGCAACTGACAAATCTTTTTCACATTTTTTTCAAAAACAAAAACAAAATATTAACATCTCAAATTTATTTATTCTCTGATAAAAGTTTTTCTCTTTCAAAATGATCATTTTTGATGATTAATGAAAATATATAACTTTATCCATTTTCCTAACATCCTCTTGATTGTCAAAGTTTGAAAGTTATTCATTGAAATTAAATTTACCTATATTAAACAAAATAGTTTTAGCTTAAAATCAAGTAAAAGTCAAAAATGTTCTTAAAAATTAATGAGTCGTTTGACATGATACAATTTTCGAAAACAGTTAAGGATTTCATTTTTACACAAAAAGTTTTTTGTTTTATTTTACTCACGTCTGCTAAGCATGATTTGAAAGTAGGTTAAAAATTCCTGATTTAAATTTTTTTCTAATTTTTTTTTTCCCGTTGGTAGGTGTCAAAACCTTCATAAGGCTCTATGAGGAAGGACCTAAAATGGGTGTTCGAAGGAATCTGAGATATTTACTGACTTCTCTTTTCTATTGAAACTAAAGTTTTTGAACTTATCCTACTCTTTCCGCAATTTTCAAGCTGTTTACCTCTTTATCTAGTAATTTTTTTTACTTCATTAGCTTCAAACACTCCAATATTATTTCTTATCTCAAGAACTGTCTATGTTAACATTTAATAGACAATGTTTGTCTGTCATTAAAGAAAAAATCTTGAAAAACTTTAATTACCTAAAATTGTAAGTCAAAGATAACTTGATTTAAACAATTAAACGTTTGAACTAAATCTTTTGAGTTATTTAATTTTAACTTCGTTAGAAAATATGGTAGAAATCTTTATTTTGAAGATAATCTATTATAAAACTATATCTGCAACTGTCTTTCGAAAAACTAACATCATTTTTCGGAAAATCTTCACTGTTAAACTTATTTCCAATTGCTGCAGAAAATGAAATTATAATCTCAAAATACATGTGTAAGAATTTATTTAATTTTTCAAAATCATTATGCTAAATTTAATTGAAATTGCAATGTTTTTTGTCACAAAGACAGTAGACCGTAAGAAAAATTGTGCATTGTAAATTTGATGTGGATATACTTTTGAAAAGTTAAATTTTTTTCTAGGAGTGGGAAACCACTTAAAAAAAAAACATTCTTTAAGGGGTTTTTAAGGAAAGTTATAAAAACTAAACAATGAACCTTTTTTTCTTATAAACTAAAAAAAAATCGTTTTTAAAAATAGTCAAGCTTATTTTTTTGGAATTCCTCAGAAATTTCAATGTTTGAATAAAATTACTCTTTCGCTTTATAAGGCTCTCACTTTTTTCCCTAAAATATCCTCGTAAATTATTGTTCTTACAGAATGAAGCTTATTTCAACAATTTTTACTATCAAAATTCATAAATGATTCCCTAAATTAATAATCGTGTTATAAAAGAAAAAAAACCGTTTTATTTAAAAACTTATAGAAATTCTCAGTTCGAAAATAGCTTAAGAATCTTAAGTTCTGTGTTTAAAATCTTTCAATTGTTGTAATATTTAAACCAATGTAAACAACAAATTTTATTTTTCTTACGAATCGTTAACACACACTGTAAGTGAAATTTTAGAACTCTAACACTATTCTTAATTTCTTTTTTGAAAAGATTTGGTTTTTATTCTAAAATATGTAAATTCGAAAGCATTTTCTCTTTCTTCAAAGAAATTATAATAATATCTATTATATTAAATTGTATTCAAAATTATCCTTAAATACGAATAAACGAATACTAACTAATTTCCACCGGTTTCGTTGCGTGCATTTATGAAGAAAAAAATTGAACCTGTGTAAAAATAAATTTAAACTTGAACTTCGTCCCAACCCAATTTAATGTCATGTGATAAACTCCAGAGTGATAATAAAACCCAGATAATAATTCAAACTTCAATGCAATTTATTTGAATGGAAAGCAAAATTTTTCAATTAGTTTTACGGTTAAAAAACAAAAAAAGACGTACATATAATATATATTTTAACGTGAGAAAAACAGGGAAATTTGAGAATAATTTCAAACACTTATAACGATTCGTTATTGCGAAATTCAACGGAAAAGGGAACTGAATCCGCTTTAATTGGAACGTCAGTTGGAATAATTGGAACAAATGGTATAAGGTCCTTTTATATCCTTTGAATTTTCCCTTAATAATCGTCTCCTGAATTACATTTTATAACGGCATCTATCTTACCCCAACGCCATCTATAATTTATATTTCTAATTTTGCATATACAAAACTCAATTTTAATAATTTCCCAACTTTTTGAAATGTTTTCTTTTATAAAAACCTTCTCCTGGCTTAGCTGTAAGCAGTTTGTACTGAAAAATATAATTGTTGCTATTTCTACTTTTCATTCAATTCAATGCATTTGAAGAATGTTAATAATTAAATGAAATAAAATTAACTTCAGCAAGTTAAGCACAACAAAATTGTTCCAAAGATTTCCTAAATACACTTGAAACGAAAAAAAAAATTATTAAAATTACACAACGTTATATTGAAAACACTCACTTTTTTCTTTTAAATTCAATTCACCTTTTATCACGATGCAATGAACTGAAAAATGAAAATCGTTTAAAAATTTAAATTGAAAACACAGTTCACAATAAAATAAAATAAAATAAAATAAAATAAAATAAAATAAAATAAAATAAAATAAAATAAAATAAAATAAAATAAAATAAAATAAAATAAAATAAAATAAAATAAAATAAAGATTTTTTTGATTTTTTCTGTGTAAAAAAAAGTTTAAAACTAAATTAATGATAATGGGAATATTTCTGTTTTCAAACACACAGACATCATCTTTTCTGTATATGTTTAGTGTATGGAACTGTCGATTCCGAAAAATACTTGCACAATTTCGAAAACACCTTAATACTATCATTTGAGCTAGTACGATAAAAAAATGAAAATTTGGAAAATGATAAAACTGTAAAAAAAACATATGTACCTATGTTCTTGATAGTGTAAAATTGCGTTTTTATAAATCGATTTAAATTTTTGTTGTTTGTAAAGAATGGTTTGGTCGAATATATTATTTTTACTAGAGGACCCGGTGAACTTTGTCTCGCCTGGCTGTTAGATTGGCCTATATTTCCCCAACCGATTAAAATTTTCTTTATTCTCGGAACTTAGAAAAAAAGTGTATCTATAATAAAATTAATTTGAATTGTATTGAGTTGAAGTTCGTCTTTTGAAGTATACTATACATATTTAAAAATCAATTTATATAATAGACGATATTGGGCCACCTTAGTATACTATATATGTACAGAGATATTGCAAACCTCAACTATCGTATAATGTTGCAGCTTTTAGGAGTAAATGAAGTTTGGAAGGAAACGCAGTCTAGAATGAAATTTTAAAGATTAATTTTTTGATAGAAAAAACATTATCTAGTTATACATATGTATAAACCTTCCTCTTTAATCACTCTATCCATTAAAAAAAAAAACGCATCAAAATCCGTTGCGTAGTTTTAAAGATTTGTTTTATACTATGTAGTGATGATGATATAGAAACCATCTACAGACAATTCTCTACAAAAGTCAAAAAACGAAATTGAAATCAGTACATCAATGCACAATGTAGGTGGCCACACACAAATTTTTGAAACTCATTTTAAAATATACAAGAAGAAGAAGATAACTGAATACATTCTTTTCCCATTTTCAATTTGTTGATATTTTTTCTGGAAACTTCATTTTATTGATGGCCAATACGAGTTTGGAAAAAATCTCAACATCTAAACCGATTTTGATGAAATTTATGTAAAATCCATACAAAAAATGTTCACTTTTTTTAATTGCTATGGTCAAAAAACTTTTATGCAAAAACATTTCTGCATTATTTGAAGTGCTTGTTTTTGACAGATTATACCGACAAAATTAATATAACGTTATGACACACAAAAATCTGTAACAGATTAAATAAAAACATTTTATATTTACGTATAACTTTGGTTATAAGTAAGTACAGTGTGTGTCATTACACTTACTTAGTAAATGTTTTAAAATTTAAAATTATATTGCAATAAAAAAATTATTTTTCTGACATTGTTTCCGAATATTTAAATAAAACATATATTTTAATATCTTAATCCGTCACCTTTAATTCATATTTATTTAGCATTAAAATTAAAAGCTATTAAATATACAGGTATACATGCATATATATATGTATGAGTATGTACACTTATTTCGTTAAATAACTTAACATTTTAAGGGATTAAAATAAAAATTTAAATCAATTTTAAAAGAGGTCAAAGTGCATTGTTTAAATTTATCAAATTCAGCTAAATACACTTAATTACATAATACTTTGATGTAATTTCTTAAATAAAATGTTATGTTGTTAAGAAAACCAATTTAATATTGTATTTATAAACGAGAAATACTTAATTCTGGATATCAACAAATGTATTTTTAAAAAAGTACTGTTTGAACGTACTGATTTTCACGTCAAATAATAGATAATTCAAAATTGAAAGGGTCAATTTATTGAAAACTAGAGGACTAGGTGAACTTTGTCCCACCCCAATTGAGTTCTTACAAAAAAAAGTTACTCTATAAAAAACTATTTGAATTGTATTGAGATGAAGTTCGTCTTTTCCTTGGCATTTTCAGGCACTGACAAACTGAATATAGAAGATTTTAGTAATTGTTTAATGGTGACAGAATGACACGCAACTTTAAAACTTTTAGTTAACGTTGGACAGACGATTAAAATATAAAAATTCGACAACCAACAAAATTGTATATGGGAAAATTAAGTTGGTTTTTAACTTTCTTCTCAGCAACTTTTCAAAATTTTCTCACTTTTAAACCTTCCCTTGACTACGACAAACATTTCAAAACTAAAATCAGCCAAATCGGTCAAGTCGTTCTCGAGTTTTAGCTAGACAAACAAACAGAAATGATTTTTTTTTATATAGAAGATTATTTTATCATTATCGTATTACTTATTGCCATTTTTAGGAGTAACTAGAATTGAATTTTCTCCTTGAATCACAGTTCTATTAAAAAACAAAACTGCATCAAAATCCGTTGATTAGTTTTTAAGATCTATGCATACATAGGGACAAACTAGCGGGACTGGACATTGTATTATACTCTATGTAATGCACTTAATAAAACAAACAAACAAATAACAGTATTTTACAATAATCTTAAATAACTCTTAAATAATTTAAAGTCGACTCCATCTTCCTCTTAAACAATTTTCGTATGTTTCTTCTTTAAACTTTGCATCAAAAAATACTTCATCAGAAAATTCGATTTTTATTCAATCATGTACAAATTACAAAAAACAACAACTTCCAATTCTTTATTTTCTCCTGCAAATCAAATTCAATATAAAAAAAAAGAACAGCGACGCAAATAAAACACAATTCCACGACAATGTTTTCCCAGGATTAAAAAAAAAAACAACCGTCAACTTGGAAAATCAAAAAAAAAAAACCGTGTCGAATGAATTTTCCTTAGAATTAAAGAGAAAAACACAAGACAATTAGCAAAAGTTCACAGAACTTTTCTAATTATTTAAACCTGATAGAATTTAGTCCTTAACTCCTTTTGATCCTTTTTAACATTTTTTTTTTTTTTTTGCTGGCCATCCTATCCTGCTTTTTTACTTGGCTCTTCTTGCGGTGAGCGCACTTAATTCGAAAAGTCGCCGTTGTGGCTATCAAAACCGCCTTTTGCCTCACTTCCGTTTGTTTTTAGTTTTTTTTTTTTTAACTTTTTTGTTTTGTCTTATTTTCGTTGCTTAACGGAAGTGAAACCATTGGCTGAGAAGGAGAAGACCAAAAGTCGTAATGGTCCCTTGCCGAGACTCAGCAAATATTTTTCTTTCCATTAAGGACGTGAACTAAAACAAAAAAAAACAAAAATCAAACGTACAAATCTTAAGGACTTTTGTAGATTTTTTCACGGTGTGTCTGTGCCTGTGCTCGTTCCCGTGCCCGTGCTCGTTCCCATTCCCGTGACTCTGCCTGTTGTGTGATGCTTTAGGAGAGCGAACTTTCCTGGATGCAATCCTGCTATTAATTCGCTTCTCCTCGGAATAGTTTAGCACAAAAAATATACGAGACAACACAAAAATAGGGAATAAAAACTGCAAACAAAAAAAAACCTTCAAGTTCGGGTGAAAATGTTTTATTGTTCTAAATGAAGTAACATGGCCGGCAGACTAAATCTATAACGTCCTATCGTCCCATGGTCCGTCCTATTACTGGAACTTCAGGAGCCACCAGAAGACAAGACGACGACGGTAAAAAAAATATGCGATAAAACTTAGAAACTTTATTTTCCTTTCTTCCCCTGGCGGACAAGAAATGAAACAACTACTTCCGCCCAAAAAAACACGTCCTCTCTGATGAGGATATTTTGTGTTGCAATTTCCCATAACCGTTGCCATCACCTTTTTTTCTTATTTCATATACTCCCATAAATTCCCGAAATAAAGTACACAATTTAATTAGGAGACTTATACTGGCAACACGGTGTCGGTCGGTAGATCCTTCGAGCTAACGCTAACGCAGTATGGCACGATGACGATATAGCCAGGGCGGGCGACCTGTCATTTTATGTTATGGAAGTTGGTTTTTGAAGGGTGAAGGGGGTCAAGCAGCGAGATTTGTTTTTGGTCATTAATTATAAGTTAATAAGCTAACAAAGTGCTCAATAATTGGCCCAAGAACTTAGATAATTCAATCAAAGGGTGTACATTTAAGTGTGAAAACTTTCTGGAAGTGAAATTAGTTCTGAGTGAAAAATAAAATAAGGAAACGATAACTTTTTTTTTTATTGCGTGGGATAAGGATATGAATTAAATTTACCTGAAAATAAAATAAGGAAAATTCGACACATGAATATTTATCAATTTGGTTAAGTGAAACACTGTATACTCATTTTTTTATTTGACATTTAAATCAAAGAAGGTAATGTGTTCATTGTCCAATTCGTCAGTTATCTACTAATTTTGAAAAAAGTTTATATAAACGTCAGCTTTTTAATGGTCTAATATTTCAAACAGACAACATTATCAAAAACAACTAGAAAAACCATTACCTTATTTCACTTCTTGTAAGAAACATACATACTTTAGCAACATTTTGAAAAGCTTTTTTTCTTAAGTGTAATTATCTCACAAACAAAAAAGAAAACAAGACTTAAAATTAATATAATTATACTTCAGAATTTGCTGTCATAAGATTTGAAAGAAAAATCTGAGCCCTGAATTTGTCAAATAGCATTTTCAACAACTGATAAAGTAAAAAATTTAATTAACATCGAAAAGTAAAAAATTCAATTTTTGTATAAAATTACTTATAAAAATATAAAAATATCAATACAAATTCTTGTTAAATTTTTGTGCTTAAAAAAAACCCACATCAAAAATTTAGAATTTAAGGTTTTGTGCTTAAAATTTTTTTCCGGATTTTAGATTATAGATTTACCAATGAATTTTTATTAATAAAATCAATTCAGAAATTAAATTTTAAATTTTTACGAATTCTTAACGTAAACTGTAAGTGATATTTTAAAAAATCTAATATTCTTCTTAATTTCTTTTTCATATGATTTAGTTTTTATTCTTCAATAATCTAGATTCGAAAGCAATTTCTCTTCTTTTAAAAGAATTTTAATAATATCTAATATATTTATTTTTATTTTTCCAAAATTATTCTTAAATCTAAAGAATATCGAAAATAAACCTTACATTGTTTAGTATTTCTAGAAAACATTTTTTTTTCCATTTTCAATTTGTTGATGTTTTTATGTCAGCTTTCTTTATTGATGGTCAGTACGAGTTTGATAAAAAAATAATCTCAGCATCTAAGCCGATTTTGATGAAATTTTGTGTAAAATCCAGTGAATATGAACTTAAATTTGTTTCCCCTCAAATGATATATTTTAATGAATCTGTCAAATAGCATTTTAAACAATTGATAAAGTAAAAAATTTTATGTAACACCGAAAAAGTAAAAAAAGTGTGGTTTCCTTATTGTTTTTTAAGTCATACACTATTGGAAATTATTTGATATCTTGTTTTTTAACTATGAAGTTAAATTGACAAAATTTAATAGTTTTTTCAAGCAGCAACACATTAAAAAAATGTTTTCAACTGATTATTTCAATGAAAACTCATCCATAGACAGTATTTTATAATAATTTTTTACAAATCCAAAAGGAATTAAATAAAGAAGTTGTAAACAAAAATAAAACAATAAAGAAGTTGTAAACAAAAATAAAACAATTCAACTAAAAAAAAAATATATGACCATCCAAAAAATGATTTCATTGAAATGCATTAATTTCGATTCGAATTTTGAATTCAAAATGCAGATGAACAATCAATAAGTTGTATCAGAGCGAAATAAACTCAAAGTTATTTTAAAAAAAGAAAGAATTGTACACTCAGGCGTATACGCACTTTTTATTAATTTGTATTAAGGTCCATAATTAGAATATGAAAATATTTAGAAAAGAGTGTGTCAGTAACAAAGCAAGCAACATATTTTACTAAATTGTGTAGTTAGTAGTTTGTTTTCCCGAAAAACTTAAACAAAAATATATAAATGAAAATTTAAAAATTTATGATTTATTCTCACTTGTATAGAAAATTTTACTTCCCGTAAAAAATTTAACATAAAAATATCAGAGATATTGAATCTGAAAACAATATTTACCAATTTTTTTAGAAATATTTATAGTTTTGTATTTATTGTGAGAATTTCAATTTGATATTCGTCAATATTTTACCATTTTTTAGGTATTGACAAATGCGACTAGGTTGAAAATAAAATACATTTAAGTCAATATCATTGTTTGTAGTGATGATATTTAAGCCGAAAAACAATTTATGACACTTTTCTGTAAATTTCAGTTTTAGTTTTTTATTTTAGTAAAAAAAAACTGTCATTTCGACATTTGTCAAAAATATACAATAAGTTGAAAATTCTATTATGCGAAAAATAAAATAAATTTTAAGTTAAAATGATTTACCACTCTGGACATATTGAAGTCAAGAAACTACTTTTGACATTTTTCGGCTAATTTTTGTTAAAGTTTTTTATTTTTTGTAAAAAAAACTGTCAATTCTATATTTGTCAAAATTGTAGCCTATATTAATAATTGTATTTCGCTTAAGCTAAAATAAATTTGAAGTCAATATCGTTGCCCATTCTCGTGATATTCAAGTCAAAAAACATTTTTTACCAACTTTTGGTAGAATTTTTTGTACTTTTTTATTTTTTGTAAAAAAAACTTACTATTCAATTTTTCAAAAATTTTACCAGGTGTCAAAGACCACATTTCACATAGTAAAAACTTGTTTTGAAGATGATATCATTTTTCCTTCATTGTATATTTGAGCGCCAAACACTTTTTTTTTTAGTTTTTAGGTTTTTAAAAAATAATGGTATGTTAAATTATTTTAAAATTTATACCAAACCTGCGTCACATTAAAACCTATACAATAAAATTTATTTGAAGTCCAAAGCATTATTCGTTCCTGAGATATTTGCGACAAACTAAAATTTTCACTTTAAAAAAAAAAAAACTGCTGTAGTGGAAAAACCGTTAGACAAATTTTTATAAAAGTCATTTCAGCTTCTTTTGAAGCCTATCGAATAAAATTTAATTGGAATCGATATCTCTACTGGTTCTTGAGATATCGTGGACGAAAAAGGGTATCTCGAACGTACTCACGTACGAACACACACACACACATCTCTCTACAAATGACGAATTTAGATTCTAGGAACCATTTAACGTCCAGATTTGTCAAAAATTTCAATTTGACAAATCGGACCGATTACAATAACTCCCTATGGAAAGTTAATACAATTTTTAACCAAATTAACATTATGGCTATAAGGCATTAATTTTTGTCAATTACCATTACTTATCATCAGTCTGTTCGTTGAAATATTGCATGTTGTATCACCTGATAGTCTTATAGGCGCTAGGATGCAGTATGCCTCTACTTCGCAGAATGGTACATTTCCCGGAAATATTACCTACTTTTAAGCTATCTGATATTTTAAGGAGCCATTGAACTTTCAGGTTGAGTCAAGTAAAAATATTAGCGTCATATTTTTGTCAAAAAAACGGAATATGACAGTAAACAGTTTCCTAATTCTTCCTATTTGAAGAAATCTATCATACACATATTCAAATAACATAAAATCTTCACTGCTCTAAATTTTGACTCATTGTAGGGAGGGGATTTTTAAAATATTTTTGCCTTTTTTGACAACGCATATCTCTGAAATTTCACCACTTAAAGGGCTGAAATTTCAGTATTGTCATGCTGGAAAACTCTTCTTACCAATTTAAAGGATTTAAAAAGCATTTTTAAAACACAAAAAATATGTTCAGCATTTCATTAAAAATGATTTTATGGCAAAAAATAAAAAACAAAGTTTCCATCACTTCTTAAATAAAACTCGTTAATGCACTTCGATCTTTAATTTTTTTTTTTGTCTTTTTTGCCATAAAAACTATGTGAATTACAAACACCATAAAACCCCATTTCTTATAATGTTAAGCCCAACTATACGAGTACAACTATACCCACAATTTTTATTCAAATACATTAACTGGTGTTTTTTTTTTCCTTTTTCTTATATGAATCCTCTTTAAAAGGATGACATTGCTTTCCCATCGAGTTGTTATAGAGGTTACATTATCACATATCATTCGCCCGATACAGATCAGAATCTCAATCTCTCCAGGACTCTATTATTTCCCAACTCTGCCCCCCCCCCCTCAACCTTATCTCAGCTGTGATTATAAATGTTATCTCACCATAAATTTCACACTAGTAATACGAGTCCTGATTTAAAACGCAACGACTTGAACGCAAAAAGTCCTTTGAGAAACAAAAAAAAACTAAGAAGGGAGACATTCCCGAGTGAGTTTTTTTCCTGGGTTCTTTTTATTTATAGCATCCATAATATTGGCGGCAGCAGCGGCAGTAAAGACGATGCAAGCTGAATTCCAGATCCTTAACTCACACGAAATCACAAGGATACGGATACCTCCTTGTACTTTGTGCTCTCTCGAAGACGAGGATGAGGGGAGTGTGTGCTCGTAGTAGTATAGTAACCCATATAGTGCACAATGTTGTACATGGTTTTTATTGCTATTCAGAGTCGAACCCTGAATACGAGTATAAGTTCACTGACTCACGTGTGGATTAAGTTTTCGACAGGAATTTTATGCGCCAAAAGGAACATCATCTTGATAACTTCATTATCTGGTAAGTGGACCAACGACAAAACAGACCATTTCTCTGGCGCACTACTCGCCTTCGGGCCAAGGAAACTTTTCCCAACAGCCAGCAGCAGGAGAAGCGTTATCTTTAGCAGCAGTAAAGAATGCAGGTAAAAGCTTCTTTCAAAAATAGTTGCCTCTTCCTTGTCCAAATTTAACAAACCAACACGAAGGAAAAAAACAAAAACAAAAAACATCTGGCAATGCAAATCCACTCCATGGCCATTCCCATTCCCGTTTCCATGCCTCAGACGTCCTGCACTCATGGTAGTCATCACGTAGAGTCATTAATTTTGTGCCCCAACGTACTCAGAACTCACACTCAACCTCCGTTCGTCGACGGTTGCCCAACTCCCAAAAACTGCACAATTGAAAGTGAACTCCTCTGGAGCTGCTGTACTCGGATCCACGACGAACATGGTGATGGCTGCCAGGAGCCAGGACGAAAAACGGTACGACCAACACAGTGGCGGTGCGGTGGTGGGAATGGCGTCGACGACGACGGACGGTGGCGCGGGTGGCGATGGCATTTTTACAACTGTGATTAATCATATTTTTGCCAATTGGGTCGTTCCGGCTCTGGCCGGTCAATGGAATGAATATGGAGTTCAATTTGGCGTTGTTTGCTGCTTGCGCTTAAAAATCCAAATATTAACCCTTATCCTTGAACATCGTCATCCTGCTGATAGTAGGAAACGTACCTACACTCGAGTATGTATGTGTTTGTATATATGTTTTTAGTATATTTTTGTATGAGCTTGGGATTCCTCCGCATTGAAGACTACGTAAAAGTTTGTTCTTTTGGCCAGGATTATATGAAAATGTTCATGTCAGATGTCAGAGCGATGTCAGTCGTTATGAAGATCAGTGAACTCCGAATCTAAATCGATGGTAATACTTTATTTTTTTGTTTTTTTATTTGGTTCTTCCAAGTAGGTGGATTTTTTTTTATTTCATTTTGATGCACTTAAAAGGAGTGACGGCATGTGTGCCATGTAACGAAGAAAAATAAAATATGTAATTTTATTGGAATGTTTTTGGGTTTGTTGAGTTTTGGGGAATTTTTAACCATTCTTAAGAGAAATTTCGTATAAAACTTGGGTTTTTCTTAATCAATCATACTGGAATTGAATTAAGGGCAAAAAAAAGGTATGGAACAATGTAGACATTTAAATATGGAAGTAAAAAAGTACGTATACGCCCCAGGGCATCACTGTAGTATGATTGCTTTTAGAGAGAACAGAATATATTTTTGGTGCCTTTTGAGCAACAAAATTGGTTAAAAATTAAAGTTTTTTTAACACATCCCGAACAATATTTTCCAAAATATTTTTGCTCGTCCTCTATTCGAATATGGCAATAGAATTTCTTCTTCACGTCGAGTTTTTGAAAACTGCATAAATAACTCCTTAAAACATCTTACAATATTTTTAAGCTTATTTTAGGTTTGATGGAACAATATACGATTATTTTTACACCATGATTTTAACTTTTCATAAAATATAAATATTATATTAGAAGCTCCACTAGTTTACGGAACTTCTCATTAAGGTAATTATTTGACTCTATATAAAGTTTTGAAAAAAATAAACTAAAATCATAAGCTTCCCTATGATTATTAAAAATACGTTTAAATTTTTTTTTTGTCATATTTTAGCTGAAATTTAAACAATGCATTTTTTTATTTTTTTAACATCATATTTCAAAAACTTTGTTGTATAGAATTATTTAGATGAAAAATTTATTTAAGAATGATAAAACGCTTTAGAACAGTTTTTGCATTTTACTGTTCAAAATCGTTTCAGTATAGTTCTTAAATCGTTAAATAAAAAATATTGAATACAAACAACTAATGAAATGAGGGTTTTCTGTAATTACACGAAATATTAGAAATATTAAACTTGAATATTGAATAATCTTTACAAAAAATTGATGTTTTAGGAATTTTGACTTAAAATATTGTAAAATCATAAAATTAGGTTGAGAATTTCATATTTCGGTTTTTTTTTCAGTTGGATTTAATAAACACTTTTTCAGTTGATGGTTGGACTTCATATTTTTTATTTCCAAGTTGATTGGAGTCCTTTTTCAATACTATATCCTCCCCGGATTAAATATTTAACCTTTATATTTTTTATCAATTTTTACAATCAATTCGCAAAATACACAAAGACTGCCAATAAATAAAAAATCTTGAAAATTAACGCATAAAGCACTGTTTTTTGAATTCCAAATGACATCTATTATTAATCATTGCAATGTTTTTATATAACGAATTTAATTTATTATTTTTAAGGATTATGTTCTCAAATTAAATCAATATTCCCTTTCCACTTAACACAGCTTGAAATAGAACTGAGTTTAATTAATCGAGCTTAGTTAAACTGATTAATAATGTTTCAGTGAGTTTAAACCATGAATTAATTAATTCTCAGTTTTATTTTCGTATTTAATGTTTTTCAAAAATTTTACTTTAAAAAGCGTGACTTTTTGAAATTTTAGAAGTCTTAAAATTAGCTTATTTTTGTAAGATCGAAGTTTAAAGTTGATGTCTAATATGGCTTGTCACAATTTTGAAAGGTTGATTCAAAAACTATTGTTTTCAAACACTCGCAAATTTATGTATAACTTAATACTCCATAGCAGTTGTTTCCCCTCATGTACTGTACACCCCTGCATTTTTATGAAACCAGGGTTATTCTTTTTTTGGTTCTCTTTTTGGCTACAACTTTGCTTTCAATTATAGCTTTCTTAATCGAAGCCACATAGTCTAGAGATTCTTTTCAATATTCGTTAATCTTTTTCGTAGACTTCAAAAAAGTCTTAAGTTCCAAAATTTAATTTTTATTTTATACTAGTGGACCCAGTCAACTTTGTTCTGCCGCAATTGACAAAAAAAAATGTTTATCTATCTATACTTCTATACTTTACTAATATATAAAGCTGAAGAATTTGTTTGTTTGAATGCGCTTATCTCACGAACTATTGCTTCGAATTGAAAAATTCTTTTTGGGTCATAGTATATGTCTATCTTTTAAAATGGACCCCATTTAACCTTTTTTAAGGTAATGTATTATTGTCAATTATTCGCAAAGAGTTTTTTCAACATAAAATAATATTAATCCATCCCTGTTCCAAACTTCATACAGATCTGTACAGTCATTCTGGCGAGATTGGGAACCATGCATTTTACCGGGATAAAAAGTAGCCTATGTGCTATAAATTTTCCTTTAAAGCTACTTTTAATAGGAGACGGGAAAGTACCTCATGTTGAAAATAAAATTGAAGTTGATCGCGATTTAGGAGAAATTGTGACTAGCATTGAGGATTTAATATCGAAAGTGTAGATATCGTCGAAATAGAAAATATGGATATTATCAATGGATGTGTCAAAGGGCAATATTGGCGTGAAGAAACAGTAGCGTTGATAAAATTAAGGACCGTATTTTAACTAAACTTCCAGGAAATTCAGTTACATACACATATACATCTATTGATAAATGTAATGCATCAATAAAATGCTGGCCATTACCAACAGGAGTTAATTAATTCACATTCCCTCACATGCCCTAATAACTTGAATTAGAAATCTTAAACCACGAAATTAATGTAACGCAGGAAGGATTTTTATAAAAATTGCTCAAGCGTTTTTTTCACTATAGCAGTTAAAAAAGAAAGTTTAAAGTTTGGTTGGTAGCAAATATCTCAGGAACGAATAATACCTTTGACTTCAAATAAATTTTATTGTATGCAATGTTATGTGGTACAGATTATTTTAAATTGAAAAACTAAACCAACATTTTTTGACGGAAGGTATACAATAAAGGAAGAACGATATTAGGTTAAAAACATTTTTCTACAATGTGAAATAATGTTTTTGACATCTGGTTAAACTTTGGACAAAAATTAAATTGACAGTTTTTTTTACAAAAAATAAAAAACAAGCATAAATTTATCAAAAATATCAAATGTTGTTTTTTGACCTGAATATGTCAGTGTGGTCAATCATTTTAACTTAAAATTTATTATATTTTTTGCATAATACGTTTGTCAACATATGGTACCTTTTTGACAAATATCGAAGGGTCTTTTTTTGCATGAAAAATAAAAATCTACGAGTATTTGTCAATACCTAAATACTAAAATGTAGTGAAAATTGACATTTTTTACAACAAGTAAAAACTACAAAAAGCTCTAACAAAATGTTGTTGTTAGTAAAATTGTTATTCATCAACATCAATAGTAAATCGAAAGGAACGCCAAGTTTTCAAATTATGAATAGTGGGAAGTTATCAGTGTGAGTCGCACCCAGCCTCTTTTTAAAAACGTATAATCTTAATTGCGATCATAATAACCGAAATTGAAACGAAGTCGCGGGCAACAGCTAGTTTTTAATAAAATTATTTGAATTGTATTGAGTTGAAGTTCGTTTTTTCCTTAACATTTTAAGAACAGCAAATCTTAGGCACTGACAAACTTATGATAAAAGATTTTAATAACTGTATACTGGTGACAGAATGACAGGGACCTTTATAGATTTTCGTTAACATCGGACAGATAACTGTAATATAATAGTTTTACAACCAACTGAAAATCGAAAATATTTTTTTTTACGTAGAAAGAATTGTATGTAAAAATGAAATTATTTTTTTTACTGACTTCCTCACTTTTCCATACTTTCTCAGTTTTTAAACCTTCCCTTAACTACGACAAACATTTCAAAATCAAAATCAGCCAAATTTACTAAGCTGTTCTAGAGTTTAAGCGAGACAAAGATTGGAGATTGGGTCCTCTTCCTTTTATTTCTATCATTTTCATTGATATTATTAACTCAAACCATTTCTTCGATACTTGAATATTCCACAGTTCAATAAAATTTCAGTCTGGTGTCAAGAAAATCTACCTAGAACTATAAATATATGCAAATCACTTTCTCAAAATTACTTAGTTCTAAAATTAAATTTATTATAGATAACCTATAAATGATGCACATCAGGATTCTGAAAACACAGAACTAAGTTCAATTTAAATTAATCAATAGAAATCAATAAATTGTCTATCCAATTTAATGGAAACTCAATAAAAGCTTATCTTTCCAAAAAAAAACAAAACAGAAATCCATTCTTGATCTGCATTTCTCGTCCAACAGCACATCCCAACTCATCAGGGGCCAATAACATAACATAAACAACTATCTCTCTGAACTATGATACTGAAAAGTCTTCTAGAAACAGACTCCTTATTAATCCCTAAGGATTATTGTAGCATCTCTCTAAATACCAAGCACGAGGTATAGATATAGAAACAGAAAGCTGGAGATGAAGAACAGAATTGGTACAGATGCAGTCAGTGCAGTGGTGGTTGAATAAGTCATTCAGTCCGCCAGCATCATCATCTCAATCCTTTCGACTAAAATAGGGACAACAAAAAAAAAAATAAAACACCAGAAAACATAAAAATCTTAACAACTCAAAATGCACTGATTCCAAGTTTCAAAATCCTTCCTTCCTTCCTTGAGTCCTTCCGTTCGTTTCTGTGTTGCGTCGCGTCCCTTAGAACAATATTTTCACTTCAAAATTCAAACATTCCGTTCTCACTTTGCTGATGTTTTTATTTACCATCATCTCACTCTCACTCATTTCTTGTCTATTTCTTTTTCTCCCTCTCCCCGCAGATGGAACTGCATTTCAGCCGGAATTCGTGGAAGCGATATCAAATGTATCTGTTGCCGTTGGACGGGATGCGACATTTACGTGCAATGTCCGACATTTGGGTGGATATCGGGTAAGGACATTTTCGTGTTTTGTTATTTTGTTTTATTTTTTTTTTTTTTTTGTCGAAATGAAATGCAAAACTTTCATTTTTGTGCATATTTTCCTGGGAAAGTGATAGAAGGTATATGTATGTACGCCGGGCGACGACACGGGATAAATAGATAAAAACAAGGAATTGAAGTTCCTTCCCGTTCGTCGTTGTCGTTGTCGTCGTCGTCGTCGTCGTTCCTACACTCTCACTTTAATCCTATAAATCATTTAGAAGGATATTCTCGGACTCACTGAAACCTCCATATATACATAGATACTGTATCTCTGTTCTTTATCATTCGCAGGTCGGCTGGTTGAAGGCGGACACAAAAGCTATCCAAGCGATACACGAACACGTCATAACTCATAATCCACGCGTTGGAGTAACTCACTTGGACCAGAATACCTGGAATTTGCACATTAAGGCCGTTTCCGAGGAGGATCGCGGCGGTTATATGTGTCAACTGAATACGGATCCGATGAAGAGTCAGGTGAGTTTTGTGCAACAGGATGAATATTTTTCCACTCTCTCAGCTTTGCTGGGACAACGACGACGGAGGAAAGGGGTGTGGGGGTCACAGGGTTGGTTTCATAAGTCAGTCAGAATTCAAAATAATGTCTTCTCTTTTTGTGTGTGTGTTTTTTTCCATTGTGTCGGTAAGTGGGAATTTGAACATGTTTTTGACCTTTTGACAGGACTCTTGTCCGAAAGTCCACACATTTACAGGACTAGTGCTTTTATGTTGGTAGTACCTAGTTTATAAGTGATGATGTCTTGAATGTATGGCAATGTTGACAAGAGTAATGTCTGAGTTTTACTTTCTCTGTTTCTGCCGGAGTGTTTGACAAGACTGTTTTTCAAAAGTTTCAACAAACATGTTAAAGAATGTATTCAAATGCAAAGTCTTAAGATGTTTCTGAATAAATAAATCTGAAAACAAATCAGAGAAAAAAAATGCCTTCAATTATTTTTCCTGTTAAAATAAAGAAAAAAGTGAAAGTGAAGGTTGCATTGTTGAAAGATTAAATTTCGAAAAATAGGTAGTGCCAAAAAGCCTTTAAGAATTTGTTTGCATTTGAATAATTTATGGTTCGGCAAATACGTAAAATATCCTGTCGAACTTATTTTCGATAATTGGGTGAAAAAACTTAAGTCCGACTACGTGTGTTTATTGCTTAGTGCTTACATCGAAAATAATACCACAAAAAAGATTGAGTGAAAACAGTCTGACCGAGAGGACTACCAGGATAAAGAATGTCTTCAAAATATTAATTTATCTTCAACAGAATTTTAAAAGAATTCAATCTTCTCTTGGTTTTTTGATTACAATTATTGAATTCGTTTTAAAACTTTGACATTAACATTTGGCAAACATCAATCATTTGACATTGAAAAGATTGCATTCGTTTTACGCCAATCGTTTAATCCAATCATTTGATTGGCAATCGTTTGAGTCTTTACATATTCATTTGAAGTTTCTGCATTTATTTGCAGTTTTTGAATTTACATTTAATAAATATTTTAAATAAAAAAATATTTAATCTTAATTTTCTTTGAAAGAAAACTATTTTTTCATTCAAGAAATATGTATGTATGTCATTTGTCTTTAAAATTTTCAGGGAAGATCTTCAAAAAACAATGAGCCATGCTACTGAGTACTCTTCATTGTATAAATTAACAGTTTCATATATTGAAATGTAGGTGGCAGTAAAGTGTTGCAAAAAAAAAATGGCGTCAGGCTTCGGGGTGTGTTCGTTGATATTAGTTTTTTATACCTCGACTGCACTAAAATGTGTTAACGTTCCACAAACTACATCAGAACAAACATTTTTTGAATGAAAACCCGTTATTATTTCATTTTCAAACGTACTTCCTATAAAGTAATTTTTATCAGTAAACTTTCCAAATAATTGAGCTTTGGCGTCAAGCAAGGTAAGTTGCTAAAATTCCCTCACTAGGCAACTTAGAGCAACTTTCTGGAATTTTTTTTTGTGTTTTTTTTTTTTCAATTTTAAGTTGGCTTTTGCGTACTTATGTATGTATATCTATTTTTATTGAATAAGGGGATTTTTTCTCTAAAAGTTAATTGTCTTTAAAAGTTAATTGTAAAATTATTTGAATAAAATATTCGCCTTTAAAGTTGCCGACAACTTATCTTCATAGTTTGTGCTCTCTTATAGACATTAGACATTAGTGAACGCAACTGAAGTTTTCCAAAGTTTTTCTGCATATTCGATAAAAAGGAAAATTCTTAACCAACTCCACTTTCATACATATTTCAACTCGATCTCCATTTTCATGTATTTTTCAACTCAACCCTAGAAATGTATTAAACGCTTTTTAAACAAACCCCAATTAATGTATTGATAAAAAATATTGAAGTCAAATTGAAGAAACCGCTTGTTGGAACTTTTATTACTGCACTAGCATAATATTACCAATAAAACACGACTATTTTGTTATAAATACCAGCACATTGTGTTTGACTTTCGATTTTTTAAAGTTTCATGAGTAATCAAATAAAGTTCTTTCAGACAAATCTGATTTTTTTTATGGATCCATAAATTTATTACGCCCTATTAAGTTTCAACAAACCATCAATCTGCTACTTTCATAATTAAGTATTCTCGCATGTCACATTTCAACACTTTAAAATATTGCTCCAGTCCTGATTCCGTCTCCACTTACTATAGTTAAGTAAACATGTAGGATGCATCAGGTAGAAGGAAGGAAGTGTTACTCATCATAGTAGCTTATAATAAAACCCAAGTTACTCCTATATACAAACACATGCATGTATGTAGGTATGACTGTGTGTGGTGTAATATCAATTTGTGACGCATAAACTTCACACGGCGCGGCGCTCCACCATCATCACCATCCAAGTCCATCGTCTTTTCTTCATTTACCTGTTTAATAAACATCAGCTGGCGCTCGTTAAACGACCGACCGGCACATCAGGAACGCACAGGGCACAAGCACATACCGCACGAATCATTAAAATCCTGAACCACTAGAAAGTTAAGCTTCATCTTTTTCCCTACTTCATGGTCACTTCCATTCCATTATCCTGACGAACTTCGAGTTCTCAGGTATAAGGGTAAGGTAGACGTACATATAATTCCCTTCCTCTGGACACCTATAGTGAAATAAAAGTTAAGGAAGCATGAAATACACTTTACTGGCCATAGGAAGCACTTTCGTTACGAGCATTGTATACATTCCATACTACCTAGACTGCGGAAGATTTGCCATGGAGTTTACTAAGCTGATAGTCATTTCCTGCCCCCGTCTCTCGATAGTCGAGTTTCTATAGTGGTTTTGATGGTGGTGTCTGTCCTCCATATAATACCGTGTCCAGTCTATGTTCGGTCAAGTCTTTTATGAACCTTCCTCGTCCACACCACTCCGCACTCCGCAATCCGTGTCCATTCCTTTGCTGTTTGCATTTTTCACATATTCTCTGTGCCTCCATGCATAAATTTGTGGGACGTGTGTGACTGTGAAATGAGTTGTATGGCATCGCATGGCGTATGAGTAATTTTTTTTTTTTTTGTTTAATTTTCATCTCAGACAGAAAATGATTTTTTTTTTTTTGTTTTGTTTGATTTTTTTTTTTTTGCAGATTGGATACTTGGACGTGGTCATTCCACCAGATTTTGTTGCGGAAGATACTTCATCAGATGTTATTGTTCCGGAAGGTAGTTCCGTCAAATTGACCTGTCGGTATGTACATACATATGGTAACATATATTCAAAAAAATATATATAAAATTCAAGACATACGTATCTATAAAAGGATTTTGAAGAGTTAAAAAATATGTATTGTTGTTTTGGAAGAATCTTGCACTTGATTATGAAATTGCCAAAAACATTTCAATAATACCTAATTAATTAGTTTAATGACCTCGTTATGATTATGATTGATGCGCTTTGTTGTTGTTTTTGATAATAGTCGACTGATTTTCATTTATCACAAAATTTTAAACTTTTGTACTTTATTGGATGCGGAATATAAGCCAAAGAAAGTTAGACTGAGACTTACAAGTATTGATTATTTTAAGTGTTTAATTTAGATTTAAAACAGGAAACCATGACTTTCCATATCTATTTCCTGTATGGCGTAGAAACACTCATCTTAACGACTAAGGCTATCAGATGATACACTCCAAGACAGTTTTTCAGAGAGACAAGACGTTAAGAAACAGAAAGAACAGCACAAAGTATAACTAAAATGTTTCCCATCTTTCGGTGATGGATCGGAACCGATACTTCTCCAGTGATAAGACAATTGATTTAAACGATGCATATTTTAAAGTTTTTAAAGAAACTTTTTTCAATGACAAGCCAAAATAAACACAACAGTAAAAAGTTTGGTAGCTGTGAAAATTTGATCAAAAGTTTTTGAACTAAGTCACTAATAAGTTCATGAAGATAAAATTAAACAATTATATAACACGGTTTTACTGAGAAGATGTCTTAAAGACAGACAGCTGCAAAATCTATACATGGAACATATTTGTCCATATGCAAAGATTAATGTGGGCTTTGAGGCTTCAAGTCTCCTTGATTATTTTTAGTCTACGTCACTCTTATGCTGGTATCATCAAAGTCGTGCTTGAAAAAGTAAGGACCAATGACACTGTGTGCTGATATAAAATTCTCAGTCTTTATCTAGCCCAGAACATAAATAAGTTTGTCCAAAAAAAAAACCTGTCAAGGCCAACTTGAACATTTTGAGTTGCCAAGTTCTTGTGTACATTCAGGAATTAAGATGTCCAATATTCAAGAGCAGCGGATCTGCTATTTATCTACAATTCCATCCAGAGTAGAAACGGTTTATATTGCTTCCGATCAGGTCATCTTACCAAACGTTGATGAATCGACTTGAAATGGTTACTTACTTCCTTAAAATGGCATTGTAATCCAAGCTTAGCTTTTTCAAATAACTCGGTCCATTGCTAAATGTCTCCAATTAGTTCTTATTTTCTTCTGCATGTGTGATGCCATCTGATTCGTGATCTTTGTGCTTCGATATTCATAGCATAGAAGACTTCTTTGGGCGGAGTATTATTATGCATAAAGATTCAAAACTCCCTGATCTTCTTCATTTAATACTTGGATTTCTCATTTCCTCCTAAATATAGGTTTCAGCAATCAAGATTTAGAAGACTTTAGAAGAATAATTTCATTGTTTAGTTTGGAGAAAATAAAGGCAGTCATTTAGGACCACTTTTGTTTATGATTTATTTTCCACAGTGAGTCAATTACAATAATTTTTTATGTTTATGGGCTTTTCAGAAATTAAAACCAATTTCCTTTTATTTCTTCTGTTTTATTTTATCACACAAAATTTCAATTCTCATCTTTCTCTTCTCTATCGTTGAGTCTAAACATATAATTTTTAAACGCAAATAGTAAAATTTTCGTACAGGTCAACATTAAAGAATTATGTATAATTTTATTCTCCATGAAAATGATTTTTTAATTATTGTTTTTTTAATGACCTAACCTCTAAAAGAAAGCTTCGTCAAGAAAACAAAAATTCTACAAATAAATAAAACGACCTCCTTAACTCTATTACAAATTTAATTGTTTTCAAATAAATTGAACTCTTAACTTCACATGAAAATTAACTAAATTCATTCAGGACATTAACCAGAAAACACAAATGTTTATGTTACGTATTCCATTCCAATTCTGAATACATTCTCCTTGAATTTCAAAAAAACACTAAAAGCACTTCAATTCCATCTAACCAACGAACCAGTAATCAATTAATTTAAGAGTTAAGATATTAAACCACAGGCATTGCAATGTCCATTAAATTGACGCCAAAATTTAATGACTACCCTACCTACTCCGCCCGCCGTCTTCTATTCTTAACCTAAACTTAAACTTAACGAAACAAATACAAAAACAAAGACAGAAAGAAAGAGACAAAAGAACCGTTGGTTCGTTCGTGACCACAATCAAGTGGCATATCTGTTTTCGTCTCCGTTTATAACTTCCGAGACCTGTTTAACGCCAGATCAAATTACTTAACAATTACATCCTGCTTTCGGATCTAATTTAAGGATTTAACGACAAAAGCAACACTCTTGCACTCTCTTTCTATCTATCTATTGCCGTTGGCCTTTTTATTCCTTCTTCTTCTTCTTTTTCGGTCTGATTTATGTTACTGACCATAACCCCCCGTTTGCAGTAAATTCACAGCTTCCTAAAAGCGATACGCACCATTTTTACTGCCAGGATACTTAACCCTTGGCATCCTCAGGATATTCTCGAACTCGTACTCGAAGTCGTATAGTCGTACATAAAAACGGCTGCTTTTTGCTTTTCAATATGAAAACGAGTGTAAATGTATTCGTATTGGTATTATTTTGTATTGTGTCTTATTTTGTATAAGTGTGTCTGTGTGTGTTTCGCAAGGAAGCATAATTTTATTATAGCGGATTTAATAGCAATTCGCGCCGGATTAGTGTTTTGATGTCTGTTTTTGTTATTTTTTTATTGCAAAACTGTTTTGTTATGAGAAGTCGTTTATTTCGAGGACGCGGACGTAAGCACTTAAGATATTGGCTGCATTAAAAAAATTGAAAATACAGGAGTATAGCTTTAATTCAATGAAGTAGGAGAGTGCACAGTATAACGGTAAGTGCATGCTGAGGAGTGTGAACTAGAAAAGGTGAATGACTTTGAGTTTTGCAACTTGGATCTTAGAAGACCATAAAATTGCAGAATTCAGATGTTTTTCCTATTACACACGACCATACGAGCAGTTTTCAATTTAAAATCAATAAAATAAATTAATTAACTCTAAGAAGTCCTCATAAGGTGAAATATACCTTATTTTAATGGGGAACGAAATTATTGTTTTTGGTTCTCAAAAAACTTCCAATATCTGACATTATTTTGGATGACATTTAAATTTTTTTTAAATTATGTGTGCAAACTTTAAATAAGTTTAAAATAAAGAACACTAAAAATATTTCATGATTAGAATGAGCTAAGAACGACCCCAGGTCTCAGAAACCAGGTTCCAGTGCTCAACGAACAAACCTTAAGTCTGTTCACTGAATTTAACAGTAGGAAAGAACAGAGAAGAACAGGATGAGATAGGATAGAAATAGAACAGAGAAGAACAGCGTGAACAGGATAGAACAGAAAAATAAACTTCAGATAACTTAGAACTTTCAAATGTCTGACATCTGAAATTGTAAACAAAAATGGTTTTGCTTTGACTTACGTTTTATGAAAATTTATTACCAATTCGTGATAAATAAAACAATTATTTAGTTTCCGATAAAAGATTAATTAAAACTGTTCCAAATATAATATTTTATTTACTTCATTCTCACACAAAAGAAATATGAAGCACAAAATACAAAACGAAAACAAATCACAAATGATGACAGATGATTTTGACACTTTTCACAATTTTGTTCTACCTAAAAAACAAGTGTAGAAAATGCTGTTCTAGAGTATTCCAATCTGTTCGGAACAGCTTTAGTGTATTGAGATTGAAATGCAGTGTTGCCAGTGCAAAATTATGAATCTTGTCAAATTTATTTTATTCGAATAGACATTTTCATTTGGAATAACCCAGAATAGAATAAAAAGTAGCACAGTTCAAAACGAAATCAAATTCCATCACATAAACTTCAACTATAGATTTGACATTTGGATTTGTTTAATTTGTTTGTGTTTTTCACTGTCAACAACTGTCAAAGAGACTTAAAATTGGACGTGTTCGTTGTTTGTTGCTGCATAATCATTTGCTTACACTTGGTTCGCACTGAAGATAGAGTCTATTTTAAGTTAATAAAATTATTTTACAATGTAAAAAGTCAGTTGAGTAAAAAATAACAGTCGTATGAATATACAAACATAAAAAAGACCATTTTCCAGGGATGGCACTTAAACTAGAAAAAACTTTAATGACTGATATATTAAAGTCGACTTTATCTTGTTATGAAGAAAAAAAGAATGAAATTTAGCCTTAAGAAGATGAAGAATATTTAAGTTCGTTTCCATGGAAGAAGGGATAAAGAGGATTCATACTATTAAGTTTAAATATGAATTTTTTTAAATATTTTTTTGTGTACTGATAACCTTTTAAGACTTTATTTTTTTAAAACAACGTTGACTTAAGAAAAAAATAGTTCAGAGTGATTTTTGCCGTTTTCATTTTCTTATTTCTATTTTGGCACAAGTACCGCAATTTTCGACCGCAGTTTTCTAAAATTACGTACAAATTATCAGAATTTGTGTTACACTTAATACAAAAAAGTGGAACATTAATCACTTTAGAGGGACAATACTTCTTGTAGTTCATTAGAAAATTGTCTAAAAAAACAAAATTGACTTTACAAGTTAACAGTTTTTCAATTTCAATAATGTTTGTTTTAAAAACGTTACCAAATAACCTCAAATAGTTCGTAAAAAAAACTTAAGTATTTCATTTTTTTCAGAGCACAAGGATATCCAGAACCAATAGTAACATGGCGTCGAGAAGATGGCAACGAAATAGTTCTAAAGGATAATATGGGCACAAAAACTCAAGGTGTGTATCCAGATAGGAACCCTAATTTAAAATCACTCTCCCATCAAAAAGACCATCAAATGGAAGCAAATAAAATCATTTAAATTCTTCCTTCTTTCAAAAACAAACACTATGACCGTGGTAGTCCTTCCCGATTCCATGATGATGGGCCCGCATATTATGACTTTAAAATTCTTTTTCTAACTACATTTTCTTGTGTCGTCCTTTTTTTGTATTTTTATTTTTAGTTGCATCATTTCGAGGCGAAGTGTTAAAACTGACAAAAATCTCACGTAGCGAAATGGGTTCGTATCTCTGCATTGCATCAAATGGAGTACCACCATCGGTTTCAAAAAGAATCTCCCTCAGCATACACTGTAAGTTTAAGTATATTCCTAGGTACCTACATGAGTTTTGTACAAAGATACACTACCATATCACCATCATCAGCGAAAGAGAGAGGGGGTATCTAATTAGTTGCCTTAAAGATTGAAATTCAAATGCAGGTGCATCAAAGGTTGGAGGTTGTGGTGCAATGATGGACTCTCATTAACACGCGTTATCACCCCAAAGCAAACATAATGACTTTTGATAGGACTCTAGCTTCTCCACCAACATCAGTCATCCTTATCATCTTTAACTGGGTTTTTTTAAATGCTCACCTGCTATTTTAATTCTGATTAATTAAATGTTGTTCCTATCAGAGCCATTATGGGGTTCTTATCTCATTTATATTGTATACTCGGTACAAAGGACACTCCTGGTAGATGGGTCCTTGACAAACATGCACTTTTTGCACCACATCATCATCGTCATCATCAAAATTGTATCTCACCACCAGCACTAGCACCAACATCGTGCTGTGCAACCAGCGCCAGCCTGCGGCGATAAGATGCAAGAAAATTCACAAAAAAAGAAACCGAAAGAATGCAAATGAATCTTCAGGATGTAAGAACGTAGATGATGAACAAAATTATAATACACGACAGAATTAATTTATGTTTTGCACAGGAAATTTTATTTGCGGAAATCATTAACATGGATTCAAGGATCACACACATATATACAAGGACAATGTACATATACGACAGTCCTGCTATGACTCTATATGAGTAGAAGAAACATCATCGTACCATTATAAAGAGTTGAGAATGCACAAGAGGAAGGATGCATGCATATGCCAAGTTGTGGTAAATGCATCAAAAGAGCTCCAGTCAAGTGTGGTTTGGAGTTAATTGAGTTTCGGAAAATGTTTTATAGAGTTAAGATATATAAATATGTATATGCAGATCCAAAATAACGAGTATGTAGGTAGATGTGTGTCTCCAGAATTTTGTTAAACTTATGAAGACGAACTAAGTTAACAGAATAAATAAAACAACAAACATCTTTTGACTTTTACTGAATAAGATTCAAAATGGACTGCAGAAATAAAAAAAAATAAAAATAATTCTACTTGGCTTTCCGAAATGTTTTCAAGGAATAACTCTTAATATTTAAATTAAAGTTTAATTCGTTCCCAAAGAGCAGATATTGGTGACGACTCCACAAAAACAAAATCTTCACGATTTGATCTTTCAGTGACGTTTAGATTGACATTTCGAATAACGCGTTTTCATTCTCACCTTGCGTTAAATGACATTTTTTGAAGAAAAGGCAAAAGTTTTATGAGGTTTGTCGGAGTTTTTTTTAAATATCAATTGAATAGCGTACATCAAGAGTACAATTTTTTGAAAACCCTTGTTAAACGTCATTTATTTCAGTTGAATACATACTTCAAGCTGATCGAGGTGACAGTCTGAAAGTGAAATTTAAAGGGCCTTTACATGATTGCCATCCCTGTCATTGTTCTATGTTCAAAGAAATTTGACATTTAAGATACTTTTTAGCTCAAAAAAAACTTCCACCAAGTTGTGTGTGACAGATGGGTGACAGATGTATTGATGACAGATGGAAGTTTGCAAAAAAGTCCAGATTTATTATATAGATATGGTTGATCTGTCAAACAAAAACACTTTATTTTGATTTCAAGAATTAAGTATACTTCTTTTTAATATTTTTAAAGTGGAAATGGAATTAAATTTTTGTATTACATTACACACCCCAAAAATAAAAATGAATTCATATGCAAATCAAATTTATTATTTTTGCAAAATATTTCGCTTTTTATATTTTGATTATATAAATCAAACATTTGACTTTGACAGATCAACATTTTTAACTCACCTTCAGACATAAGTTGGATATAGTTAGAAATAGTTACTATTTGACACACCAACCATTCATTTCCGAACGATTTTATGGTTACACATCGTAGCTATTTGCAATTCCGAACGACAAACCGAACGCACCTCGGTTCATAGAATACAAACAAGGACAAGGTTCTATCTTCTATATTCATTCATTATTCCTTTTTCTTCTCTGTTCTAATTCTGTGTTTGGTGCAAGTAATGTATGCGACAGTGTTGGGACTTCTACCACTTAAGTGATAGATCTACTTCAATTATCACTTCACTTTATAACCGTAAGTTCCTATTTTGTTTCTTCGTTCAAAACTATTTTAAAAACAGTTTTCAACAACAATATAAACGAATATTGTCAAATTGTTATTTTTGGACCCCACCCGAAATTTTTTTCTGGATCCGCCCCTGTTCATTACAGAAATAATATTTCAAATGATCATCATGAGAATTTTAATTTCATTTCATAATTTGACACTGAACGATTTTTCATTGGTTTTAAGGGTACGTTCACATTTATATTTTTGTTTAACTGAACTTTAGCCAATCGATTAAATGCCGAGTAACTTTTTAACAAATTTCGAGTGATATTTTTTGAAAGAATAAGCATTAAAGGTAAATACTAATTTTTGGACACAAGAAACCGTAGATAACAAAATTTTGTCGATAAAATTCAATTGATCAATTTAGATTCATCTTTATTCTTCTTAAACCCAACGTTACCGGCCTTACTTTGTCTTATCACACAAAAAGCTAACAAAATGTAGGTACGTAGTTCGAAAAATACCTTTATTGATTTTTGGTCATTAAATCCGGTCAGTTTTCAGGAAAAACGCCCTTAAACACACCCACATATGTGTACACACAAAGAACCCATTCAGTTTGAATTCTTGTCCCGAAATCCGCCTTTCAAGATTGTAAACTGCTATTTATAATCAACTTCACAAAAGTTAAAGGCCATACACACAATACACACACAAACATTTATAGTCCATATCGAATGCAATCCATATATAGGACACATAGAATAGAAGCATCTCACACATGCAAAACAAAAACATTCCCAACGTCGAAATCTGATAAGAGTGGTTTTAGTCCGGTCCTTACTCTAAAATTATCGCCACAACATAAGAGATTCCAGCTAACGCATGGACAGAAACAGGCCTAATACACAACACAACATATATACAACACACGTAGTCATTATCCATGGTTCTGTCGAAAATTTCTTCACACACTTGTCACTTCCTTTTTTGCCAAAGACTCTGCGAGCACGACAACCGACAACGAGAACCAGGAGTCCTGGAGTACGAGTGTGTTCATATCTACCTTCCCTGGATGCCATCGGACACTTCGCATCATCACACAGAGACAGGACAGGAACTTCCAACCCGTTGCCGTTCGTCGTCGGCGTCGTCGTTGTGCGGACACATTCTGGACCTGGAGCCACATGCATGAGGTGAGCATCATCAGAGCATCTGTGGAGGAATTAACTTGCCTCGTTCTCGCTTTCGTCCTCGGTCTCTTCCTCGTCCTCGTCGTTCGTTCAATGCACGAGTATCTGAATGTGTATAGTTTTTCAGGGAAGAAGAAATATTTTCAATGAACCCATCATCTGACCAGCATTGACCAGGAGTTCCCTTCATTAATGCTACATTGTATGCCGGAGTCTAGTGGTCAGCAATCCAGGATTCACATTGAGGATGGACAGAGCACACAGAGTATTTGGTGGTCAACAGTGTCGGACTGCAGCCGAAGCCGACGACGACGACGACTACGAGGACCATCACCCGCTCCATCAGACCCGGTCTATATTCTCTAATAGAAAAGGACTCATTAAATGTTCCAATCCCAGAGTTTATTATGCTTTTTCCAGGAGCTTGTCTACACTCATATTGTGTGCGAGTGCCTAAATATAAAGGGAAGTCGGTGCGGGGTGATGCGACGAGTCGGATTGGGATGCAGAAAGGCAGACAACACGCTTGAAGGGGCATTGTAAGCGAACAACTTTATCTTTTTTGAATATCTTGTTGTTGCGTGGTTCGTTTCTCGTTTCTCGTTCCTCTCTAACCATCCACCGCCCGCCCCCTGCCACGCCTGCCTCGAACGGAGTATCTATACTGGCAAATGGCAAGTGGCATACCTTTTGCCCATCAGACCATCAGACAAGAGGCAAATGTTTTTTGCTGCAAAAATATTTCGAACCAGAGATGAACTGAACATTCAGATGGAGTACCACTGCCACTTCGTTAAGTAGTTGTTAACCGAAATTTAGATTCTTAGGTTGTACACGTTATGCCTGATGATAAAAGCTAAGCAGCTGGGTTGGTTTAAGCACTTTGTAGATTTTCAAAGCCTTTCTTGCAGGAGCTAGGAGCTACAAGCTAGAAGTTGTGCGTATAAAGTTACATGCCATTAAGCCGAAAAGAAATTTGCCAGAATTGTGGTGTTGTAGCTTTTTGATTTGCTAAAAGGAATGGAATTGCTGTGATGGATTGAAAACACATGGCTGAAAATACCTAAAGAGCATTTGTTTTGTATAACTCGCTAAACACAATACTCGTATGGAAACGGAACAGAAATTGAAGTTGGAACCGCAATAAACGTCAAAATGTTGAATTAAAGCTGCGAAAAGAGGTTAGCTTTTGATGTGGCAAATTGACTAAGGGTTTTGAAACGAATTTCAAGCTCTTTTGAAACTTGATTTGAAAATAATTTACAGTTGGATTGAGGACATGATGTACAAAATGACATTTACCGCACCTGTACAAATGCAACTCTTCTTATTAGTGTGTGTAGATGGTATGGTTAATGTCAAAGTTTCAAAACATAATAAGTGCCAAAAAGTATAATCAAGTTCGGTTTTTACTTAATACAAGTGTAGCTGTCAAAATGTTTAAGGGTACGATAGCATTGTACCACCGCGCCGATGGAGCCACTGTAGCCGTTGAAAAAGAGCTATGTTTTTTGTTTCATTTCATACAAATGGTAGATAAAGAGAGATGTCCAATAATTATGTATTTTTCGTATAGGATTTGACAGACGTTATTAAAATTTAATCAGCAATTTTAAAGGTGTCTTTTTTATTTCTAAATTCAAGAAGAGATAATTTTTAAAATAGAGAGAAAAAATGATCGCCGATCGGGGACAAAACAGAGCCTTGTGGTACACCAAAGTGGTAGCAAAATGAAAGCGTTATTTTTATCGAATAATGAAGTGACGTTTACTGAGTAACTGTCAAAAACAAATATACAAACTTCAGGAATAATGTCTCTTCGGTTAAAAATTCAGTTTCTCCCAATTGAGAATTGAACTTGTTAAAGATTAGTGACCAGATACAGTCCACTTACATTCCACTCGGGCGCCACTTTTTTGCACGTCTTACCTAGACATTGGTTCATACAAATATCAACAATTAGACACAAAAAAATAGGTGAAATGACAATATTTGTCAATTTGAGTTATACCGCTATATTCATACATTTTTGGAAACATACATTTTGGATTAATTGACTTCGTTAACGAGATTTTAGTAATACACTAAACTGATCTCGAGTGGATTTAAAAGATTGCTCTCGTAACTGTCAAAAATGTTTGCCTCTAAGTTTGTCAGTAAGTCCACCACTGCTCTTCCAAATACTCATACGCACAAACGAACCAGACTTCATGAAAAAGGTAAGTCGTGCATAGCATTATCATCGACGCCGCCGGCCGGTCTCCACTTTACACACTAATTTTAAGGAAATTTTCAAAATCTAAACTCTCACACTCCAACATACGAGTACAGTATGTACGCCTAAGCTCAAGCCCTCTGATGGACCATAAACGATGACATCACAAATGAACACAAGAGGGACAAAGGACCAAGTGTTTTGTCGTATAAATGTGCCAAAATATTGGAAGCATCGGCGGCGCAACAAACCCTAGTAAAAGTTTACGAAAATTGGTGATGTGGTGTGGTGGGACCAACTGCAAATACACACACATACTCGTAACAGATGTATACTTACCATATGGACAGGACATCATCTGGTCAAATGTCCTTACCTTTTCGGTGTGCATCTCCAATTACCATAGAAACCCGAATGTATGGGTTGTGACCTCTTTGAAACGAGCAGTGGAGTAGTTGCGTCGTCGTCCTCATCCTGTTCTTGTCGTCGTCAATATTCATACCTTCCAGTCTTCTTCGTCCTCTGTCGCGTCGTGAGTCGTCATCGACTAAACAGTTGGGTGGCTTATGGGTGGCCGATTGGAAGTCGGGTCAGGCAGTCATATGGTGATGGCAGCTGGCCGGGAAGCTGGCTCGTCGAAAACTGCATTGAATTTTAATCTTTTTGCATCCTTTATAACTTACTGTTATTTCCTATATGAATCTACATACATATATAAGTATAAGTATGTGTAAGTGAATTTGAAAATCCAATGTGCAAACTTTTATATTTACATCCACACACACTCATTTTACACACTTACACTCCTCACACTCCACATACACACTTACATTCGACTCTCAATTCGTATCTAGATATAAGCAAAGAGTTTTTGATTTATGGTTTTGCAGTTCATCCTGTCATCCAAGTACCAAATCAATTAGTTGGGGCACCGCTTGGCACTGATGTTCAGATCGAATGTCACGTAGAGGCCTCACCAAAATCAATTAACTACTGGATTAAGGATACTGGTAAGTTTATAATAGAGAGTCATTATTTTTGTCATTGTGTTGTGCGTTGTTTGTAGATATTGTATGTTCTCTTTCATTTAACACGACAACGAAACGTTCGCCAATACGAGTACCTATGTTACATACATACGTACATATGTGTGTGTGCTCTGTACAATAAGTAGTGTAGTCTCCGTTTTTAGTCCTGTTTTCTATTCCTGTTCATGGTGCTGCTGCTGCTACTGCTGCTCGGTGATGTGATGTGTCCTTTGCCCTATGATATGTAGGTTGTTAGGTAGGTACATCATTCAGAGGCGTCAATATACGTCCGATGGAGTGATGAATTCCAAGGAATCCTTGTTGTTTGGCATGCACTATATCTGGTGGAATGGACGACGACGAACGACGGGGATGGACTACCAACCTAACCTGGTGTGCATATAGATCCAGTCGATGTGTGCTTTAGGAATTAAACACCTTTGACCATCAGTGAGGGACGAGTGAGGGGTCTTCGACTAGGGTGAGATCTGTTGGCTGGTCTTTTAGTGTCCTTGTCGTCGTCGGCAGGAGTATTTTATACATCGAACACACTCTTGTTTGGTAATGTCACAATTGAAGAAAACAGAATGTCTACTTGATCACAGCATAATCTTGGAGTATTTAGTAACTACGAGAAGACACTGTTTGAAAAACAAAGATTCTAGAGTCCCAAAGCCTGGGGGGATTAGAATTTGAGAGAAATGGATTTCCATGGCTCAAGTATACAGGAAGTAGAAGTGTTAGTTGGAGAGAGAGAGGGGGAGGAGGTGATGTTTGTTACCTTAAAAAGACACGTAAATAAATATGAACATGTTGTTTGGTATTTGGCTTAGATGACACATGACTATAGACGAGTAGTTAGAACAAGCTCCTTCGTATAGATAAACAGGAATCCTATTTCAGGTAGTTACATAGATAGATAGATAGGTATATGAGTACTTAGATACATTTTTAGCATAATGTTATCATCTTATGGAAGATGTTTGTGGGTTTTATTTATGAGGAGATTTTGGTGAGTTTTGATGCTACTAAGATTTGTTTAACATGAGGTTTAGTAGGTGGATTAAAAAAGTGCTGGTTTATCTGCTGGACTATTAGGACTTGATGTTTTTTTTGTGCTAATATTCTTAATAGGGTATATTAAATGTCTGTATCTGTGCTATGACTAAATTCTAGTCATTTTATAAATAAGTAACTGAGAAGAAACAAGGTGAAGACTTTTGAAAGTTTAAATTTGAGTTGAAGCACTTTATTCAATATTTTTGTAAATTGTTGAATGACAATTATAAGTCAATTTGAATATACATATTTTCGTGATTTTTTTCTGAAAGTGATTTTTTTTAATGGAATGCACATATTTTTCAGTACAAACTGAACTGCCTCTTGTCAATAATAATTAATTAGTACTAATAGTACTAATCGTAAAAAATAAAAGAGAACAAATTAAAATACCTACAAATTTCGTGTAACTAAAAACGTTGCGTATACGCCCTATTGAACAATTAATAAATGACATCAGTAGACTCTTGTATTATTTTATTAGATACATTTAATTTTTTTTACTATATAATATGAATTAATTTGTTCGAAATTGTTATTCACCAATATTTTTGCTATGATAAGATGCAGAACTTCTAAATGTTTGTACAACTTATGTAAAAAAAAACAACATCTATTGACCAAGAAATTGGCTGAACTTAAGAAATACTTTACAAATTGTTTAACCTCTAAAATATAACATGGATGCTGATTTTATAGGCTCAGGGTTTAGTGGCTATGGATCATAACTGAAAGTAAACCTTTTGTGCAGTTAAGCATAAAAATTCAATACAAATAAAATTAACTGACTCCCTACCTTTTTCTTTTGTTTTCACCTGACAAAAAAGACTCAGACTAAAATGTTCCATCTGTTTTAAGATCTGTAATAAACCAATGAATAATTTTAAATAATTTACTTTACTAAAACTTTTTCCTTAACCGTGAAGAAAATCATTTATTTTATTGATGAGTAAATATTGGAAAATAAGAAATGAGTCTGAAATACCGAAAAGGGTTAAAAACTGACGCAATAACGAATTTATCAGCATTACCAAAAAATTTCAAAGGACTTATAGATAGTACAAGTTATTAAAAAAAAAGAAAGAAATTCCTACGAAATTATCTTTAGCTGCAGCTAAATTTATAGTTCAATCAATATTTTATCAAAACTACTATGTATAGAACTGGTCCCAAAATGGACCCCTGAGGAATTACACATCGAAAGTTGTATCTTTAGACGATTTCATTTTTTTTTAATCTCATGACAATAATAATAATTAGAAAATGTTTTATATTTCTTGAAACATTATGTAGTTGACTAACTTTTAGTCAACTTGTCATCATTGGTATTGTTAAAAATTTTATTTTTTTTGAATACTTTAACTGTCTCTAGCACACATTCTTAACATAAAATTCGTTTCAAATACATTTTTAAAACAGCAAATATTCGTTCTCATGCTATTGGCATGGCGAATAAATCAAGTGACAGCTGTCAAATCTGTTTGTTTTTTTAGAATCAGTTTTTGTTTAATATGGCTCTAAGGCGGAATTCACATTGGACTCTTTTAAAAATTTAAACATTTGTGCTTTAATTCTTTATCCCTTAATTACCTTATCTAAAGCCAGATAAAATGGTAAGACGTCAAAGTGAGTCTCGTCAAAAGAGTAAAATGTGAACATAGCCTAAGAAATAATTCAATACATTCAAAAAAAATCTTAAATTTTTTTAGTACCTACATTTGTGCAAGTTTATGTTAAAAGACTTTTAATGACTCTAGTCATTATTTTTTTTGCATAAAATTGACAGTTCGTTGAAATTAACCAAAGTGGAAAAATGACGTTTGATAAGTCAAAGCAATAATGTGTCAAATTCAGTTTTGAAATCAAAAAAATAAAACTCAGTAACTATTGCAAATTTTTTTAAATTTAGATAAAATACATTTTTAAAACCGCTGCAATAAATTTAAGAAAAAACTAATTAAGGCCCGTTTTCAAATCACGAAAGTGCATATAAAGAAGGATTTGAAAAGATTTTTCAAGGAAAACATGTCAAATAACCAAAAAAGCAACTAAAAATGATTTAGATAGATAAAAATAAAATTCTAAAAATTAGATGCGCTTGGTAAAGAGGAACCAGTTATAAAAATTTAAGTTTTTTAAATTTGGTGAACATTTCAATAAACCAAACAAGGAATTTTTGTATAAACGTCATTTTACTGTGTTATGAAAACGAAGTAAAACGGACTCAGAAAAAAAAGTATCGCAAGTCATATCTGTTTGAATCGTTCATTTTTATTATTTAAGTTTGTTCTGCTTGATTTTCTTTCTTTATATTATTCGTTTGTGTTTTTATAAAAAAAATAAATATATTTTTCAATAAATTTTACCTCAAGTCCCCACAAATACACTCCTTAATTAAACTCTCATTCCCTTCCCGTAGGTGAGATGATTGTGTCGTCAACCAAATACCACGTTCAGGAGCACTCGAAATCGATGTACGAAACCAAAATGACAATGATTGTGAGGAAATTCCAAAAGGAAGATGTCGGCTCTTACCGTTGCATAGCGAAAAATTCCCTCGGTGAAGTCGACAGCAGTATACGACTCTACGGTAAGTCTGCTTTCCACTAAACCTTCCCTTCCATCTTCTATACCTACTCTACTCGTATATGACTTGACTATCCCTAATCCAGGGAATCAGGATAATCCTTTGTTTTATGCAAATAATCTTTGTGCCACGTATTGACAGGCCATAAAAGTATCTACTCGTACTCGTGAGCCTCGCCTCCCTTTTTCCGAAAACCCTCACATTCAATTATATCCGTATCCTTTCATTTCATTTCATTTATTCGTATGTGTGTGTGTTTTTTTTCTGTTTCCTGTTTATAGAAATCCCTGGACCAAGTCGTAAAAATCCTTCCAACAAACACGGCATCGAAACAAATGACATCCTTAAACCGAAGCAGGTAAAGGTGACATATCAGACCGCCGATGGCGGTCTCGATCTGGACGGAGACGGTGAGGACGACGAAGATGACGAGGACCTCTACGGATCGGCGGAGGATTTCGAAGATGGTGATATACCTCCCAATGTGTATTTACACGGTAAGCCCACACATAAGCCCTCATCTGGGGACAGCACGCGACACCATCATGGTGGCGGTGGTGCTGGTGGCGGCGGTGGTGGGGGAAACAATAATGGTGGCATTGGGGGCGGGCTAATGGACTTCGCCGGAGGCGCTGGATCCAGTGGAGCCAACTCCATCGGAACGGCGACAAGAAAACCAACATTTTATGGCCTGCCCGAGGTGAGGGGTGCCATGGACAATAACGAGTTGACATCAAGGAGCTCATCGCGGCTCAGGCTCTCCGCGCTGCTCACAACACTGGCGACGATGGTTCCTAGTTTAATAGCGGGATTTTTGAATTTATAATACCGAATGGTACTTAGGCTAGGGACACAATATTATTTTAAAAATATACTGTTATATATTACATACACCTTTGTTGTGCTGTTTGTTGTGTTCTATACGACGACGACGAGCGAGGTTGCCCTTAATGTAAGTGTTGCTGTGTCAGTGTGATTTTGTGCGATTTGTGACTTTCCTGGTTTTTGTTTCTTATTTTTTTATATATATTTTTTCTTGTTTTTGGTGAATGGGAGTGAATGGATATACATATATAAATAGCTATAGCGATAGCCTCTGCGTCTTTAGACAGGCGTATTTATCTGTTTTTATTTAAACAAACAAACTTTGATACTAAGGCAGAAACAATAATGTAGAAAGAGTAAAAACGAATAAGAAAATAATATCTGATATGAAATTATTAATTATAGAAAGATTTCCCAGGAGCCACGGGGGGAGAGCATATTAGATGACCCCCTTTGCTTCTGTTTAAAGTGCAAATACATAATTATAAAAAATTGTTTGAATTGATTTTTATTTCAAATTAGTTCTCATATATTACAGGGAAATTGTTTTGATTTTTTATTTTTATTCAAAGATTTAATTTTTATTCATAATTTTATATATGAATATTTTACGCGTTGAAACCTTGTTGTTTTAATTTCTAACTTTTAAATTCAGACGATTTAATAAGTAGATAGAACTATCAAACCTTAACGATTTATTTTAAATATTTATAACTTCAAATCGACTGACACAATTGTCATTATTAAGAAGTGAAACTTCGTAAAATGACAGGACATCAATATTTTTTGTTTAATAACTTGAAACGACCATTTAACTAAAAAAAAGAATTGACAAAATTCTGACAGGTTTTTGGATTTCTTATCAAAACGTATTGCTTTAACTACTGAAATTCATATTTGACACTTGAAGTTTATCAACCGCAAGAGTTTTAAACGTCAAACGCAATTTTACTCATTTCAATAAGAAAAAATTGTTGACTACATTTATTTTGGCTTAAATAATTGAAATCAAACAGACCTAACTTAACTATGAATATAGTTTTTATAATCTGATACCTGTTATTCAAACCAACTAAACCTTATTTCAAGAAAAACATTTTCAAATGTATGCAATTTAATTTTTAGTTACTAATTTTCACACATAATAGATTTTCCACCTTTCTCAACAGTTGCTTGTCATTTGGCAACCCATTGTGTTAATATCTGATTAACAACTTCTTAATAGTAAAAGTTGACCAACTTTTCACATTTTTGTGATGACATACGCAAATACTTGAAATATGTGAATTTAGAGTTTTTGACTTCGTTGAACATTTTACTTTGACTTTGAATTGAAGTTAAGTCAGTAGCCATGTTTTATTGGTAATTGTTAGTTATCGTGCCAAAAACATTTTATTCGCATTAATTGTTCAGTTACCAACGCTTATTTATATGAGAGATTATAAACAATGGAAATAAGTTGCAGGAAACTCTTAAGGCCAGTTGCATAATTATGGTTCTATATTTTCTTCAAATTATCATGATGCAATTAATAATAAAGGCCATTTATTTGGAGAGTAAAAATTCCTTTTATTTAATTAGAAAATATATTAGTAAAAGTCAACTTCAAATTCAAAAAACACAAAGTAAACATTCCGGAAAGTTGCTCTTAGTTGCCGAGTGGGGGACGATTAAGCAGGTTTACTGATGATATGAATATGTTGCTCAAAATTTGAGTACGTAATTTTCGTAAAAATTGAAAAAAAGTTAGTTTTGCTTGACCCATACTTGGTCTCATTATAGTTGTTTAATTTGTGTCCAGGTCTTGTTCAAAAAGTAGGTATGATTTTTTTATTAAACAATTTTTCAAAAAATCTTCAAGTCTTTACCTTTTTTTTTTCTTTTGCTTAAGAATAATAAATACCTACTTTCACTGTTAAGTTATAGGTCACCAATTACCCTTCCGCATTTAAAACACAAATTTTTAATTTTAAAATCAAGTGTCATTTACATTTCATTTCTTTTGATACATGTCTATCATCAATGATCATTTATTTTCTAAGGAAATGCACATAAACAAAAATGTCCCCAAACAAAACCTTTCTCCAAAAATATATCTAATAATAATAATTACTGTTATAGAATTTTTGAATTTAATTAAAATTGATTAACAAAATAAATGGCAAACAATAACTTTTAATTTCAATTTAAAACTTTATTATTAAATACAAATCAACTCACACAAATACACATATCTACAAACAAAAAAAAAAGGAAGAAAAAAAAATTGAATCCTTTATCACCATATTTCATAGATATTCTAATTCAAAGAAAAAAAAAAACAACGCCTGTCATAAACTTCCTTCCTTTCACATACAAATAAGAACCAACAACAAAAACAAGAAGTAGAAAAAAAGGAAAAGAAGTCAATTTGACATTTAGTCCTTATTCTTATTCGACATGGCTGACATTCCAAACCAGCAAACGGATCTTTTTCACAATTTTTATACACTCAACTCGGTATTTGTTTCACTCTTCATATTTATTCAATGTATTTGAATTGCCACTGAATCAAAAATGTCAACCCCTTAACAGCCGGAAATCGGAAGAAGGACAAGAGCAAAAAGGATTTTAAATATCACACCAATGAAAAAAAAACGCACAAAAAACTTTTGTAATTATTGCCCGCTGTTGTGTGAATATCTCACCAACAATGTCGTTTTTTGTCTTCCTTGAAAACCGAACCCTTAAAAGGCTTGACCGGAAATGTTCCTTTGTCGATAACGAGAAATGGTTCGTCCTTTTTTTTTCATGATGGAAAAATATGCCACTAAGGACTTCTGTCAAATAAAATATATTATTATCTTTAAAAAAAGTAATTTGAAAAATATGAAAATTTTCCCATCATCTACGAGAGTTACCTACCTACAACATAGATAGCATGATGGCGGCACATCCTTTAGATATTAACTTACCTTCGCCGCCCCCCCACTATACCCAGTCGATGATGATTTTCGTTGCTCCTCCTTAAGCAGCAAGCACAAGTGTTGAAAATTACTTCGAAGGATACTTGCACGTAGTACTTGTGTCGGTTTGTTTGTGTGTGTGTGTGTGTGTGTGTGTGTGTGTTTATATCTTGAAGCAATTTCATTACAATGCAAATTACGGAACCTTTTTAAGTCGTAAACGGGCCTATATCCAACCGCTAACTATCAACTACTAGTGTCTTGTAAAGCGGTAGCGGCAGAGGCAGCGGCAGAGCAGCAGCTTTCATTCATTCAATCCCTTATTATCCTTTTTCTGGTAATTATGAATCAAGCACAAGTGATTACAACAATTAAAGAGGAAGACACACAAACACACGCACCCAGAATCCTTTTTATCCAAGAAGATGTTATATCCTGGGTGTCTTTTTGTTCAACTTTTGCTTTTCGGATGACTGTGTTGTTAAACATACATATATGAATGTATGTACATACGTTTTCTCGACATACCATAATATCTTCTCTAGAAGGATTCAAGGACCTTTATACGATGTACCTACTTTCTCCAAATGAAAACTGGAAATCATCATTTACGCACGCATATTATAGTTGTTGTTGTTGGTTTTGTTGTTGTTTTTGTTATTCTCTCTCTCTCTCCCTTTTGTTCTTTACAACCAAAAATGTCCTTTATCCTTAATTTTGCAATTAAACACACATTTATTCTGTTTAAATTTTCCATTGTTTTAATGGAAGAAGGATAATATGGCATTGCTCGACGCTCATATTTGTATGTATATGTAAACGGATGTGGATGTAAAAGTGGGAAGTATTTTGGGATGTAATTTACCTTAAATAGTGTTAAAAAAAAAATAAAATAAAAAATAAAGGAATGGTGACAACAATTTCGCATTCATTGAATTGTCCTCTGGTTAAAATTATCTTTAGCATATTATTCAAGGATGTACTTACTCGTACGAAAATGTGAATTATGGCGTTTTCTTTTTTTGCGGGTTAATTTCATTGTTTTTTTTTTTTTGGGGGGGGGGGGGGGAAATTGATGGCAGGAAATGGGCTTAAAGTTGGCCTTGTCGTAATGACAAAAGAGCTTCCTTTTGTTTTGACATTGACATAATTAATAGATTCTGAAGAAAGTTAGGGTTTGAAGTTCTAAGAATTTTCAGAACGCATCAAGAAGAAACTTCAGCAAAAGAGCAATCGTCGATCAAAAATTTTAAAGAAGGATGATTTCATGTTAATTGGTGATTAATTAATGCTTCGATTTGTAGTTTTGCTTTTTTATCAAACTTTTTCGAATTTAAACTATAAGAGCAAGTGTGTGACTCACTTTTTTATTTTTATTTTATTTTATTTAATTTTATTTTTACTTTTTATATTATTTTATTTCATCTTAGCTAGTTTTATTTCACTTTAATTATTATTTAATTAAATTTTGTTTTATATTATTATAAAACAAAACATTACCAAATATAAATAAAACTTAAAAATAAATGGAGTATAATTAAAGGAGAATATTTTATATATTCATCCTGAAACAAATGGTTTTTGCTTTAAACTCAATTAATCAACAAGTATCTTTTATGATAACCTTTGATAGATTATGATGCTGTTATTAAAAACAAAAATAAGAAGAAAAAAAAAACTAATACAAAATAATCTACCAAATAAATATAACATATAGTTTAAATTGATTTCAACTGTACAATGTAAATTAAAAATAAAATAAAACTAAAAAATTAAATTCAAATTATACAAAAATAAACAAAAGCTATGAAGAGAAACGAAAAGGAAAACAAAAATAATAAGAAAAGTTATGTTATGCAATAAAATTATGTGCCATTACCAGAAAAAAATCAAATTAATTAAACAAAATGAAATAAATTAAAATAAAACACAAAATTATACAGTTAATGTTTTTGATGACAAAAATATAAAATGTAACTAAATACATACTTAAAAATATATGTATATGTATGTTAAGAAAAATTTGTATAAACAACAATAAAATATGAAATATAAGCTTAGTGTAAAATATATTAAAAAGAACACAAAAATATTATACAATAATAAATTTTTGTGTTGAAATTTATGTTAATAAAGTGCTTACTATAGCTCAACAAAATATTAATATGACAACAATAATAAAAATAAAGTAAATATCTAAATAGACAAGACTTTGTGAAATAATATTTATTTGGTTCATAAAATTGTATTTATAAAATATAATTGTGTATATAATTAATAGCAAAATTACAAAGCTCAATATTTTATGTTTAAGTGAATTAAAATTATGAAGAAAACAAAAAACTGAAATTATGTTACAAGATTTAGCGGAATAAAAACAAAATATATTATATAAAATTAAAAAAATATTATAATAAAACCTATAAATAAATATATATATAGCTGAAAATATAATTATATTGTATACTAAATAATAAACAGAAATATATTTATTAATGTATAAAAACTTAATGATTTGTTTTAATTTATTTAATGAAACAAATGTTTCGATTAAATTGATTATCCTTTGACAAATAAAATGCAAAATGAGTAAAGTTTAATTAAAAATTTTTCTTATTAAAAACGACATAAAATTTTCATAGTTATAAGAATGTGGAATTTGACATTGGGCTTGTGTCATTTTTGCAATAAAAATTGATGAACTTTCTTCAAATCCACAAAGCGTCAAGTTGAAAAAAAAAATATAAAAAGGGGTTACGATTAAAATTGAGGTTTGTATATTTTAAAATTGTCAAGCATCAGTCTTCACAACGCTAAACAACATTTAGAAATTTTTGAGAACCATAAATAAAATTTTTGAACGCATAAGCCTAAAAACTATTTTTAGAATTTTTTTTTTGCAGTTCATAATAATTTTAAATTTATTCCCAGTACGATAAATACCAATGACATAAGAAAATGGAAACTATTAATATCTGCTGACAAATGTGATAGGAAAATAAATCAGGTAGACTTGAAAAAAAAAACTATAATATGATTGTTCTAAGTTCTTGATTATTAAATGTTTTGAAATATTTTCAATATTTAATTTTAAACATCTTTAAAAACAATAGAAAATATAAAGATTTTCCAATTGCGACTTGAAAAACCAAAAAAAGTGAGATCTAAAAATAAGCCAAGTTAAATCTTAAGATCATCATCATCGGCTTGACAAGTGCGGAATAGGGTTCTGGCCTCTTTCAACAAGTCTCTCCATTTATCTCAATTACGAGTCGACTCCATCGCTGGAATCCGCACATGATGGGGCGTAGGAGAATTTGAGAGTATATGTCCCGCTAAAGAACACCAACGGACTTCGCAGGTCGGAGGACCTAAGTAAGTAAGTAAGTATATACGAATCGACTCCATCCATATTCGAGCACTAACAGAATCATCGTCTTGTACAATAGTAGCCCAGAAGTTATGGTAAGGTTTCTTAATATAAAGAGATTTAAAAGGTTTACAGTAGGCTCTGTTGACTTAGAACATCCGCTATAACGTATTTCTTCTTCTATGTTTTTGTCGGCTGCTACTATTAACCCAAAGTATTTGAAGTATGGGCAATCCCACGTCTCGTAAATGGAAAAGACTTAAACTTTCAGTTTGTATTTTTGAAAATACTTGTCCCAAGTTCGTCCTTAAGCATTCAACTCTACCAATAACCAACTTCGCGGAACTAAATCATTATAAAATATATAATTGACAAATCTGATAAACATAGTTTAAGGTTTAGGTTCTTTATTTTAACTTCCATTTACATTTGTTTAATTCAAACAAAGATCTTCACACTCCTTTTTTGAGTGGAAACGATTGTCGTTTCCTCCGCATCCACCATAACCAAATTCAATGCACTTTCCTTCTGCTGCATTGTAAGACCACGATCTGAAAAACGCTCTGCATCTCTTAACTGCATCACCATCTTGTGAGTGTGGTTGCAGACAGGCCGCTATAAATACATTATTTGGTTATCAAAAATATTGAAATTCACATTCAATTTTATCACAAAAAAGAACACAAGTCCGTACCTGGTTTTTCAGCAGCTGCAATCATTGCAGCGAATAAGAAAATAGTTAAAATTATTCCAAAAATCAATTTCATTATGAATGTTTTTCTTTCTTTTATTAATTTAGTTCCTTCTTCAAGATAAATCAAATAGAAAATGAATTAGAATTTTCTGTAGAGAATTTAAAAAACCTAAAACATTTTTAGTGATAAGAATTTTTGGCTTAGTTCGTGGGTCAGAAAATTTTTTGATTTGAATTTCTTATCAAAATTTATTTCTATTTTCACTATTTCATCTAATACAAGAGAAGCAGCTGATGATGTCGTTTTGTTTTCTTAAGTTAATACAAAATTTTGATTAATTTCTTATTTTTTTAAAAGATAAGAATGACTATGAGTGGTATTTCGAAACCAAAACTTTTTCAATGTCATTAGATTTGTCTACTCGTATGTCTAATAAATTGATAACCTTTTTATTTTTTGTATTTTTCTTAAATGTATTTTTTAGTTTTAACATTTTATAACATGAAAACATCAACATTCTCAAAAGCAGGGCATTTCTCAGCCAGGTCTCGGTTTTTCTTTAAAAAATTGGAGCGTAAGTAAATTCATCCTAGAAGCTTTATAGTGCGCAACTAAATGGCGTGCGTCGGATTACGATTGAGATATAGGAGAGACTAGTTGAACGAGATCAGATTTAGATCCCGATTATTGTCGACACATTGATGATGATGATTTTCAATCTTTTAAAAGGAACTAACAAATCTATGAACTTCATTTTGCTTTATAAATACATAGTTGCAAGATTGAAAGTTAAAAAGTAGCATTTTTTCAAAAATATTTAATTTATGGTCTTTTTTGAGTTTTTAAATCACATAATAATAAATTTTATGAGCTCAACATATTTTGAGGTGAAACAAGAAAGGATTTTAAGCAGTTAAAATATAATAATTTATAATTTAGAGATTGAGATAAAAATAAGAAATAATGTTGAAGACAAAACGCAGCCCTGAGGCACTCCACCATTTATAAAGAAGTTCAGACTTGAAGTTTCCATAAACATTTTGTATTGAATCATCAGAAAGGTAATTCTTAATCCGCTGACATAAGAAATGGCAACTTTTTGTAAAAAGAAGAACCCCCCGAAATATATAGGTAAATCATATTTCTTCCCAACATCTTGATAAAAATAAAAGTGGCACCGTGTGATAACACATAATTGAATAAATTAAATTAATAAAATCAAACTTTTGCAATCAATTACAAAACAAAACAGAAGTAAATCGAAATAGATACTAAGATAAGAATTATATTTGATTAAAGCCATTTATAGGTATTAAGTAATTTTTCTATCGAAAGAATAATAAATTATACTTAAAAAAAAAAAGCAACAACTTGTTTTTGATTTCTTCAAGTTGTTTATCAACGAAATACTTTTACTATAACTGCAGAAATGCTATTAGAATTAATTACAGAAATCTAATAAATCATTTGAGTGATTCACTTTAGTTTGTTCGAATAAGCGAAAGGGTTTTGCGTTATCGCAATCAAACGTCGTTGCCGATTAGATTAATACTCTTCTTTGAAAAACACTCAAGATTGTCAAAAACTGTGTGTAGTGTGAATTTTATCTAGAAAACCTTCTTAAGACTTTAAGATCTATTTCTTTGATGGCTAGATAGGGTATATAAATACAGTGGTCAGGAAGTTCATGATCATCAGTCAGTCAATTAGCTCAAACTAGTAAACATGGCTTCCCTAATTCATATCCTGATTGCTACTGCCCTCCTAGCAACTACCGCTGTCTTAGGGGTAAGTTAAATTGATTTTTTTTTCGAAAATAAGAAATTAGAATTCTAATTTCCATCTTTCTTCAGCAAAAGTACGACGCTTACCTTAAGGTAACCAATGGCACCGACGAGTACTTCAGAATTGCCCAAGCTGAACTACTTATCAAAGTTAAAATTTCCGAAATGGAAAACGATGCTGTGGATGTCCGATTCCTAGATCGATTAGCTGTCATCGAACAACATCAGCAACAGGTTTTGAACGCAACTCAACAAGTAAATGAGACACTTATACCATTGCAAGCATTGAGCTTTCCTCGGAAATATTGCATTCAAACCTATGATTCGCAGTTCATAACTCACTCTAGTGCTAAGGAACAACTGAGGACGTGCTTGAGTAAGGCCCAGAATGCCGGTTACGGTTTGACAGACCCTGCCAGATCAGCAACCAAGGCTGCCAAGAACTTTGCCACAAATACACTCCCCTATAATCTCAAGAGCTACTGCACACCCGCCACCTACAATTACAATCAAACAAGGATTGACCAGTGCTATATTAGATATGTAGGTTTAAAAATGTCTTTGTAAACTTCAATTTTAATTTTAAAAAACTTCCATTTTATAGGTCAATATAGCCACACAAACGGTTCAGAGTAATTTGCAAAAAGCTCAAATGTACCGGGAACAGAATCTGTTTGAAATGAGCACTATTACTTTGACAGCTGTTCAGTGCTCATTCAATATCGAAAGGAATGTTACCGAAACAATCGCATTTACATCGAAGAAAATCGATGACTGCATTGATCAATTGCAAAAGAAGAGTTTAATTTTTGGAGTTGGAGATAAAAAAGCCTTGAATTAAGTAATGATTGGCTTTAAATTGTTGTAATTTTTTAAATAAAATTTTTCACAATTGCATTCGTATCAGTTGACTTTTAATTAAAATATTATAAAATATTGGTGTGAATTTCTTTGTTAGTGAAACCAAGTTATGACAAACTACAAATGACACTATTTATATTTGATAGGTCGGTTTAGTAATTTACACAACTGAAAGCAAAATGCAGTGCTGTCTCCCAAAAGACCACATACATAATACTATAATACAAAAACTCTATTGGTCGACTTTGATTGATTGTTGAAAAAAAAATGAAGAAAAAAATATTCCACGTACGCCACCGAACACCTTCAATAAACTCCCCAAAAATTATAGTTTTTTTTTGAAAACTTGGATTTTTCACGATGTTCTATTTAAAATTCACGTTCCCACCATGAGGTGGGAAATAGGGCAAGAACCTATTATTTTGTACTGATTTCTTTTGTTCCAGACATGTTTCGAAAAAAAAAAAAATCAAGATACAATAACTTCGGTGTAGTAATAATTATACGGATACAAATGTACCTCTATAAGGCTTGATAAAAAGATCAATTAAAGATTTATGTCCGAATCTTGAATCCGATATACTCGTAGCTATAGCACGCACATGTGGAACATCTCCTTTGCCAATTCTCACATTAATTCTGCTTCGCAATCGCATCGCATCGTCGTCCTTTCAATAAAACTCAATGAATTATTGGCATTTGGTATTTATTTGCAGTGCGAAAGTTATAGTTTTTACCCTTTTATTTCTTTTTTGTTCAGTGAGAAAATAAAAACTAAAACACAAACACACACACACACACACAACCATACACAAATACATACATACAAAACAAAGAAAGTCGTAGATTGCAGCCTGGTCTGGAATATGTATTGGAATCGGGGGCTTTATAGAGTTCCTGCTCCTGCTCCTGCTCCTGCTCCTGCTCCTGCTCCTGCTCCTGCTCCACGCTGGAACTAAACTAGACGGAAACTTCTTGAACGTGTTTTTTGTTTTTTGTTTTCTTTTTTTTTTATTTTGTGGTATCGGTTCTTATTTTATTTTATTTCATTTCATTTCAAATATCTCCTTTTTTCTATTTCTTCTTCTCGATTCGTTTTATACAAAATTTAATGCACAAACCGTGTTCATTATTATTATCGCTCCGAGGGTGGGTATATAGTTTGTATTTGGAAATATATGCGTTGCCAGGACCAAACGATCCAAAAAAGGACCAACCATATCGTAAAGAATCGACAGAGCAAAGTAGCATTATATTTTTGCAAAATCATTGTCGTCGTCGTTATAAAGATTGGGGCTCGTCGGGCTTAGTTTTTTGGTCGTACAACGTTTTGTTTTTATTTTTTTATTTATTTCTTCTTATTGTTTTTTTTTTTTTTCTTTTTTTCTTTTTCTTGAAAGAGTTTTGCGAAAAATATTTGGAAATTCTGAAAAATATCGGTAAATTTATTTTTATTATAATATAATCGAGAAGAGGCTGGCCTCAAGGGGTGTTTGGAAAATATCTTTTATTCGATTGTGTTTTGATAGTGCAGGAGTTTTTCTTTTCAAGATGTATAGTTGTACGAATAGATATTAATTTGTAGTGGAATATTTTTTTTATTTGAAATGGTTTCATAAGGTTTCAAATGAAAATACTGAATGACCTTTACCTTCAGTTTGAAGGTCTATCTATAAATTCACACGAAATAAATAATAAATTAAAATGATATTGATTTTAAGCGGAGTTAAATAAGACTAAGTGGAATTAACCATTAAAAAGGAAATTCTTTTTCCTGCTTATTATTTATTTATGCACACAATTTAACTGTAATTTTTTGCATTTGTTCGTGAAAGTTTAAGTGCTCTTCATGACAGTTGCTTATCATAAGACTGCAGTAGCGCAGTTGTTAATGATTTGACATAAACAACTGTCAAATATTTCATATCAATGAACACAAAAAAGATAGCTTCTTTCACGGCTGATCGGGTTTTTATACTCAATTGAATATTTCTATAAATATTTTGTTAAAATTTCTACAAAATTATATTGACATATGTATGACCCCCTACAACTTGAGAATCAAGAAAGTCGGAAATTTTAAATTTATAGTATTTCTAAAATTAGTAGTAAATTTTAACTTTATAGAGTCAGTTGTTCTTGAGATACTAAACAACTTAAAACGCCCAGGACTAGAAAGAAATCAAATCAAAACTATTTGAGATATTTTTTGCAACATAAAAAAATACTGTTATCCCATAAAAAGTAAGTAGTTCTTCATAAACTTAAATAAAACGTTTTTTGCCTGAGTTGAAAAAGTGCTATCTAGTAAGATTGCCATCTATCGAACGACGCCAAAAGTACAAACTAATATTATACAGTGGTCAACGTATGTAATGTTTATTTTGATAATCATTTAATTGTTTTTGTATCGCCCCAAATCAATGCCTTGAACTCATTCTAATGACAGATTAAGCTTTGTATACTTCCAGAGGAACTCCCTTAAGATAAAAAAAAAACTTGCTTTACAATTAAATGTCAGAAGATAGATATGTAGGTAGATAAGATTAATTCAAAATAATACTTAATTTTTTCTTCAATAAAGCTTCCAAAATATTATCGTGATCTGTTATCATTATAATTCCTAAATTAATTGATTTTTATAAATGTTTATTTAAGCCACTTCACGCGTGAACTTTAATTTATACTCAAATATAGATAAAGTGTCTGATTCGCGTAATTTTTATATTCGTATTATGATTCACATTTTATGTTTTCATTTTTAAATTTATTTTTTGACTTGAATTAAAAAATCCCCTATCGAGAACTTATTCTCGTCTTCGTTATTTTTGACAACTGAAAAATATGACATTGATTTTAAATTAACTTGTTTAATCTTTAAACGACAACTGCCAAAGCTGTTTTTTCTTTTTTTTTTGTTCAATCGTTTTGTTTAAAAAGATGAATTGTTTAAAATAGAAAATTGTGTTTTTTTTCCATGCAGAGTAAACATTAACTATTTCAGTTTTTGATTGAAACTAATGTAGCTGATTAAGCAGGTGTGTAACTAGACCATAAAGAGCCTTCTATCAACATTTTTAAGGGCCTCCATTCCTAGTTCAATTTTTCTGATTTTGAAATTTTTAAAGCGCTCTTATGATTTCGGATTGAGATACGAACGCTGTGATCCTTAAGATTCGTTTGTACTTTGACATCAAACAAACATTTAAAATTCAAAATAAGTTCAAAAATAGTAAAAAGAAACTAGAAGAAGAACTCTAAACTAAATGGAGAAATATCCATTAAGAGATGAGAATGAGAATGCTTTCGAATGAATGCATTCACGAAAAATATTTTTAAAAAAGTGTGAGTAGGTACTTAATAAATTCAAATACTGATATTCCAAAAAATAAATATGCCTAATTGACTCCAATATTTAATTAAGAGAAAAAGTAACTAAAAATTGACGTTTCCAAATTTATATCAAAACATCCCTTAATCTAGAGCGTTAAAAATTTAAGTTCCAAAATAACTTAGAAATGCTTTTTTGACCTTCGTAATTAAATACTCATCATCTTAAAGTTATTCTTGACCTTTTCAAACTTTTGCCAAAGAACTCAAAACCCAATTTATTTATGCTTCAAAATTTTAATGACTCTACCACACCGCGCTGCCGTTCTGCTCAAACCAACACCCTTTGTAGTCGTTGTCGCCGCCGCCGCCGCGCCGTGTCCTCACCGTTTGTCGGTCGATCGTAAGTCGTCCATACCACGTCCCTTCAGTTGGTGTTGTAAATTTATTCAATTAAAGTAACTTGGCGGTCGGAAATATGCCCAATAAGTATTACCATGTATAAAAGTTACAACTAGCCCCACCACCACCGCCGCCGCACCATCACATTTCTATATTAAATCCTTTTCTCAATGGGGGGCGGGCGGCCTGACAGAAATGGCGCTGAAGTTGAATGGACTTTTGTGTGAGCACTTAATTTCTAAGCACTAGCGTCCGCCACCACGCTCGTATTCTTCTTTACTTTCTGAAATATTTTCATTTTGAGTTTGATTTAATTTCAGTCGTTGTCGGTCGTTATGTCGATTTAAAAACAACATTTGGGTAAAATATGTATGAAGTTATCTTAAAATTTGTAGAACTGAACTGAGCAAAGAATATTTTTGGGAACCATTTGAAATTATTAATTTAGTCATTTTTTAAGGCAGTGATGTTATATGTGTACATTTTACTATTTTCTTCATTTTCTTTTTTTTTTAAGCGCTTTATAGGAAAATTAAACATGAACAAATTATTTAAGTGCTGAATGCATTCACCCAAGAGTTTCATAACTCCGAACTGAGTTTAAGCTGTGAACACGCCCTTAAACGTTCAGGTGTTGAAAAAAACGAAGAATTTTTGCAAACAGTTGAAATTTATTTCCATAAATTATGTAAGTGTCGGTAAAGTAGCAAACAGAATATATCGCATGTTGACTTTCTTGGACGCTCGTAGCTCTGTTTGGCTTCTTTTTTATCAAAATATTAAGTTCACATTTTACGCATGTACTTTCATTATCATATAATTGTGATATGAAAAATAGAAACGAAACATATTTGACATTTGAAACTTTCGTTAAATTAATTTTGGGAAATGTTCAGAAGGTGAGTTAATTTAATTCTGACAAACATTCGATAAGTAAGTATGGTAAGGCAGTCAGTAGAGTAAACAACTATGATTAGCGCTAAATAGAAAATTATTAGATGGGATGAAGATAATGTTAACCCTAAAAATGTTAGCTAAATTATAAACTAATTAATAAATTTAATTTAATAGATGTGTAGGTGCTAAAGTTTCCTATAACTATATGGATAAGAGCCACGTTTAGACCTGCGTTAATCATTACTTGAATTTTGTATGATCTCAAAAATTGTCATTAACAAAATAAATTCAAAACTCTGAAGTTCCTCAGGACAAGCAGTTAGAACCAGTTCTTTTATTTATAAGTTCTCTATAATGCATCTCCTGTCGTAGACTAAACCAAATACTCTTATCAAAATCTGACACTGTCAAAATAACTAATCTGGAAGAGGGACTTAATATACTTTTTTTTTAGTTGGTGATTCCAACATGAAGATGGCTCTACAAGCCACATAACGATAAATATAACAATGGACATAAAACTCTGTTTTTCAGTTTTAGTTTTGAAAACATCTTCAATTAAATAAAAAACATTTTAACACAAAAATTTAAATAACAGCACTGCTCTTGATTTTCACACTTTTGCCTGATGTCTGCCGGCCGGTCGTCGACTGTTCTCATAGAATTTACAAAATTATACCCGTCAATCTGGCCAAAACCATTTCCTTGAGTAGTAAGATATATTTTCCAGTTAAAATAGGTAACGGTATTGCGTTGGATGAAATTTAACCGCGGAACATGATTCGTGGCCACAATGAGTCAGTCAAGCAACAAAGCTGACTGTGACTGGCTGCTGAAAGCAATGAGGAACGCTTCATTGAACACCCACCGGCTGCCGCCGCCGCCGCGCGCGCCGCGCCACCACTGCCGCGGATGCCTAATTGCCCATTATGGTGTTATGCTTCGTATTATGCCACTCTTGCTTGTCGCTCGCTTCAAAATGGGGATGGTGGCGTCAGAAATCACAAATAACTTACAACAGACACACGGAATATACCAGCGAAAGAGCAGCGCTCGTAGACATTAAGGACATGGACTCATGGACATGGACAGGACACACCAAATGCTTTTTAATTGAAGGCAATTTAATTTTGTTATTAATTTTGCGAGCAGAAAAGTTTTGTTTTGTTCGACATACAGACATATCCAAAGCTATGTATATATGTATGTATGTATGTATGTGTGTCAGTATGAATGTTTCATAAAATTTTGAAGGAAAAAAGGGGAAAATTGGGGATGTTTGATGAAGACCAGGTTCATGCGGTGGGATTAGAAGTTTTGGTTTGTTTTTGTTTCAAAAGTCAATAATCAAAAACTGTTTTAAATTTTTGTTTGTGCTTAGAATATTTTTGTTATTTAATAGAAATATTGATTTTGGAAATAAAGAGTAACGACCTTTTATTTAAGAAATATATAATATTTAATTGATTGACAGAATGTCAAAGTGAAATGATGTTTAAAGAAGTAAGACACTACAATCTGTTTGTCAAGAACGAAAAAGACTATTTGCCAAGCGACTACTGGGCATAGTCTACGAAAATTGTATTCTTTTTGACATTTTATTTGTTAAGACATATGTATGTTTTGCATAACATCTTCTTTAAGACGAGACATACATATGCATGTGTATTAAAGATGTTGGTTCTACTGTTAAGAATATTGACCTAAAAAGTGTGGACACAGCTTAAGATTAGGAGATGCCAAGTGCTTTTTCCATTCGTCTCCCTTTTGACAATTTAAAAATGATGTGTGTTTTTCTTAATTACGAAAACAAATTTATTATTTGTTTGGCAATAAACCCTCGTGAATGCCTTAGTATTCCAAATTAAGTCAACAAATCTGTTTTCGGAACACGCGCAAAGCAGTTTCAAATATTTGTTTATCTCATTCAATTATTTATTTACATTCATAACACGATAATTATTATTAGATTATTATTGTTTATCAATTCTCTACTAATATTTCAATTTCTTCAGTTCATACTCAAAGGCTGCCTGGTTCCATTTTGCAGCCCGAAATTCGTCAAAAGCCTTCTGACACTTGGAGTTTCACTTTCCACCATTAAGTTCTTTGCACATGGACAAACGGTTTCCGTTTGTGTTACACAATTGTCAATCAAACTCGTCACCTTTCCCATGGTAACCAAAACAGTTCGTTCAGACTTGAAAGAGCATTTAATTGCATCCCGAGACAAATCCACTGAAGTACACAAGCTAGCGTCAAGACTCTTGTCAACACTTCTTAAATTTGACTCAATCACATCTGTATAAGACGTTATCTGAAAAGTAAATGAAGTTCGATAATTTAGACTTCATTGGATTAGATGGCTTTTACTCACATTGCTCATAATACAACTCTCCAAGTTTGATGGATTATTGTAATAAGTTTTATTGCAGTTTTCAAGTGCTCTTGGTAGATTCGTTTCGTCTGCAACTTCGGCATTGTTTAAAAAACTTTTTGCAGGTGCAGTGAGAGTATCGAGACGTGTTTGTGCTGCGGTTATACAACTTTGGAAATTTTTAGTGGTTGACGTACGGGTCGTTAGCATATTCTTGTATTTCTGAATACAATGTTTTCGAATCAAACTCAAAGCCTCAAGTGGGACCAAACTGTCTTCGTAACGTTGAATTTCCAAAAGAGTTTCTTGCTGTTGGTCTTTGATTATTCTTATGGCATCTGCACCGCGTTCATTGACGCATTCCATTTGCGCTTTGACTGCTTTTATGTTGTTCCGATTTTGCCTGTTTGCAAGGGCAACGTATTCATCGGTAGCACTTGGAACGGTTAAGTTGGCCTGAAATTGTGATGTGTTATTGATTGGGAAAACGGTAATTTTCTTTGAATTGAATTTATTACCGCTAAAATCGTGCCAGCAACCGCTGTCAAAATAAAGAAATAAATCGAAATATTCATTATATTGAATAAAAAGTCGCGAGACCACCGCGAATGATAATAAAGCAACTTCAACTTCGATTAAGGTATTTATAAGAACTTGATTAACTAAAAAACATAAGTATATGATCAACAATCGATGAAAAAAGCTTTGGACACAATTACCAATACTTTCGCTTTATCATACAAAATTCTGTGAAGAAGTAATTATTTAAAAAGCTCTGATGACAAAAACACTTGAAAAAAGGTAAGAGGCTGCTTGTATCCACAAAAGAATTGAAATATCCCCTTTTTTACGATATCTCTAATTTGATATTTCCTGTTGCTATCTTGATTATGTGCAATGCACTTTAGGAAGTCTCAAGAACTTTTTTCAGTTTTTACGAAATCATAAGAAATTTAAAATTTAGTTTTTGACAAAATACAAATTTTAAAAGTAGTTTATACTCTTGCACTCTTATGTGACAGTTATAAATTAGATGGCATGCATAAACGTTTTAATTAACGAATTATTAAAGATTGCAATCATTTGATCTGTTGAAATAAATGTTAAGGAATTCAGAAATTAATGCAGATCTCAAAAAGTGAAAATATATTCTAGGTACTTAAAATGTGTGAATTGTAAAAATTTAGAAAAATTGCCTGATGAAAGATTAATTATTTGTCAAGAAATGGTTTCAGTTTTTTTAATGTCAGATGAAACCTGAATGAAACTAAAAAAAATTTAAGGCCTAAGAATAGAAGTCTTAAAATAGTCAAACATACTGAAAGATAGAAGAACCGGAAGAGGTTATCTATATTTCTAGTGTTAAATTGCTAATAACCCTAATTATCTAATCTGATTAATTTGATAATATTTCAAACGAATGTTGATTGAATTTAACATGAACGATTAGTACAACATGAATCGAGATTGAGATAAGAGCTAACAATTAGATAGGTACTTTAAAAATAAATACTTTCAATTAGGAATTTGGAAAATTTCTTCAAGTCAATAGTTTAGTAGATCAAACTGATAATAAATCCCGATTTGTAAATTGAAAACTAACGCCTCCTTTTTTTCCTTGTATAAACGTCTACGTCAAGAATTGCAAGTATTCTACTCAGGGCGGATTTCACGCCCTTAATCATGAAAAGGTAATATGTACCTTTAATTAAAGTACTCTAAGTCAAAAAATTTAAAGCTAGATCTTGGCCCTAATAGAAGAAACAATTATTAAAGTAATCACTAGATAATTTAAACATCTGGAATTGTTCGATTTACCTTCTTTACTTCGTCTTGTTGCAATATATGTAAATTAATTCAACTTTTACGTGTCAATTGAGGATATTGATAATGATCAACTATTCAGATTAAAGCTTCAAAGAATTCCTAGCATATTTAAAATTACCCATTTACCTTTCAACACGTCAAATCTAACTCTCGTTATACTACCGCATCTTCATGATATCCAGTTCCACGATATCTGGACAAAATCCTACGCCCGAATTTTCCTGCATTTCATATGAAAATATTTTGACTTGAATTTTTATCATAAGACAACAAGAGTCCCGAAAAATAATTTCAATTTCCATTCGTCTTTCTTAAGCCAGACAAAAACAGAAACCAAGACCGAGATGAGTTTGCCTCTGTCCGTACGTCCCTTCGTCGTTGGTCGTCGTCGTGAAAACATGAATTTGTTTCAGGGTTTTCCGCCGCGCCACGCCGCGCCGTTGGTGTTGTTGTTATTTTTGGCGTTTATTTCTCCTCAGGATATTCCGAAATCTGAAATCTGAACTGAAAATAAAAATTTTAAATTTATTTTAATTTCACGAAGCATCCATTTTCTTGGTTCATGTTAAACCATAGTTCTCAACCCTTGACATAAAAACGAATACTTAAGTTGTTGTTCTTGAGTATAAGTATATCCTTAGACTTTTTTTTTGTCCAAACGGAAGTGAAAATCCACCCTAATGTAAGCTGCTAGACTAAAGACAAACACATGGACAGCTAAAGATAGTGTCTTATAGTGAAGTTTATTGACAGGCTAACCTAAGTAATGTGCATTCGAGTGCATTCTTTGGATTTTGAAAAATGCCAATGAAGTTCGAATCGTTCGATGGTTGGTGGCGCTGCTGGCATGGAGTCTTGGAATAACAAAAATACTATATCAATATCGCAAGGAAATCCCTTAGACTTTATGCACTACGAATGTTAATGCTGGAGAAGAGTCTGAGCGTCCTGAAAATAAATAAAGGAAGAAAGGGAATTGAAATGGCTAAAGACAGTTGAGTTTATTTTGGACAACGCACCAGTAAATTACATATGGTATATATATATAGGAAAGGTTGCTATTCTGTGTCTAGTTAATGAAATGTGTGCTACTTTTGAACAAACATTTTAGTATACCGATGAAGGGAAAGAGGTTTTTAATGCCATATCCTAAAAATTAACAGTCGTACTTATTAGAATTTATAAACATCTTTCAACCAGTAGATAGTCAAGACAATTTTATACTCTGAAAAATATCGCCTTTGACATCTCGTTCAAATTTAAATAAAAGTTCAACGCACAGATTTGTTCCTAAAAGGTCTAGCTGGGGCACTGGCACGTTCTCCATTAATCTTTTATCTTACTTACATCAATCTACCCTATACCATTCCGGTCGGTATTTTCTTCAGTCCTCCTTTGAATTTCGTCCGTTGTTCATCCATCTTTTGTTCATTTTAAATTCATTTTCTGTCCGAAATGCATGAAACGCACTGTTTTTAAAATTTACTAATAGTTTTTGTTGCACACACTTGTTCAAATTTTAATATTATGCAAATACAGACTCAGACCAAAATAAATATATTTTATGTTAATTAAACACAGAAAAAATATGTTTTAACTCATGAGTCACCAATCTAACACATTGACTTCCTCACAATCAAAACATGGCAGTGGTGTTATCGCTGAATTGACTCAATCGTCCTTCTTGAACTTTTACTCCTAGCAGGAATATTTATTTACTCATTTTCTTCTTTTTTTTTTGAAGTTAACTTTGAACTTCGGGATGACATCAAGATCAAAGCAAGAGAAATGCATTCAGTGAAAAATAAATAATATGTAAATAAGAAATAAAAATGTCTCACTGAAATGAAGCTGTACAAGGACCCAAGGACCGACCGACCTCTCTTTTAAGATTCTATCATCGTGAGTATAATAATTGCTTTAGTCCTTGTCCTTGTTGTCTGCTCCCACAGCCGCAGTTGTTAAATACATCTACAACAACACGCATTTATAATAACCCTTTCCTTCAAAACGATTCACAACGAAAAACAATTCGGGAATTTGATTAACAAATGCCATGTCACCACATTCTGGGCAAAGCAGGCAATATCCTCTGTATCCTTGAATTACAGTCAACAATACTTTTACCACACACATAATACCATATTACTCGTATTGTACAGATACACTCTCAAGACTGTGTCACCAAAAAGTCGTCATCATGTATAGAGACTTTATTCCACTTAAAAGTGGAATTTCCACCACCAACAACCAGAGAGGTTGCTTCCTCGTGCTCGGGTAGATCGGAGGTGGTATAAGATTCTCCCTTAAACTGTTTGATTTATATCTTCTTAATTGGTAGAGCAAGGCTCGTCATTGAAATTCGAATAGTTGTCTGTTTTATTTACTCAAACTTGAGTCCACTTAGGAAGAGTCCTTGAATGTGGAGTGGAGTGAACCAGCTAGACAGAGAGACCATCGCATCGTCACTGTGGACGACATCCTGCTACGACCTACGAGTGTTCGTATATCTCTCATAAGGATCTTCTGACTTTTGGTATACCTACCTATACACATACACATAGTGATGGAGAAGAAATAGGCAGGAATCTCTTGTATGTGTGTTTTTTTCGTTTTAATGACAAACTATGTAGTAATTTATGTCCTAGGTCTGGAGGAAGAATTTAAGGAACCTTGTTTTGTTTTTCTTATGCTTGATGATTATACACCCAGGAATAGAATCATGTCATGTGGTTATTTTGGAGACATAAAACCAAAAAATGGAAGAAAAAAAAATGTCGAGATACTTTGGATGCTTATAGTAAAAATGCCACTCAGTATGTGGTCAAGTTTCTTTGCACATTTGGCATTGGGACAAATCTCTTCAGGGAATTTCGTAAAATCCTTTTTCAAGTTTATTTTTGACTAGTTAGTTTTTTTATACAAAATTTTAATGTTAACTTTAGGAAATTATAAGTTTAGAATGTATGTATGTACATGCAATAATTATTGTAATTGTATTGGTTCGTTTATTAATTTGAACAATTTTTTTACATTGGACGGTTTTGAATGATTAATTTTGACATTTTAGGGCTTTATCTCGGTGTCATTCTCTTTTTAAGAAATTTTAAAATGAGTGCCTCAATTTCTTATCTCAATTTTACAAAGAAGATATGGAAATAATAGTACAACATTAGTAGGTCTTAAAATATTGTCAGATCTGTCAGTAAAAAACACGCTTACAACCGTGAAGTCTTACAATTAAATATCAGAACATTTTTCTTGGCAATTAATTGTAAGATCATTGTCTGACAATTAATAGTAAGAAATCTGAAAGTCATGTGTACGTTAGCTGAGATAACACGATATCTTGCAATTAATTTCAGAAAATGTACCTGAAAATTAATTGTTAGACGACAAATTGTAAGGTAAGTAATTAATAATCGAGTACACACACCATTTATTGTCAGACCTGTCAGTTTTTATCGTTGCCTAACGTTTCCGACAATGAATAAATTGAATACATATGCACTTTTTCAAGCATTATACAATTTTTGCATTCTCAGACAATTTGCAGTGAATTTTGATTAAAGGCTATTCAGGTCAATTCTCTAAAATTTATTTTATTTAACAGTTTATTTAATTGAAGATAGATATCCTGCTGGCAACGAATCATGCAATCAATGTTCTGATAAAACTTGACTTTCTTTCGTCGTGGAAGTCGAAACAATTTCAAGTGATGAGATGTTGTACCACCTTTATCTTTAGGATTTTAACTAAACATGGATTCTTTAGTGTATCGCCGTTCATCGATGTAGACACTAATTATAACCAAATTTAAAGTTTTTAACCTAAATACTCATTTAAGCGTTCTTCGCAAATATGACACTTTAGCACAAAAAGCAGGCAAAGGTTTATTAATAAATTAAATATGGCGCGATTTATTAAACAACTTTAACTTTAATTAGTCAATTGCGTAAGAATTTAATATTTTATTATTTTTCCTCACCATGTAAACACAGCCTAGGGTATTTTTTTTAAATTGTTGTTAGGCAGCTTAACCTAACAACCAACGTAAAACATTTTGTTTACCTAATAACCGATTTTATTAAATCGATAAATCGATAAATAAATTTGTCTGGACACAAATCCGTTTACTATATTTTAAAATTAAAAATCAAATCAAATATTTTGTTGCTTTGTCTTTGTTCTTATTTCCGTTTAATTCCAGTTAAAAAAAAATTTATTTAAATTCTTCAATTTGTCGCTCCGACTCCAGTTTGAAAAATGGTGAGTGTTACAAAATCAACAAAAATATTGAATAAAATCCTCCAGGAAAGTCTAGCAAGCCTCTTCCATTCTGTATACATGCACATTTATATCCCCTTATTCCTGGATCCTGATGGTGTATCTTTTACAATGGGCGCCCTCTTTTGTTTCTTAAGGAACAAGCTTGTGCATCGGTTCCCCCACCCGTGTTGCCGTCGCCGTGCGTCGACGGGACGTTCGTTGTCGTCATCGTCGTCCGCCTTATGTGTATTTAGCACGAAATTCTATGCACAAATCTGGTGGCAATTTTTCAAAAATATCATTTTATCCCGAAATGCAGAACTACAGCGGGATTCTGGATTTAGCTTAGTATTGCACTGCTCAAGCCCAGGTCCTCGTATCGTTGACGCGATTGCTGAGGGGGGAGAGGTTTTTGTGTTGTGAATAATTTGCAGTCATAAAATATGCAATAAGCCAACAGATGTTGCGAAATTGTTTTGAAAGCCGCCATCACATTATTTAAACCCGTTTGTTGTTTGTGTACTCGTATTTGGGATACCAGTGGCAATGGCAGCGGCAGCCAAAAAGCAAAACCTTCTCCCACGCCTCGCCTAAGACAGGGGGGAACATCAGTATTTTTGTTTTTTAAGAGGCTTAAGGAAAAAAACATGACTCCGCTGACGACGATGACGAACGCCGCGTAGCCTATAGCTTGTGACTAGTTCACACGATAAGGCCATTTTTAAAGTGAGCACTGAATATCGCATTCAACCGTGGCGCAATAATTTCCGCAAAATTTAATGTTGTATATTTTCATCAACAAAACAGACAAGTCAATTTTTCGCCACCACGCAGCAGTTTGGGTTTTTTTTTTATTATTATTTATTTAAATTTTTCCCCACAATTTGTCGCTAACTTTTGACACTTTAGGGTCAATGTGAGGTAAGCCCGGCAATGGCAGCAGCGTCAGCGTTTTAAAACGCGCTACATGGCTGCGTTTTATATTTTATTATTATTTATCAACCAACAATTAATGCAATCGATATATGAGTGCGAGTATAGTTGTGCCGATTTTCATGGAAACCACTCAAAATTGGGTAACCCAACTCGGGTAAAAAGGGTACCTTCCGGCTTCAATGCATCGCATCGGCCGGCATCAGCACCGGCATCAGCAAGAAGTGGTTATTGACCGATAAACATTTACATCATAAATATTAAGAGGAAAGGGAGGCAGACTCCATTACTTGCACGTTAAACAACAAAAACAACAATACACAGGGAGCAACGCTGCCGCGCCGCTCTGAGCCATATAACGAACAAGGACATAGGGCAAACATATTAACGGTGTGTTAAAAATGTGTTCCCACATATTTTTTTTTTTTTTTTTTTTTCATTTTTTTCACCTCTTTTGTCCTCTGCGCACCATTTCGGTGGGTAATAAATCGCAATTGGTGGCGGTTGGAGTGGAAGTGACGGATGGAATAAATATTTATTATGAAAACACAAAATGTTCAATATTTAATGTGAATATTTTTTTTATTGGGCAATTAATTTAAAAACTTAAAAATCCAAAAAAGGAAATTTTTTCAATGCAGTCAAGTGTGAATATGTGTGGTATGGATTTTTAAGGTTAGAATTAAATTTTTAAATAATTGATTGTTCCTTTTTTTTAACGTTAGTGCCAGTTCTGTATTCAGTATTCTGTCTATTGTATTTGCATAGGTAAGTGTTAAAAGGACTTTCAGGAAAATTCAGCCATTAGTTTGTTTACCTAATCAATTTAAAAAAAAGTCAAAATTTTGGTTGGTCTCAAATGTCTCACAAACAAATGGCGTTTGACAAGGTCAACATATTTGTTATAAAAACGTCTTACGATTGGTCCAAATGTTATGTACTACATGGAAGTAGATTTTCAGAAAAGTTTGAATTTCAAACTGGGGTAAGAAAGTGCTGCATACTGTTACCAATTGTGTTTTTATTGGTGATGACGATAAGAAATGTGCTGCGGACAGCCTTGACAGGAAGCGGAGGAATGAGATGGACTCTAGGAACTAACCTTGAACATCTAAACTACGCAGACGATATACATATTTAATGTAAAAAAAAATAAATTGAATAAATAATAATTTTTTAATACTAGTAACGAAAAACTTATAACTTAATAGTACTTTTTTTTCTTATTTTTAGCCACCGAAAAAGGGAAAGAAAGGCAAAAAAGGTCCAAGTAAGTAAAATACCAAAATATGTAATTTGTTTTAATACAGAGATTCATATTTTTTCACGTGTTTGATTTAAAAGAGACAAATTTTATTTATGTTCCACATACGCCTGAGTGCATTTTTTTCATTTTGCTTTTATAACAAAATTTAAATGTATTCTTATGAGAGATTTTGGAAAAAAATCAAAGCAAAATTTAAAAAAGTTCTACATTATGTAAATGTAGTAAAAAATTGAATAACCCCCTTCTTGGTTACTTAAGTTCATACGCTGAGGTCTAGGATGGACTTCTGTATCTTTTTTTGAATTATGTAATTCAAATTCACGTTCACCTGCAAATCCGAAAAATTATTTAAAGAAGGAATAAAATTAAGTTAGTTGTTTCTTGAGAGATGTTTTTTTTTTTTTAAGATACGAGTACCTTTCAAAGAATTTGTTCATAAGGATAAAAATATAGAAGTTATCAACATCCTTATTAGTCACTTAATGCATTACTTTGTTGCCAGATATATGTATATTTTTATGACTTACTTAAAAACCTACATTATGTACATTGTACATATATAATTCCGTGTATATGATACCATCTTCATTTATAACAAACGGTCATTAAATTCACTTATAAGCACGCATCGCATCGTAACGAAATTTCATTACTTCAATTAAAACCTTTTTTAATAACCCGCACTCTGTTGATGCTCCAATTGGCACATACAATTTTGCGTCATCGTCGTCGTCGTCGTCTTCATCGCCGCTGGCGCTGTCGTCCGTTTCCCAGCACTATTTGTGGCAGCAAAAGACACAAAATGAGACCGCGTCACCAAGCTCTAAAACAAAACTTTTATGTCCGTTCCACACATAGCCATCTGAAGTAGGTAACTTTTATACTATTTTATCCCACTAGATCCTTTCTTTGTGCATTGCAATTGCATACCGAGCGCGGACAAAACTGTGACCATTATAGTTGTTAGCTTCATGGCCAACAACAACCATCAGCCCCATGACTCTAACTCTACCTTAACCACATTTTTCAACCACCACAGCTCCACGAAAGGCAGTCTATAGAGGCAGGCAGGAGGAAACACCATCGATAAGAGCAGTTGCTAAACGGACACTGGACACTACACACTGGAACACTCCTAGAGATAGAGTAGCAAAATTTTAACGACAAAGTGAGTCCGCATGGACTATCAATGCAATTGGACACAAACAGAAGGCAATTAAATGATTCTTCTTACTGCAGCCACCGATCGTCTAAGTTATATTTTAACAACAAAACGTCAGAGCGACTCCATTTCCATGCGGGGTGGGGGGAAGTCAACTGCTACAACTACGAGTACTCGTATGTGAGACCTCGTATGCGTAAAAACTGACAGCATTCTCCTTTGGAATAATGTCTAGAAAAATGAACATTTTAATGGTTGTCCTCGTAGTTCCGGTCCGTGCGTTGCGTCGTGTCGCGTCGTTACGGTAACTTATATATACACTAACCATGTCATAGGAAAATTTAACGCTACATTAAACTCTTCAAGTTCGAAATTATGTTCTCAAAATTTTTGAATTGTATTTTTCTGCTTTAAACAGAAATTTGAAACATCAAAGTTTTATAGTGTGAAATTGTTTGCTTGTGAAAATTTAATTTGTTGGACATTATCTAATATTGTTGGATATAAATTTGATAAAGTATTTTTTAATACAAAATAAAACCAACTGTTACATCATAATAATAATAACTTTGCATGTGAGTTTGAATACTTTAAAAGTTTAATAGCTGATATCTTTTTTAACATATTCTATGTTATATATTTTTGTAAAAAATTGCAAGAAAACTATTTTTACAAACAGATTCCCTTAAAACTGTACCTATCTGTAACCTATCTGTTGTAAAAAGGGTGACCAGATAACAGAAATTAAAATAATATAGCAAACAACGATTTCGTCTTCATTTTAAATTTGATTAACAGTACAAGGCCCTTCCCTTACCGTAAGCCCATTTTTATTGTTTAATAACATATGTACGTATACACAAAAATCATGCGATTAAATATAACTGTCGAACTTATGGTTACCCTGTATTTTAATAAGTTAATATCGTTAGAATTTTATTTTTATTTAGTTCCGAGTTTTGGCAAAATAAAAAAAAAAAATATGTTAGCCACAATTTTTTCATTCTGATACTTCTTATAATCTTATTTATTTAACATTGTGTAAGACTAGTTAGTCGACAATTTTAGAATGAGTAATAGTGAGATAAAGTATTAAAACTTCGAATCGAATCACATCATAATATTTAATGTTTTCAGAATTTGAATTGTCTGAAATTAGGAAAGGAGGATTAGACGATACCGATGTCACTTGAATGGATCTGTCAGTTTTTGGTGTCATAGAAACGCAGAATAAAAAAATTCTTGTAGTGTTCTGTTGGGTAAAACTTCAATCATTGACATTGCTCAAAGACTTTAATTTTTCTTAATTTTATGTTAATTTATTATGAAACCTGTTACAAAGTCAAGACAAAATTAAATTAGAAAACAATGTCTCTTTATATATTTAGAAAGGTGTCAAAGTTCCAATAATATATGTATTTGATAAGCTCAACATCATTCAAAACATCAAAGTTCGCATTAAGTTTAAGCATAACACCAAATTGTATAATCCAATAAATCAATTAAGCATTTACCTCTAAAACCTATGTACAGTATTTACCTAATGTATGTATGTATCTATATAAACGCTCCATTAAAGTCATCCAATCTTTTGAGCTTCGACTATCTACAATCTGCCTTACAATTAGATATTTTACAATCGAATCTCAGTTTTCATTCAATTAAAATTCTAAATTCAATTGATTATCATTGCAGAGCAGCAGTTTATAGATTGGGTCTCGCTTTGTAATACTTGTGTTTAATTTCAACCACTACACACTTATCACATACACACACACTCTTACATGCTAGCATATCATACATACGATACGAGTATAACTTCAAATTCTATTCCCTTTTTGCAGACCTCATCGATGGAGTGGACACTTCCACCATGAATCGAGACCAACTTGAGGCTTTTGCCTTAAGGCTAAAAGCCGAAATGGAACGTGAACGAGAGGAAAGGAATTTCTTTCAACTGGAACGGGATAAAATACGAACATTCTGGGAAATTGCCCGAGAGCAATTAGGTAATTTAATTGTGACAAAAAGTCTTGAGTGTATTTAAGACACAAAGACGCACTAATCATATTATAGTATAATAATGAATCTTCAAATTGAAACAATTAGATTAACATTTATTGATTTCGATTTAAAATTACTCCATTTCCACTTTTGTGACCTGCGCTAATACAACCAGAGGAAGCTAAAGCCGAGATACGTAATAAGGATCGAGAAGTTCAAAATGCTCAAGAGAAGGCTGAAAATGAAATCAGACATGTTGTTCAACAAATGAAGCATTTACAATATGAGAACCACACGAAAGTTGGTGAAGTGCGAGCAGAGGCGATGACACAATTAAAATTAGCTCAAGAGGAACATGTCAAACAAGAACAAGAGCTGCTGCAGGATAAACGTGAGCTGAAGAATTTATTGCGTGAAAAAGATGAAACTACTGATTTACAGTTGCAACAGCTCAAAATGAAAAACAATGAGGAAATATGGTAAGTTTGTGACACGAAGTATACATATGTACATATGAGTAATGTAGATGGCGCAAAGGGTCTTCAACCTACATATGAAAAATATCAATAAATGTCAAAGTGTCATTTGGGGCTAATGTCATTTAATAATAGTATTTTACTTTTACATTTCGCTAAACTTCAAATTCTAAAATTCAATCTCTAATATTGAATATAAATATGATTTTACACGCAAAAAGGTGTCATCTCTAAAATAATTGCTTATTCGTAAGCCCACAAAATGACAGTTCCTTTTCTAGATTAAGCAATCTGTTGGTCCTATTATAAAAGAGTTTGAAGCATTTAATTTTTCACTTATAATCATTACATATTAAAGATGACAGCAGGCCAATCAGGTGCCTTCAAATATCAGAAACGAGTAAACATATTGATTTCCTAGCTTTTAAAACTTTTTCACTTACATATTATGTATATAAATAAAGATTAATTAAAATATTTAATACTATTTCACATACAAAAAGGCGACATCCTATTTGCATAATTTATTCAAATTTATCCAAATCTCTTCTAAAAAAAGGGAATAAAGTTTTCCAAATTTTAATCATTTTGATCACTTTGTGTGGTTGCTCTGCTTTTTTGAGATTTAAATGAGTTCTTTCAACAATCCTGATGCAATAAGGCGAACTTTCAAAATAGACCATATCGTAAGCCAGAACATTATTTAACTTTATTAAATCGACGGACGGTCGTCTCTCTGTTTATTAATGGCTATTATTACAACAACTGAACGAAAATATTCCTTTGAACAATTAAAAACCTTAAACTATCATCACAAAAAAAAAAAATGAAAACAAAATATTCCACAACAAGCACAAGAGAGGGAATGATAATAAAGTGTGCACCATTCTGTTTATATCCATGCAATCACTGATGATGGCTTCTTCTTCTGCTCCACTTGGGGTTTTCCTTTTTGAAGTATAAATTACTACCCTTAAATTATTTGACTAGAAATTGATATGGTTATAAGGTTTTTTCGTTCTTTATTTTTCTTCCGAAAACAGCGAAATTACATCACGTTTTGAAGCAGAGGCAAAAGACATGGTGCGTCTGCATCAGGAAAAGTTGCAACAATTACGTCATGACCTGGACATCAAATACCAAATGGAAATGTTTGAAGTTGAAGAACGCAAAGATGCCCAGATTCAAAAGCTTAACGAAGCTCACGATGTGGCTTTTAATGACATGAAGAACTACTACAATGACATTACACTCAATAATCTGTCACTAATAAGCAGCCTGAAAGAACAAATGGAAGAACTCCGAAAGCAGTCCGAACGTAGTGAGCGGCTTTACTCCGAAACATTGTCCGAAAACAAAAAACTCGTCGAACCTCTCAGCCAAGCCCGGTCTGAGTTGGTCGAAATGCGACGCAAGCTCGAGCACTATGACAGAGATCGCAACCAACTGTCAAGACTTAAGACTCGAAACGCCACTGCTGAAAAACAACTAACTCATCTAAAATGGGAGACCGAGGCTTTGATTATGCGTAACGACACGCTTGTTGAAGAACGCGAAGCATTAAAGACAAAATTCGAAGAAGTTGTGGTCGAACTACAGCAAAAGACCAGTCTTAGAAATGTTATTCTGGAACGCAAGATAGCACAACTCGAGAGTGATGCCGAAAAACGTGAAGCTTTACTATGTGAAACTATCACTGCGACCGGTTTGAACCCGGATAATATGAAACACAAGATTGACAATTTATTGAAGACAAAGAATAACACCATCCAGGAGCTGCATTACGAACTAGCCCGGGTGTGCAAGGCTCACGATGATTTACTAGCAACATACGAAGCCAAATTGACACAATTCGGAATACCAAGAGATGAATTGGGCTTCGAACCATTACGGACTGCGGGCAAGATAAAATTTGGATCTGGTCCTGCTGGGCTAGTGGCAAAAAATCAATAGCAGCCAGATGAATTGCGAATGCCGGGACTTCTGACTATTACGAGTATAATGGTCTGTCTTTGGATGTGGGAACGGAGAAAGAAAAGGCATGACAAGAAGCCTGATTGTCTGGTTGTGAAACTATGAATGTGAGAGGATAAAGTATATGAAATAAATTTTTGTAGTCGATTTTTTTCGTTTTTCTCGTTCTTGCGAAATTCTTTTTGTGTGTGTTTTTTCTTTGTTTCTCAGACACTGCTTTTGATTTGATTTAAATGAACGATTATGTCTGCTAGGCGAAGAAATAAAGAAGTGCATTAGAAACGAAGCAAAGGTTTCTGCAGTAGTTCCCAACCAGAGAGAAAGTAAATTTTAAATTGAACAAATATACTTGGTGTGTATATTTAGTGTATATTTAGTAAATATTATTTATCACGAAGATCTTTAAGAAAGTAGGTAATGTGTTTTAAACATTAAAGTGTTAAAGTAATCAAGTGTGTGTAATATAGAATAAATTGTCAGTGGGACAGAAATTGATTTATGTAATGAACTTTCAATTTCTTTCATAAATATTGAACAATTTACAGTAATAACTAAGGAGGGTTAAATTTTATACTCGACAGTTGAGAAGCATATTTTTTGTAAAATATTGACGGTACTTAAAAAAAAATTCAATAAAAGTAGGAATTTTCTATTAAGAATACTGTTCACATTAGAAACTTTGAGGTGATTCATTTTCACGTTTCATTATTGTTTTATTTCGTATCAGCTCATTTTCGAAAGAGTTTTCGAGTTCGGGCGAGATAAATTAAAAAGACGTCAAAATGATTCGATGATTTCAATTTTATATAAAAAAATTAACTTTCACATTTAACCCAGATAAATAAATTAACTTGGTATAGAATAATCATATTCCTACAACTAGAAGTGTTCTCTTATAACAGCAATAGAGAAACTTTAAAGAATTAAAAGTGCTTATTTTCGTTGATTCCAATTAAGGGAAATTTTACAAAAAATGGTTTTCAGAAGGAGACTTTCGAACTTTGACAGGACAGCGATTGCAAAATCGCACTGTTATTATTTTGTCACTTTGTCACTTTTTGAAAAACATAATCAGTGTTGACGTTGCTGTGCCAAACTGTTTTGCGCATCAGAAATCATTTTTAAACTTAACAGTCCAGAACTCCAAATCATTCCACACTTCCGGTCCATACATACACATCATTCCGTTAGATGGCAGGATTTATTTTATTTGACAGTTGACAGCTGTTGTTGTTGTAGGGAAAAGATAAAGAAGAGAAAATATCCGAATCAAACCGAGATCCAAAACATTGATAAATTGAGTAATTTAAAAAATACTTTCATTTAAAATTTACAAAATAAAAAACTGCTCCAATTTTAATACTTTCGGTTTTTGATAAAAACATGAGTCACCATGAATCCAAAGCCAAATTCCTCAGCAGTTCCAATGATCCGCCCAGCTCTGGCTACATTACTTATAGAATGCAGGAGGAGCAACCAATTTTTACGAAGCGGATGATGCTTCTTAACATTTTCCAATCACACTCGGACATAATGCACCTAACCGTCTCTCACAACTGGTTCTATTGCATTGTCTCGCAGCAGGTTCTTCTTAAGTTCCAGCTATCAAAGGAATCTCCGCCGATAGGTTTGTATTGATATACCTAAGTTTTTCTACATGCTTTAGTCATAATACCTACTGTTATTTTAGAAATATCATTAGAAAGATACTTGAATGGTCACTTGATTTCCAAGATGTTCCTTGACCACACCGGACAACACTTGCTTATTTCTCTAGCTTCGAAGACGCCCGGTCTTTCTGCGGAATTGCTATATGTAAATGGCAAGTTAAACAAAGTCAGGAGAGTAGATAAGCTCAAAGATTACGAAGTCACTGCTGTGGCATTCAATATCTATCAAGGTGACGAATCCTCAACGGGTCCAATTTTAATTGGAACTAGTAAGGGACTGATTTTTGAAGTCGAACTTAATCAAGATGGAGACAGACCTTACCCAAAACAGGTAAGCAATTTGAAGTAATAATTGATGCATTTTCTCTACCATCGGTACATGATTATCATTTTCTCATCTTAAAACTATGTTGACATTTAATTATAAATCAATTAGCTGTCGGCATACATTCCCCTCTACGGTCTAAGGGAACTGGATGGACTGGTAAATGGCAATAATAACCCTTTCTTTTGTGAAACACAATTTCTTCTTGGTTTGCTCATTCACACTGCTTCTTAGAAAAAAAAAAAAAACACAAAACCATAATTTCCAGATAGCTACATAATTCATTTAACTCTTCCAACAGATCTATGACCTAGGCCTGGGCCGCAGGAAGTATCCCATTAATGGTTTGGAGTTCTTTCGAGTTCCGGAAACCAACAAGTATGTCGTTCTAGTTGCAACACCAGACTGTTTGTACGGCTTCCACGAAACCATCGATGACAAGTTCTCGCTTCAGACTATTTTTAGTGCATACGTCGATGGCATAAGAGCTCAAATTGCAGAAGAGATTAAAACCGACTTAAAATACTCGGTTCTTGGATTTCATGTAGAAAATCAGTGGCCAACTCGTTATGCTTGGTTGAATGGCAACGGCATCCGTTACGGTGAGCTTTCCAAGGACCCTACACAGGAAAATTTCATTCTGGGCAAAGAGAACATTGTTTTCTCTCAGGAGTTAAAGCCACTCTCAGTAGAGGAACGCAAGCAGCTGGTCCCAAAAACCATCATGCTCACTCAGTTCCATGCGTTGCTTCTTTATCAGGACCATATTACCGGCGTGTGCTTGCTTAACCAAGAATCCGTATATGAAGAATATTTCTCAGATCAGTTTGGCAAATTGCTGGACATTGTGATGGATCCTTTTAATGGATCCATTTACGCTTACACCCCTAAACATATTTTCCATTATCGGGTCACTCATGAAAACCGTAATCTATGGCAGTTGTACTTACAGAAGGGAATGTACGATTTGGCCGAGCAAAATGCCGAAAATCCTGCCCAACTGGACATAGTTCTTGCCCGAAAAGCAGAGGTGTCCTTCGACCAGAAGGAATACCTTCGCAGTGCCGAGATATATTCAAATACGAAAATAAACTTCGAACAGATTTGTCTGAAGTTTCTCTCACTGGAAGACAAACGCCCCTTAATGACCTACGTGAAGAATCGTCTTGAAAAACTGCTCAACGAGGACCTTACTCAGATAACCATGTTGGTTGTGTGGTTAGTGGAATTGTATCTCACCGAAATCTCTTGGCCCGGTCTGGATGAGCAAAAAAAGAAGGACTGGCAATCGGAGTTTGATGATTTTTTGAAAACACCTCGAGTGGACAAGTGCATTCGCAACAATCGCACGGTGATCTATGATTTAATGGCATCCCATGGTGATAGCGATAATCTTTCAATGTTGGCCGAAATTAATCACGACTATGAATCAGTCATTAATCAGCACATTAATCAGCAGAAGTTTACAAAAGCTTTGGATGTACTGAAATCACAAAGAAGTCCCGAGATGTATTACAAATATGCACCTATTCTTATGGAAAAACTGCCACAAAAGACGGTAGCTGCTCTAATGACACAGGGCAAGAAATTGAATTTAGAAAAATTGTTACCGACCCTAATATGCTTGGACAGTCAATTGCATATTGAAGAAATAATCAAGTATCTTGAATATGCTGCCTATTCGTTGGGTGAACAGAAGCAGGCGTTACACAATTATTTGTTGCGTTTGTATGCTCAATATAAGCCCGAGAAGCTGGACAAGTATCTGGAGAACGAGGGAACCGACATAACTTTGGTACACTACGAAGTAAAGTATGCGCTGCGAGTGTGTCTGGAGTATGAGGCAAAGACAGCTTGCGTTTTTCTTCAGTGTCTCCTAGAGATGTGGGAGGCAGCTGTGGAATTGGCATTGACGTTTGACATTCAACAGGCTAAAATGACTGCTTCCAAGCCAGCCGACGAGGAAACAAGAAGAAAGCTTTGGTTGAGAATTGGTAAGTTTTCCAACTCAGCCATTCCCATTCAATGAAAATATTGGCTGAACTTTGTCAATCTTTTGGATTGAACTGTTAATTTCATTTGGTTGTTTACATTACCTTAAATAAGTTAATACTATGTACATAGTTGTAGAAAGCTATTTGATTATTTCATTTTAATATAGCACAACACGACATTCGTGGAACAAACGACGTTAAAAAGGCCCTAGAACTTCTTAAAGAATGCGAATTACTGCGAATAGAAGATCTTTTACCATTCTTTTCAGACTTCGAAAAAATCGATGACTTTAAAGAAGCTATCTGCACTGCTTTGCAGGTAAATGATAATTCCGAACTTTTGTCTTTTCTCAACATTTATTCTCTATTCGATCACAATAGAATTACAATGAACAAATTCAAACACTTCAGACCGACATGACAGAATCTTTTAAGCTGGCCCAACTTGTTCGCAGCGATCTCCAAGGACTACGTAATCGATCAGTTCGCATTGGTGCTCAAGAGCCGTGTGCAATTTGTGAAACTTATCTCCTCCTCAAGCCGTTCTTTGTATTTCCCTGTGGACACAAATTCCACGGTGATTGCCTGGAGAAACAAATCATTCCGATGCTTACTTCAGAACAAAGCCGACGTTTGTCCAGTTTGAAACAACAGCTGGAAAATATTTTGACGACCTCAATTGCTATAGCCGAGCGGACTAATCAACAACGTCTTACTAGAGAGAAGATCAAAACCGAAATTGAAAACATCCTAGCATCCGATTGCCTGTATTGTGGGGTTATGATCGATACGATCGATCAACCGTTCGTCGAAGATTGGGAACAAGTAAATATCGATTGGGAATAAGTAAAAAATTATTGTATTTAGGTATTATAATTATTATTATCTAAGCCTTAAAATATACATACATATAAATATTTATTTAAAACAAAAAAAAAACACGCACGCTATAAGCGTGCAAAAAAATTATGTTCCCGAAAACATGGACGTATACCTATATCAATCAAAAGATTTGCATTTTAAGTTCGTTTGTGACAAATGAAGTGATTATTTTCAAAACGGCCTCCTTGGCACTGGCATTTGTGGAAATCATGGATATTAAGAGCAACACATCCTCGATACCAAAATTAGTTAGAGCAGAATTTAAATGCCGGACGAGTTTTGCTTGTTGCTGACTCGATAGGTCGTTTTTAAGTATTTCACCAACCGACCGAAATTCGCCTAGAAAAAGAACAGTCAGTTTATTGTTGATCTATTTTTATAAAATGTTTCATAAAACGGAAATTATGCAAAACGTCAGTCTTGTTTTACCTGATGTCAAAAATGCAGTCAAACCTCCAACAGTTCCACCAACTGCTAGGCCAATAGGTCCCATTAGAAGGCCGCCCAGCATACAAATTGCTCCACAAACTACTGCACCTTGGCCAGATTTTTTAGCACAAGCTCGAAGATTTTCGTTGTCCGATAAAACAGCAAGTGCTGCTATTAACTCCCTATTGTTGATAGGCATACTGAAAGCTTCTGGTATATTCAATTTGGTTAAAAATAGACTTTCCGATACGAATCTTCACTTGGATTGATATTTTCTCATTGAACAGGACAGTAGTAGTAAACTTTATTGAGATTTTTGTTTTTTTTTCAGCCGACTTTGAATTTGCCAAGCTACACTTTTTTATTTTGATTTACAACAATCTTACAAAGCACTTTTAGTTATTACACCGTTTAAAGTTAAAACGCTTCTACTCAATATGAATCAACGAAACATACTACTTATCTGCACAGGAACAGGACATGAACACTGACATGACAACAATATGTAGTATAGTAATCGCATCGCAATTGGCTTTTGGCATTACATAGATTTGATTCTCTATTCGGGGAAGACCCTTTTTTTCAAAAAAAAAAAAAATGATCTAGCATCTACAAAATGAGCCAATTCACTTGGGAATTTTACAAGCACACATCGGAAATTTGGATCAATTCACCACAAACTTGTATTGCGAGTAGCGTTTCTTTATCGATAAATGACTGTTTTGTTTTATCGATAGTCAAACGTGGGAAATCTGTTTTCTCATTATGTAAAATTTTTTTCTTCCTTTCGTTTTATATTTTCACAAAACATCAAAAGTTAGATTTATTTTAGCAAAAAACACATTCGTTATTCACAGAAACAATAATTATAACTGTCGAATAAGGTACACAATACCGAAACGAAAATTTGTCGACGCTTTTTGGATATGAGTTAGATTTAATATTGAATCACGATTGTATAGGAAAGTATTTGGTGTTATACATAAAAGGTAAACCTATAATTTCAGCTTAAGAATAGGACTTTGTTTTTTATTACAGCAAAATAAAAGTATTTTGAAACACGTTGATTATAGTAAAACTAAACGTTCTAGGATCAGTTGTGTAATTGTTTTCCTAGAATTCTGAAATTTCAAAAAATTAATATAGATTTTAGTTTATTAGTGACAACTACATAGGTAACATGGATATTGTCTTTCATTAACTGAAATTTGTTAAGGTTTTTTCTTAAGATAATGTAGGTTATTGGTATTCATTAAAAGATGACAATATGACATCAACGTAAATATGTAGAAGGTCAATTGTCAATTTTATCCGGGTAAGAATTGTACACAAGACACAACTAGCAGCCTTATTCTGGCAACCTCACTGATGCCTCACAAGTCACAATAACCTCATAACTCGAGGTGAATTCGATTTTGTGACTTTTTTCGTATTCTCATAAAAACTTGAACATTATGATCTGGTCATTGGCAAATCACAATTCACGTAGTAGACACACTTTTCCCTCAAAACTATACAAAAATATCAAAATAAGAAGAAAAATGGAATTGAATTTGATTTTAAGACATCTTTTGGAAGAAGTTTCGTCAACTAATGAAAAGTAAGAATTTACATACACACATATGTATGTGTCAAAAGTAATTTTTTTTTTTTAAACGACGCTCGTTTGGTTTTCTGATCATCTAAAATACAAATTATAATTATTAAATATAAACATCAATGTTTAAACGAATTGCTTACCAATAGAATTCATTTTTATTATTATTTAAATTCCGCCGGTTTTGTTTTGAAAGCTGTTTGTTTTCAGAAATCAGCTGGAACCTCACAATAAAAATTTCACCTTCCTGTGGTGAGTTTTTTTGTGAGGTTTCTTATGAGGGCTTCAACAGAATACGAAATTGTGACCGCCTCATAAGAAACCTCACAAAAACAACCTCACAAAAAATTGTGACCTGTGAGCCTCACAACGGCAGAATAGGGCTGTAGTAATACATTACAATAATGTCGTTTTCAATTGGCAATCTGGAATCAGAAAAAAGCATTCTCAAAGCGTTCAATTGGGCAAAAGTGACAGTTCTAATTCTGAAAAAGAAGAGATTTCTCTTCTGGATTTGAAGTCAGAAGCAAAAACAGAATCACTCACACATTCAAAGATTTTACATGTCACACTTGACAAATGTCATATTTTTGAATTAACAAATTGTGCGAACTGTGAAGTGATTGCTTGAAATTAAAACTGAACTATGAAAAAAATGCAGTTAATTTTCTATTGCAGGAGTTTTCCCAAAAAGCCAAGATTGCAAAACTACCAATACAGTCACACCAAACTTCAAATTTTTCAGAATTCACAAAAAGTGTTCAATTGGGATTCTGCTTCTACTTCTCATTCCGGATTGCCAATTGAAAACGACATAAGTAAAAGCTTTTTACTATTGTGAATATTCATTGTGTGTAATGCATGCAAACTTATAATTGTGGAACATATCAATTTGACATTTCACATGACATTTCTCGTGAGGCCAACCACTTTTTTTCCTAATCCGGGTATTCATATTTTTGATGCATCTCCACCGTAGAAAAACAAAAGTAATTTGCAAAGAAAAATAAAAGTGTTTTGATGCAAGTATTAAACTAATACAATTTTATAGAAAAAACTACACCTTATTCGTTGTAAAATCCAATAAATTATTAAAAAACAAACCAACAAGTGTTCTCGGATCATTTATTATATTGAAATAAATGTATAATTCGGAAAGGAAAATGTAAATCAATTTATTGTCATTACAACATTTTGCGTCGTTGCTCGAAATAAAAAAATAGGAAAAACACAAAAACAATTTATTCAAAGCGACAATTCAACGAAAATAAGAAAGAAAAACGAAAGTATAAATCAGAAATAAATCGGACGAGAGAACAGAAACAGATTCCTAAAATTCCAAAGTGCGTCTTCTATAAATAAGAAGGAATTCCTTTTATATTTTACTAAGGAAGCTAAAAACCGCAAATTGGAGACGATGGTTGAGCCTATTTTCGATTATCAATTTCGTTTGATTCTGATTGGGGATAGCACAGTCGGGAAAAGTTCGTTGCTCAAATTTTTCACAGATGGAAAATTCGCAGAGGTAATTTTGTTGTTACATTGTTATTTTGTAATTTATTGTAATTTCATATTTGTTTAAAGTCTCAAACAACGAAACAAAAACAAAGGCTATATATAATTTCTGAACAAAATAGAAAAAGAGGTTCATGACCGTCTCATCGCATGAGTTGAGTTGTTGATAAGACGCTCTATATTTTAATTTAATTTACATTGTCCATTACCAGTGTCGATTGGTTTTCGATGACACACATGCCTAGAAAAATTCTCCAATCAATTCGTAAACAACACATAACGTTGTTGATAAAGCTTATAGTTAGGTATGTAAGCGATCGGTTTTAATTTCGAGAGGTTGCAAATTAAAAATGGAAAGAAGTTCTTGTACCTATGAACTCGTTTTTAAGATAATCATTTAATTGTCATCAAAAAAGGGTTTGTTAAGTGGCTTCATTTGAAATTTCACAGGTTCACCAAAGATTGTTGCAAATTCAACAATTATCTGATAGGTAATAAATTAGAACCATCGTTTTTTATGAATCAATGTGAAAATGATTATGTACACTGTGCATTGCAGATTAAAAAAAAAAACTGAGTCACATGTTTGAGCGATATTAATTTATTTCTAAAATATTTTTTTATTGTGTCATTAAAATTATACATAAAGATGGAGACATTTTTTCTTGGTTACTTTTGTTATTGAATTCTATTATACTGTTGAAACTTGATGAGTTTATTACACACAAACTATTAGTGCCGAACCTTTTTAAGGCCCTTTTCCAATTTCTAGCATAATTATGTAAATGTATGAAATTTCCTTAGGCCAAAATCTATTATAAAAATAATTCAAACATCAAAGAACCGACATCATATTTTAGAAATGAGTCCATAAACAAAATGTGTGATCGCTAAACTGTTCCCTTTTGGGTCAGATTCTACCGTTCATTTTTCACATTCGTTAGTTCAAATAACTATATAGGACTTACTTGTTTTAGACAAGTAAATTGAGGTCCAAGTCGACTGTAAACTGAATTTTGGCGCAACCTAAAATAAAAACAAATCAAAATGATATACCTACAAACAATTTAAAGGAGCTTAATGAGTTAATATACACACATAAGCTATTAGACAGTAAACTTAACCCTATATATTAATTTACGTTTCAGCTCTCAGATCCAACAGTGGGTGTTGATTTTTTTGCCAGACTGATTGAAATGAAGGACGGCACACAAATTAAACTTCAACTCTGGGACACTGCCGGTCAGGAGCGCTTCCGGTCAATTACCAAATCCTATTATCGCAATTCAGTTGGCGTACTTCTTGTCTATGACATAACAAATCATGCCAGCTTCGAACACATCCCGCTTTGGATGATGGAAGCACAACGACATATTGAGCCTCATCGGCCAGTATTTGCATTGGTCGGTTGTAAGCTCGATTTAGTAAATGCAGGTAGCCATCGAGAGGTCAGTACAGAAGAGGCTCAAGCATTTGCCAAACAACACGGACTGCATTTTGTCGAAACCTCAGCACGCAGCGGAGTGAATGTCGAAGAAGCATTTCGCATGGTAACACAAGAAGTTTACTCACGTATTCGTTCAGGTGAATACAAAGTCGAAGATGGTTGGGATGGCATTAAGACTGGTTTCGCCCGACCCAGTAGTTTGGACTTTAATCTGGTTGTGGCGGAGCCTGAAAAATCTTCGTGTTGTTGATGTGTTTCATAGGGCTATTTATTAAAATTAAAAATTAAACCAAGTTTTACTATTAAAAAAACAAAAACAAAAAGTTTAAAAACAAATAAAGTTCTACGAATAATTCATTTTTTAATTGTTGATATCCCTATTTTGGGGGCTCTACCATTAAATGTAGTCCTTAATTTTAATTGAAATTAGTTTTGTTTTTAATTAAAATGTTTTGGACAATTAACAACAAAGTTATTTTTTAGTTTTAGTTAATTTAGGAATTTGTATTTTTTTTTTGCGGATGTAAACATCAAAAGGTTTGATTTTAAAATTATTCTTCATCTGTAGGTTTTTAATTTATACACAAAACACTTTAATGATATCTTAAAATCATTATAGTTTGTGTGCTCTTTACTAATTTGTAAATATTCATAACAGGATATAAATTTCATCACAGAAATACACATAAAATTAAAGAATTTTCCATTGTCTTTATTGGTTCAATAAAATATTTGTAATATATCAAACAAATTTTGTTATTTTGATTTTTAAAATGTCTTTAATTTAGACGAACTTCAGATGCATAAGAAATTCATGGAACGAAATATTCACCTTGAGGTGGAAATTGACCTTGTGTTTAAGGAAACACAAATTTAAAAATATTAAGTTGACTATATTACTCTAAAAAAATATTGCACATAACCAAGGAAGAATAAAAGGAAATCACTTAACAAATTAGTGAAACTAATGTATACAATCAAATTACAATATTTACCAAAATTACGTTTTATTCTGCAACACAAACCAAACAATACTTTTGCAAAGCATTGTGGATTTGAATCTCGTTTTTGGAATACTCCCCTTTAGACACATATGTACATCAGGTAAAGCCAAACCTTGTTGTTAACAGTAAATTGTACAATAACTGCAGAGTATCTATTAGTTACGGTTTAAATCTTTTTTCGTTTTTGGTTTCCAGTTAGAATCATCACTCACACCCATAAAAGTATGACATTAGTGAAATGTTCCGAAAAAAACTAAATTTATAAAAGCCTTCTTTAAATATACCTCAAAAATTTTCTTGAATGATGTCGTTGGATACACTTAAAATTAAAACAATGACACGCAGCAGACCTCCGTTTTAGAGCTCTTCAAAACATTATTTTAAGTCAGCATCACCAGTTCAATCGGTTAAGGTTTGGTAATAATAATAATTTATCATTTAAGTTACAATAAAGAAAGTTATCGTCAATTGGTTTACCTATACTAATAAGTTCCGATTTTTAAACCAAAAACAAAAGATGCAATTAGAAATTACTTTGACTTTAAAACTTCCTCAAAATGGAAGTTAATTTCCGCAAATAAAACAAGCAATAAAATGTATTTTGTTTTTATTATTTTAGAAAACTTCTTTTATGTTTGCTAATTTCACATGATTTTGTATTATTTTTAGTATTACAAGCTCTCGTAACTAGTTTTCAAGTTTTATTTATTATTTTTTTCTTTATTTTCTGAATACTTTAATTTAAGTTTTAATTATTTGGTTAGGTCCGTAGGAAAAATGTATGTGTATATATTTTTGTTGTTGTAAAGTTTTTTTTCAACACTTATAATCAGTGCTTTGATTGCGATGGTTAAAAGAAATACACCGCATGCACCACAACATATTTCAATCAGCGGCGAATGATCGAAAGCTTGGAGCACCAGGTTCGTTTTTTTTTAATAGTTTAAAGTTGTTATTGTTGTGAATTAATTTGTTTTACTAAGAATTTTCTGTTTATAGTATAAGAATATGAGAATTAGACCCGCTTACTGATCGGCACTTATGTAAATATAATTTAAGTGCAACTTAAACTCTTATATTCTTTCCTTTTCTACTCATAAACAGTGTTGAATAACTTTGATTATAACGGTAAGTCTCAGTAAATGGGTCTTAGTTTTAGTTTATATTTTCGGTACTTTATTTTTAGTTATATTTAATAAATCGTATGTGTGTACAAGAATTGTTAATTTTTTGTTACTTTATCTTAATACTAAAATTTGAATTTGATCCTCCTACGAATTTAAATGTGTTTATTTTGTGAACGTTTTGATGAGCGGTTGAGTGTAAATGAATGTGACGTGAGTATGTAATTTGTTTATTTTTTTCACATTAGTGAAGTGACAGAATATAATATTTGGTTATTGTTTATATTATATTATTTTAACTTAACATAATAATGAACTTTCTTACAAATTGTAAGTTGCATTGAACAATTTGTGTTCCTCTCCTTATGTTTTTATAAGTTGTTTTTTTGTTGTATACTTTTTAAGAAAAAAATTATTTAATTATATTACTATACCTGTTTAAAATATTACTAAAGAAAATGCTTCATTAATTCCATAGTAGATATAATATTAATAATATTTATATTTATAATAATAAATAGACAGAATTTGACTCGTCTATGTTAAATAAATATCAAATTAAAACATAAAGTTTAAATAAATCATTGCATGGATTAATGCGGCTTATTTTGATTGTGTTTTAAATTTTTGTGTCATTTCCATAACAAATTTAAATTTTTCATATGACTTTTAACAAATTTGTTATTATTACTTTCTATTTTTAAGATACCATACAAGTTGCACTTAAACATGAAATTTTACTATATAAGCATTTTTGTCTGTTAATTTTAATTATAATTATATATTTGTTTTCAACATCTTTTCTCGTATTATTTTTTAATTTTTTAGATAAATCAAACGATAAGGATTTAATGACAATAGTACTTTCCTATATATGTAAATATGTATTTGTGTGTAGTTGCGAAAAAAATTATTCTGAATAACATTTTGTAAATGTTTAAATTCCAAGACTGCAAAAAACAAAAAGAAAACAGTTAAAAAACAATAAATTTAATTTTTTGTCGAATGAAATGAATTTATTTTATATTATGATTCTTCGTGAGGGATGAGTGTTTTATGGTTACATTTGCTTAAAATACAAATACATATACATACGTATATTATAAAAAGTTGGTTGAATATTTTTTGTACTAAACTAATTGAAATTAAAAAAAAAATGTAATGTAGAATAAAGTACAGGTAAACATAGAAGTGGTGCTATATCATGAAGTGCGCCGAAATTTTGGTGAGCCCTTTTTGCATTTCAGAAAATCTTTCAATTTTGGCAAAACAGTGTTGGTTAAGCATAAAATTTTATGGAAAATAAGATTTCATAGATTTGGCTACTTCAAAATTAAAAAGTTGTCCGTATTTGACAGACACTGATAAAATTGAGCCTTATACGATCTTATGTATTCGTTTTTTTATATTGGTTTTAATGCCAATAGCGAGAATTTTAACAGTTCTAAGATTAATAAAATAACCTAAGTTATTATAAGCCAAGAGTAACCTGAAAATCATTGGAGTTTTTTTTTAATCATTTCTTAACCAAATTGGTCATCAATGAGCAGATGATGGTCTTGATCTTTTTATAGCGTGAGTTTAAAAATGAGTTGCAAATCAAAGGTAAAAGTAAGAATACACCTGGATAAACCTTTCAACAAACAATTACGCAGTATTTTCTAATGACATAGAAATGTAAAATGTGATGTTTATCTGTCTTTTGTTAATAAATTATTAAAATAAATTACAATTGTTTACCACAATTTGTATTTTGAAATGTACACTCACAGAAATTCAGAGAATTGTTCCGATTATATTGAAGGAATCAAAACACGATACCAAGAAGTGTCCTTAACTATACATGAATTATGAATTTGTTTAAGTTCTTTTCCAAAGAATGCTTGGATGCATAACTACTTATCGATGATTATGTATTCATAGTTGATTTTTAATCTGTTAACTATTTAATAGGAGACGAGCGAAAGCGATTTACAACACTTGTTCAAGTTATCTGCTCAACTCCTGGGCCTTTTTTTTCAATATCAGCTCAGCAGCTGAGATTCTAACAACTATGAATACGGCCTGTTGACATGTTGGTATCTAATCTCCCTAAAGAAAATTAATTTTCGAAAGAGCAGAATTCGAAGAAATAAACGTTTTTCCAACCAGAAGATGAAGCTTAAATTGTACAATGCTCGTATGTTGAGTATGGGACGTTATAATTCATTTAACAAAAAGATTAATTTGATTGTACAAAAGTTGGATTTTAATATTTTTAAGCTTCTACCATTGCAATTAAGTTTTATGATAGTTTTGTAAATTGAAATGCAAATATACATTCATCTAGTTTTTAATGAAATCTCCAAAAAAGTTAACAAGGGACAATTTATTGATTGTTATAACATTTATTTAATGGGAAGCTTGGCAAAAATTTGAATATAAATATTATACATGAGAATGATTTGTTAAACACAATAAACATGTACGTTTGTCGATTTGTGCGCAATTTTTATCTTTTTTCTTAACGATTGTGTTATTATTAATAATTTCCCTATTAAATGTTTTTATATAAATTTTGTTTGTTTTACTTATTTTAGTTATTTATTCCGATATAAATATTATTTTTTTTATCATCTATTTTTTTTTTTTTAATAGCCCACCTTTATTCCAAACCATCTTTATTTTGGTCGGTGGGTAGTGGGATGTGATTTTCAATTCCACTTCTATATTTCATATTTCTACATCTATATATATATTATATATTTCTTATAAATCGCGATAATAAATAAAAATCTACAATAAAAATATAAATACATGCCGGTTTAAGTCGGGTAAAGATTTTTACTTCTGTTTTTTTTTTTTTTTTTTTTTTTTGTTATATCACGTTTTCGAAATAGATTTAATTATATTTGTTTTTTTTTTATAGAAAAGTAAATTTTGAAAATACTTTCATTTATTATTGTTTCAGTTGTTAATGTTAATTTTATCGTTAAATTAACCTTAAGATTAAATTAAATATAGAAAATGATAATTCAATTAATTTTAAATGTATTCTTACATTCTAGAGCCTTTTTGTTGAAGAACTTTAGCTCTGTCATTTAATTCCAATTCACGTCCGGCTGGCGTAAGACAGTCCTTCGAAACAACACATAGATACTCATTGTTCTCGAAAGGACTATAGTTGGGATATTGCATGCCAACATTTATCAATTGTTCAAATCTCCATCCATCAGAGAGAGTTGATATCATCTGGAAATTTATAAATTTTGATTGTTTGAAAAACTAAATTCTGTAACAAAACTTAAAAAAATGAAAAATACTGTCTTGCACTATTTCTTCGGTGTATTCCAAAATTCATGAATCAAAAAATTAATTCATTTAACCTTTAACTACAATAGGCGCAAGAGACTGTTACTAAAGAAAAATATTTCTAAGAAATACGAGCTATTCCGTCGTGGTATAGTGTTAATTTCATAGTTGCAAAACTAGTTGCATTGTCAATTACTGAACCACTTATTAATGGTACGTGATTTCAAAAAATTCTGCCACAAGTCACAAATGAGATGTAAATATCGACTTTTTAATTACTTATAGCAAATATATTTACTGGATAAAATGATGATCTAGTCATCGAAAATTGAGTTCGACAAATAGAACACCTCCATGTCGTGCTTCATTCCATACTAATATTTTTGATAGCTCAAAGAAAGAAGTTATCAATAGGAGCAACGATATTAATTAATTAATTATTAATCTCTTAGCGACTTTATCCTAGAATTTAGCAGGAACTGAACATTGCTGACATTAATCATAAATATTTGATTAAAAATAATGGCAGTATGCCTAAGAATGAATTCAAAAGAAATTTAAGTCAACAATTTCACTTTCTTGAGATTATTGTGTCATCATTAAATTAATTACTTAGCACATTTCCTTTTAATTATCAATTCACACATAAAAGAACGTGAATTGCCTACAAATTCATCGTATGAACAAATACAATTTTCTTTGTTTCAAATTATTAATTAATTCCTTTGTTATTTATTGTATTCAAAAATTAAAAAAAAAGAATTGGAACAATAATGTGCGACTAAAATGAACCATTCATTCAATCAAATCGTAATGTGCACACATTTTACATACATTTTATAGAAAAATATAAAGATGAAAAAATAATGAAAAAAATAATACCTGTGTCAGTTCGTGCTCACGGCATTGCAAAACTCTATATACACGCTTCTTATCCATATGCGGTCTCTGCAAAATAAATTTAAAGAGAATGCCATATCAAAACAATTTAATTTGAATTTGTAAACAAAAATTTTGTTTAGTTTTATCACCGTACTCGCGTACACACAAGTAAACGCCACTCGACGAAGTCAAACGTACCTGATCTCTATGATTAATGCATTCCTTTAATAAAGCTATCAGTTGGGTTACGTTATAGAATTCAGCCTCTTCAAGGACACCCTCTTCTGAGACACCGTCAAGTACCAGTTTTCCATGGCGTAAGTAATTCAGCACTGGTGCAAAATATTTTGGATCTCTATCAATCAAGTATGCTCCTGTTTCGTCCTTTTGTTTGCATTTGCATAACAACAACAAAAAGGTAAAATAATGTAGATTAATAAAATTTATAAATTTAATGGTAGGTATGCACATGAGTTAGGTTGGATTACATCTGAAGTGGATACAAGATACAAACACACAATATATAAATATAATTAAATGTACATACATATATAATCAACTGAATAGCTTGACAAATTAAGAAAAAGATAGGAATGTGACTAAAAACTAAAGTTTATAAATAAAATAAAAAACACTACTTTGGCCTAGACTGATATCTAAGAACATTAAGCTGGGAGAGATGTTTAAACCGATCTCCGTCTTATTTTTTCTTATTCTTTAGAACATGGGTAGGTAATTAAATTACATAAGCTAGATAGCCTCCAGTGTACAAGAATCGTATGGTAAGCGATATCTTGGAAGACCACAGTACGTTCGTATATTCGAGAGATAATGTAAATAAGTACGAAAAAAGCCTTAAGTGCTAATGGGGCCACAATCGGGATGGATGGAGATACTTGTTGAAGAAGGAAAGAACCTGACCATGTTTTTTTTTTCTGCGGAACACGTAAAGAGTGTTGTTTTTAGTTAGAAATTTCAATCGATTCAACAATTTTAGAATGTCGCCAACCTGGGATCCCATTGTATAGCAAGAATGAGCAGTGAGATAGGTTATTTCCAAACTTGCGATTTGCAATCATCAAACAACAACAGACATATGTAATTTTCAACGAATCGTTACAAGTAGCTAACATTGCTCATATTATTATTTTGGTAGTTTCCTGGTGACCATACTCATTTCAAGTCATTGGCTAAATATTGAACTCTTTAAATATCTGTTATTTATAACGAGGCAAATTCATAATATTATTAATACCACGAAAACCTTAAATTTAATGACTTTGAAACTACATAGTTAGTAATGATCTTACAAAAAGTTGTCTGCGGTGGTATTTCAAAGCGCTCAGTAAAACAGATGGTTACATCTTGTTGTCCGGAAAGAGTAAACAACAAAAGGTTAAATGTACATAATTTTATTTATTTTGTTCTTCTATAAATAAGTATATGTATTTATTCAAAATTTATGAAATTATTCTTTTGCTTTTGTTATAGGTTTTGTTATTTAGAATATATCTATGCCTTTATATAATTATTATAGGTATCTGAATTATAAAAAAAAAAAAACTAAATCATAGTTGCACAAATGAACTGTATGGCAATTATAGTTACCTTGTTTAAAAAAAAAAGACATTAAGTAAATCCTTAATCACACCATTAAATCTTATCAACTTTAATCTATTTACTTAATCAACCAATTCCTGGATTATTTTGGTATCTTAATTTCCCATAATGTGTGTACCTATCTATCCACTTAGTCGAGTCCTATTTTGTTTACAAATTGATACACTCACAAAAAAAAACAATACATTTTGTATAACCTACATTCAAACTGGAGCACTTCAGGCACCTTGTTCTAAAAGAAGAAATAACATCTACATACCTATACTACCCAAATATATTATAGTTACTGCTCTGCAAGGCTTTAATTTTATATTTCAAGTTTAGAAAGAAAAAGAACACTTCTACTGGTTTTGTGCTTCCTGTTCTGCATTCTGCACTTAAAACAATAAAGCAAACACCTTCAATTTAACAGAGGATTTGAGTTTTGCAGAAGTTTGTTTATATTTATATGCTAAATAAACAATTTATGAATATTCTTCCAAAAAAACTAGGTACAATCAATGAAAAATCATCAAAAAATCACACCCACACAAGAAACGATGATACCGATGCAATATAGCATAGAAATATGTAGCAATCAAAGTCGCTAGCGCTAGGTAGGGGGCAATTGTAAGCTACCACATAAATAAAAATGTAAATTGATATAAATTTATGTTTAATTTGTTCGAATGCACTTCACACATACCCGATCGGATATTAAATCACAATCTTCTTGAATTAAACGCGACAGGAACGAATTTGGATCACGGGATAATGTGGTTTTGGTTGTTAGGAAATATGTCCCACCAACGTTCAGCTTCACCCACTGGTCGGTGCCTTGTTTCTTTAGGATGTTTGGACTTTTTCTTGAGTTTATATTTACGGTAGTCATTTTGGACATTAAATGCTCAATTGTTAAACAACTGGTTAAACTTACAAATTAAAATTAAAAACCTATATAATAAATTGTACGCGATGTCAGACTCAGACTCAAAGAAAAACCAAAACGAATACGAACACGAAATGATAATCTACAAAAGCGAATACGAAGTACGAAGAGAATGAATTTCAGAAGTGTGTGTATAGTTGTTTCACTCTGGGATGAAGATATGTTGAAAGGAAAAAAGTAAACAAAACTGTCAGATAGTGTGGAGCAAGTATTGTAAGTGTTATCGATGTCAGAACTGTTTTAGACTAGAAGTCATGATATTTTATTCGATTAATCGGATTTATATTTATGTATCATTTGAATTCTTCGTGTAAATTTGATTAGAAGTTTATAAAAATAAAAGAATAAAGGAAGAGATACAAAGCGACAAACGAAATAAAACTTAAAGTTACGCCTAATTACTAATCGAAATCGCTGAGTGAAATATGCTGAACAAAGAACCAAATATTGAACCATGTGCAATTGGTCCTATTCATTTTTGAGATATTTTTCTTTCGAAATATAAAAAGCTGAAATTTATGTTATCGTACTCAAGTTTTATTTTCTTGGTTTTATAGATGTGTTCCGCAAATACAAATAAAAATGATGAATGTGGCGTAACAAACAATTTGCAGCTAGGCCGTAAATCGACCAAGTTTTTTTTTTTAATATAGAAATTTTAAAGTTACTGATTTTCATAAAACAAATTTCAAACCGAAAAATATTAAACATAGAACCATAAATATAAAATTTGTGATCAAATTTACCACCAAAATAAAATGTATCTCGTTATGGATTTCAATAAGGGAGATCAAATAATACTACAAATAATTGTTGTTTCTTTTTAAAACTAAATTTAGTTCAGAATAAGTTTAATAAACGTGCCACACGCCATATAAGCACCAATGAGAGACCAACAACCACAATGAATTTCAATACCAACAACAATCAGGAGCGATTCAAATCGGTTAAGGGAACATACATGACCCCCATTAAACGTGTGTTATGGACATTTCCACTTTCATCTTTGTCATACTGAAACAAAAACATCGTTACTCTGACTTGATTACTTTTTTGTATTGTTTATGGCACCTGTTCCATATATTGAGTTCCACCTTCTGGTCCCACGGGCACGATTAATCGTCCACCCTTTTTTAATTGTTCGATCAATGCTGTTGGTGTTTCTGGGGCCGCTGCTCCAACATGTATTGCATCATATGGTGCATATTCTGGACAACCCTTACGGCCATCTCCTTCTACAAAAATTAAACAATTCAAATAATTTATACCAGTGCAGCAATAGCAAGACTATTTGACCTACCAACTATAATCAGTTTGCCCGAATTCAAAAGTTTTGTATCGTCTGCTCGCAGATTGGCTTTGCTCTGGTTCACTAGTTGAGATTGGTGTTCGATGCCAACTACTTTTGTGTCAGCATGTTCGCCTTTTGCATTAATAAATCGGAGGAAACACGCAGTCAGATATCCAGAGCCGGATCCCACATCCAGTACATGAGCACCCGGTTTCAACTGATCCCTTAGATATTCAAGGGCAAATGCGTGCTTTGAAAGGAAGTAGTTAACTCAACTGAAATCGTTTGTGAGAAAGAATTAATATTATACCATATGTGGAGCACTAATTGTAACTCCACCTCCGATACCCTGTGGCCTGTCGACATAAGGATTTGATGGACAATAATGTTTTCGGTCAGTTGCTGCCATAGCTAGGGCAACAGCATCAGAAGCGATGATTCCAAACTCTGAATGCAAAAATATCGATTGCTAAATCCAGTCAGAAATAATAGTAAAATGCATATATTTACCTCGAAGCTGACGAATCAAATCTTCGTTGCTGACACCACTTGATCTCCAAGCCATTGTCCTACTCCGGATGGATATAAGTTGTTTCTGAACAATCGATTTGAAAAGCTTCAGTTTGTTTAAGTAGTTTTAAATATTTTTGTAGATAACAATTTTTTGTTCGTTCTGGAGTTGAATTACAAAACAGAAAACACAAAAAAAACAGCTGAGCTTTGAGCGAAATAGCTATGACACTTTACAGTCGGTTACAAAGCGAGCAAATAGAATAACAAAAGAGTGCATTCAGAGAGCCAACAAAAGTATAATTAATCTTCACGGTACACCAGTGGACAATGAAGTCTGAGTTTAATAATTGATACCGACTTTTCCATATTTCAATCTCACGTTTTTACTCTACAGCATTTTTCGAAACAAGTTCGAGTCAGTTGCAAACATTTAATTGCATCCCAGCACTTTAAACTCACTCACTTAAAGTGAGTTCATTGAGGTTTAATCGATAATTTTATTGATTAATTGCCTTGTATCGCAAAATACGAACCTTAAACCAGGGTTGATTCTCACTTAACCACCCAACCACTTAAGGTCAAGGTTTTGAAGTGAATAAAATATGGAGTACTCGTAAACATTCCAAATGCTTACCTTTAATACATATACATATATATATATAAATATGTATATCCCAATCAGTGTCAACATTGTTTGTATATCCATTTATTTAATCGGTGTTGAGAATTTGACCCTTAATTAACTCAACCTAGCGATACTCAAACATCTGAATGCTCATTGTCCTGCTGAACTATATGATTTAACCGGTTCTACCACAAGTGTCAAAACAATGTCAAAACATACAAAAAAAAAAAACTTGAACTTGAAGTTCTTTCTTATACTTGGAATTTTACATTTGGATCTCATTCTCAAAATAAATTAAATGGATTTAAATAAAAAGGTTACCGTTCTCACTCCTAATGGAAGACGCCAAAACATCAAAATTACTCCCAGCACAACACTGCTACAGGTGAATCCTTAACATCGGAAAATCAAAAACCGACACAAATTGTCATGTCATCTTTTTATTCTTTCAAAGATTTTGGAAGAAGCTTCTACGAAGCATGGATTTCCCTGTGATGAATATGGCTTAAAAAGCCACAACAAAGAGCTGGACCTCATGCAAATGTTTCGTTTCACAGGTCTGCCCAACAATTGTCTCCTTGAAATGTTTGAATGTTCTAAGAAGCGGGTCGAATCTATTGCTGATATTTGTGTGCAACTAGAGGATGGTAGCCGGCGTCAGGGACAGTTCAGTCCAACCAATTGTCTTTGGGATGTTTTGAGCAGTGTATGTCCAGAGCACATTACAACAGACAAGAGTCCAGTGGTGATCTACATGCGAAAGGAAATATTTGGTGATGAATTGAGGCAAACGACTCTAAAGACCTTAGGAATAACTGGAGGCAGGACTATGATGCGTTTGGTTAATAAAAATCCCGACGAAATCAAAACGTACTTTACATACTTTTCTTCTTTTCTAGAATTTATTATTCTTAGGTATCATGTAATAGTTTATCAAACTCAAATTTTTTTGTCAGGCAAGCAGGAGTGTATGTTCCTCCAGAAGTGAAGGAGGAACCAAAGGAAACCAAAACTGATGAAGCCCAAGTGGTATGCAAACAACCAAGTAAAGGAGGATTCTCAATTACTTCTGAGTTGGTTCAATCACTGAGAAAAAAGGATTCAATGGATGACGTAGAGCCAGAGCCGAATGAAAAACTAATCGATGTTCCTACGCGTGAAAACAAACCCGAGCAGCATAAAACTGTGTATGATTGGGGAACCGGATCCGGAAGAAGTATTAACTCAAACCAAACAGCTGAAGTGGAAAATGAACAAAATCAAATTGAAATGGAAGTTGAACCCGAAGTTAATGTGGTAGGTGATTATTTCCTTAGTTAATTTTTAATGTCGGTATATTATATGATGGACAGCTCGTATCGCACATCCTTTGCGATGAATTTAAGGTATTTTTATATATGGAACATTATCCCTACCTTTGAATTTTATCATGTATTTTAGATTGGAGAGCGAAACGCAGTTATATACTCTTTGGATTCTACTCAAAAGCAAATGGAAGATCTCCCAGATTCCTTCTTTGATTTAACTGTTAATGACTTAAAGTTAGTTTTGCGAGATTTGAAAAAAATCACTGAAGGTAATGACGATGCTCCACTTGTAACAGCTAAGATGCGTGAAATAGAAGAAAATAGTTCGTTACTAAGAAAAATAGCCCAATATAAACAATGTATAATTCGAGTCCAGTTTCCTGACAGGAATGTCCTTCAAGGCATCTTTAAACCAACTGATAAAATTGAAGATGTTATTAGTTTTGTTCGACAATTCATAACGAATGAGGACTTAGACTTCCATTTATGTATGTACAACTCGCCCTCAAATTGACAATATAATATTTTAATTATTATGGTTCTTTGCAGTTACTGTTCCACCAAAGAAACTTTTACCTAAGGATAAGACTCTTCTCGAAGTTAATTGCATTCCGACAGCTGTTCTGCACTTTGGTGTAAACGAGACTGATGCTCTGCCATCTATGTTGTCTTATTTGAAGAAAAATTTCTTGATGCAGCTCACACCACCAGAAGGGGCATTTTATATTGCATCTAAATCACGGTAGCAGTTTAACATTACATTTAAAATGTATTTGCTTTAATTTCCTTCTAGCTTAATTCGAGGTGCAGACGAAAGTGACGGTTATAGCAGTAAAATTAACTCTACCTCTCCTGGACCATCAACCGGCGCCATACCTAAGCGACCAAGAAATGATAACTTTCGACATTCTTCATCGTCCGGTCGAAGTGGTAATGATGTTCCCAAATGGCTTAGACCTAATTAAATGTGGTACTTGTTTAAATTGGTTTCGAAAAATAAGAGGAAGAACATTAATATAAATTTATAAGTTTTTTTATATTGTATTGAACTCATGAATAGACTTAAATGTTTTAAACAAAAATAAAGGAAAGAACATATAAAATGAATTAAAGTAATCACTGGTTTTCTTTCAATCCAACTTGTCTCTTTATCAAATATGAAATAAATTACCATTTTGCAATTATCAGGTTATGATAATGATTCCAGTTGGAAGAAAACAACTTTTTGAAGAACCCTTCCATATTTAATTGAATTCTTAGCTTTTGGAATCGAAGTTATTTGGAACACATTTCAAGAGCTGATGTCAATTAAATTTTGAAAATATTTATGTTAAAGCTAATCTAATTCTGAAAAGCAGCTTTAAAACAAACCACAAACAAACAAATATTTTAATTACGGTAACAGTAATTTTTATTTATAATTATATTTAATTTGTCACTTTAGTATTTTAGTATATAATATAATTTTATTTAGAATAAATAACAACATTGCTTTACAATAGCTTATATTATGCACAAACATTTTTTAAATAGTGGTTTCTCCTTTCTTTTAAAAATTTTATTTAAACAGGTATGTGTATATGGTTTGATTTTATTTTGCAATTATTTAAATCTTAAATATCTTTTCTTCATTTTAAAATGCACATCTAAGTAAAACTAAGAAACCAAGTAAATTTGTATTTGTTAATTAACTTTTATACCAAAATAATGGCAAGAATAGATTTCATCTCGCTATTAAATTAATTTTTAATAAGCACATAAAATCTTAACACTTAGTAATTGAATTTAAGTTTATTTATTCTATCACAGAATCCTAAGTTTAAGAAATTATAGAACAAATAACGTAGCCGTTAAATGTGTATGAATGCTTTACAAAGGATTCTAAGATATGAATTCAATGTCATTTTTTAGATATAATACAAATAAATTTCTATGCATTAATGACAACTTTTCTTTCTTTTAATTTTAATTTTACATAAATTTATATTTGGAGGAAAAAATACTTATTCAGAAAAACAAGATCTCAAAAATTGAGTCATTGAAACTAAAATTTGGCTTCTCCAGTTTGGAGCAAAACTAAATAATTTAGCGTTTGAATCTTTAACATTTTCCCGGGATCTTTTATTTCTGAATTAAGCCGATTTTTTTATAATTTAAATTAAATTATCGACTTTCATTGGAAGAATTGGTAACTTAAATATAAATAAAAATAAATACAAACTATAAAATATCTCTTCTACATGAAAACCCTTTTCACAGAACGTCTATGTCTATGATTAAGGTGAACTAGGATGTCGTTGTTGAATCTTATTGTACAAATTATTGAAAGTGGAATGCGTTCTTTTAATTGCAAGTCTCAACTTGCAAATGTTGTTTTAGGGACGGTGTATATTTATTTTGCCTGGTTCAGGCAAAAGCAATGAAAATGTACGCAAAAGTAACTAAAAAAAATAACAATTAATCTTCACTGCATTTCTTCGCTTTAAGAACCCATACGAAAATGTTGTGTGTATGTGATTGATTATATAAATATTTTGTATTATTAAAGGATTAAGGATATTATAATATTAATAAGATTTAAAAATAAATTTTAATATATTGACTTGAGTTACGTTCTTTATTTGTTGTTAAGTTTTTAAATATGCAGTTTTATCTAGAAAACATCGTCAAGCACAACAACTGACATATTGAGATCCTTCCCGAGTAGTTACTTGGCATCGAGCCCACCTTCTTCTTCCATCTTCGAAAGGAATTTTATTGCACGGTATTGATGTTCGGTCTGACGAGCCATATCCACGAGACCAAGAAGCTTCTTGATACCAATAAATACTCTGTGAAATAAATTTTTGTGAGTGATCAGATTAATACTTTGATTTGGTAAATACTAACTTCTTGTTGTGCATTTTTTTTCCAATGGCTTGAAGTTCACCTTTGTTGAACAACTCAACATCTTCAAGAACAGCTGTTACATGGTCGGGATGCGACAAATTCGGAACATGTAAGATCGATGTGAATGCAGATAACATTTCCATATCTTCTAGAACTTGTCTAGTTTTAAGAAAGAAGAGTTATTAGACGTTCATATAATTTGAATTAGATAAAATAAGCTTTTTGGTCGGTCAAATCGTAATAATTAAAACAAAAATCAAATGGTTATTTGACAACAAATTAACCCGGAGCAAAATCCTCAAAATATAATTCTATTTACTCACGCAAAACGCAAAAACTCGTAACAATGTTCGAAATAAATATTTAATTTCGACGCATTTTTTGATTAGATGATGCAAATAATCGTGTTTATGTTTAATTTTTTAACGATTACCAATAAAATAGAAATAATTTTTGTATAATAAAAACACACACACAAAAAAGTAACATTACTTACCGTCTACTACTAGTACACAAAATGAGCAATTTACGGCCCTTGGGTGGTTGTTTCTTCAGCAAAACTAACAAAGCTTGCAATGTCAAATTGGAATACCTTGGTCCAATTGGACCATAATCCAAGAGTCTTTCAACATTATCCACGACAATGCAGCTTAGTGTTGAACGATATGCATCATCGAAAATCTGGAATTCGTATCGTTATGTTTATTTCAATCTTACATGGATAACAAAAAAAAAATAAAAATACCTTGCGAATATGAAGACATTTTGCTGATTCTGTAAAACCAACCATATCTTCAGGTGAGCAAACTTTGACAAATGGAAAATCTGACATTTTTGCTAATTTAGCAGCCAAAGCAGTTTTGCCAGAATTGGGTGAACCTTCAATCAATACTGACACTAAACCTGAGCTCTCGGTAGCCTTTGCCTGTTGAACATAAAGCATACCATCTTCGAGAAGATTGGATACTGGTGTGCCCCAGTTTATAATGCCACGTGAGAGCATGTTATCGAGAATCTCTTGAGCTGTGCCAAACGCCTGAAAAAATGTGTTTTAACAATAAAAAAAAGTGTTATAATTTTTTAATCTGACCAACTTACCGGTTTAATGTCATTCTCCAATGCATGCAAGAAATCTCCACGGTTAACCATTAATTTTTCCATAGCCTCTGGATCAACTTCAACCTTGGTAGCAGCCTTAATAAGACGATTCATTGCTGTTGATTGTGCAGCACGCACTAAACCTTCGATCTCAGCACCACTGAAATTTTTAGTTAAAGCGGCTATTTCCTAAAAACGACATTTTAAAAAAAAAATTTATTTAAGTCACGTGCGTAGAAAAAAGCACGAACCTTGCTATCCACATCTGGAGCAATTTTTTTGTACTCCCTCATTCTTTTTGTGTGAATATTAAGAATTTGCACTCGACCTTCTTCGTTAGGCAAACTGATTTCCATTTGAACCTCCAAACGGCCAGGTCGCATAAGAGCCTCGTCAATCATATCCCGTCGATTTGTCATGCCGATGACTAAAATGTTGTTTAATTGCTCGACACCATCAATCTTAGCCAATAATTGATTGACTACGGTATCGTGAACGCCACTGTTGCCAGCAACAGAACCACGAGCCTTACAAATGGCATCGATTTCATCAAAAATAATAATATGAAGACCGCTATTTGGACCGAGCTGTAAACAAATAAATACATAAGTAGAAAATGTTCTTATTATTAACTCACTCTCTTCTCTTCTTCTTCAGCATCAGCAAACAAGCGACGAATATTCGCTTCCGATTCACCAACATATTTATCCAGAATTTGTGGACCATTTACAATTTTAGGCTCACGAGCATTAAGCATGTTGCCAATTTGTCGAGCCATCAATGTTTTACCAGTACCAGGTGGACCGTAAAGTAGAATACCTTTGACGTGTTTGCATCCTAATTGTTCAACAAGCTCTGGGGGAAATACTCGAGACGCAAACGCACGACGGAAAATGGCATTGAATTCCTTATCAAGACCACCAATTCCCATCTTGCCGAAATCCCAATCGGGATTGATAATAGACTGGCGAACAATTTTTCTGAGTAAAAGAAACAAACAAAAATCAAATGTTTTTAACAGATAAACTAAATGAAATTGCGTTTATTTAATATTATTTTTTTTAAAGACCTTTTTTGTGATTAGAAACTACTAAAATTTTAAAAATTGTAAACGATGAATTCGACGATCAAATAGCAACCATGTGTATTTCCAAATGAAGCGTGTCACGATCGATTAAAATGATCTTAATATGTGTGCTTGTTGGCGAAAATTAGATGCCAAGGAAGCTCTACACTAATCGAAGGTATCGAACAATCTTAATGAGATTCAGCATAGTGGTACTGGTATTTAACTGCCAAAACTTCATGCATAGACTTAAAATTCTCAAAACTTGACTGATTTAATGGGAAAGTGACATGAATGTGCATTTTTCAGAAAGTTGTGGTTTACTTTAGAACTTACTATTTAATAAAAGATATTGGATGTTTAGCGGGTTTCAGCTTTGGACCAAAAAGCCAAATCGAGACAGCTGTATTAAAAACAAAAAATCCCTAACATAAAACAAGTGAAGCTAATATAAGCGTGTTAAAAAGAAACCAAGGAAGAGATTTTTGCCATAACCTAGCAAAACATTTTTTTTTAAACCTTCGAGATTGTGCAATATATTGATGTTCAATTTAGCCTTTTATTCGAATTAATTATTTAAAATCCCATCATTAATTTTTATAGTTCAGATTTTTTTAAATTAATAGGTCATTTTGAAATCTGAATGTAGCTTGCCCTGAAAACTATTTGTCGTTTGTAAGAATTAAAGCAAACTAATGCGTTTTAAAATTTAAATAAAAACTCTTTACCAAAGTAAAAGCCTAAGTATGTCAGGACACATAAACGATCACACAAAATTTTGTGTCGGTGCTAAGTTGAAAAATTAAACTTGTACGACGAGAATTAAAGGCTTAAGGTAAAAATTAAACTTTTGCCGTGTTTGACAAAAGCAATTATTTTTCTCATGTTACCTTATATGGTATCTTTTACAAAGTAATAAAACAAGTTACCCTTTAGCTTTTCCAACTAAGTTCAATGAAGAATTTTCAGCCTTTTCAAACTGCACGACAGTATTGCCAGTTAGACGACCGAAGCGAACACTCTTTATTGTCACTTCTTTATTATCTGCCAGTGCATTCGATCCCACAGCTTAAATCAAGAAAAAAATATATAGTACATAAGACTTCAGGAGATTTTAATGTTTTTGAATAAAACACATACCTTCCAAGGTCTTCACAGCCAATCCAAACAATGTCTTATCTTGGAAACTAAACACCAAAGTCTGTCCGACAGTTAGAGCCAATCCAGCAAATTGCATGAGAAATTCTTTAGCCATCAAATCAGAATCATATGGCTCTTGAGTTATCCTAGGATATATATATACATACATAATTTTTTTTGTACGTTATGTAAAAACATAAAAATCAATACAACAGAAATGCATTTAATTGAAATATAAACTCACGTTTTCTTTTGCAGAAAGTCCGTCTCTAGGACCACAGTACAGATTATATCAGATTTAATATCAAATTCATATGGGCGTACGTCGATTTCTTGGTTAATTGACAAGGTTGCCCATTTTCGCTGCACCATCGAAAATCCTACCATTCCCGAAGGAATTTCGTTTGTCTTTTCCAATGCAAATATGAAATGTTTGCCGGGTCCGGTCGATATATCTGCATATCTAGCCAAAAATAAAAGAATATATTGAAATGTACTTTTTCTTAAAGGATTTCCTTACTTGACTTCACCGGGAAAATCTTTAACACTCACTATGGCTTTATTTGTTAAAGATAGTTGGTCAGTGGGACATCTAGTTGCTTTCAGTCTCTAAAATTCGTATATTTTTTATAAATTAACAGATTACTCTAACCGGACTATGACTAATAATAACTTACTTGAGACATGATTCAATTATTTTACTTGGGCTGATATTCTTTTCAAGATTTTCTCCGCAGTTCCAAAAAATCGATATTTGGATTTTTTTCTTTCTGGAAAGTGGTTGAGTGGAAAATCTTCCTGTTTCTTTTTCGATGGTTTATTTGAGTCAATTGACACACAACTAGTCTTGAATAAATGGTTATTTAACTTATTGACTACTTAAATGGTGACTTGGATTTCTAATTTTTTAAAGACTGTAGATGGATAATTTATTCTATTCCAGAAGAACTGATCCAATCGATTCGTCCAAGAAAACAGAAGCAGTCACAAACACAGTGAACAGTGAACACCAAATTACGTCAAACAAATCTGCGTTTACAAATATGATGTGAGTGACTAGTTTAGTAGTTCGACTAGTTCAGGCGAGTAATGTGAAAAAAGTGGTAAGGTAGTTTAGTTCATTTAGTTGATCCCCCATTACACATCAAGCGTTCAATGACATTTCACACAATAAATTACACTATTTACAAATTTAACAAACAAACTTCGCCTCAGAAATCTCGACAACTTAAAAAAAAAACAATTGAATTTAGTACTTTTAATTAATTTTCTTTTATTTTATGTACAGAAAAAAAAATATTTCAATTTTCAAAATTTAATAAATAACTGAAAACGAATAGCTTTTTAGTTGTCAAACGCCCGACCGATCTACTTCTGCTTTGCTCCAGTGTTTACAATATTACGATATAAGGTCATAGCGACGCCTGAGGTAATATTTCGGATTGCCTTATAAGAATACATAGTTTCTATTCGAAAAGTCAAAGTTCGTCAGCGATTTAAAAAATATTTGACAGTTCTATAAAACAATTTATTGGAAAACAAATTGTTTGAAATGTCAGTCAGTAGCAACTGAAAACCAATACACATCGCACAAAAAATCAAATACATTGAAAAAAAAAACAATATATGTATATTCGTTTAATTAAAACATTTTTTTAAATAGAACTCATTACTCTATGCTCTGTGGGTTATTTCTCATTATGTATGTATATATTTTTTTAACTTGAACATGGTTTCCTGGGTTTGCACAAGAACAAGTTTGTAAATAAATCCCGCTACTTCGTTTCACTGGCTTGACTCACAACAATTTTCGTGTTGAATTCTTTCTTTTTATGTCATTTTTTTGACAGATTTTTCCTTCCTTGATTTGATCTTTTCTTTTGATTCTAGTGATTCTTCAGGACTGCAGGTTTTCTTTTCATCATCTATCACAATATCTATTTAACAAAAAAGAAATATTTTTGTGAATGCAACATGACAGTCGATAAAACAAGACTATCGTATCGAAATAAAATAATCCTTGCCCCTATGGTAAGAGTTGGCACTCTTCCGATGAGGTTATTGGCATTGGAATATGGTGCTGATATTGTTTACTCAGAAGAACTAATTGACCTGAAGATGATCAAGGCCATAAGACGAACTAATGGTAAGGATATATTCAAGTGTTACAGTTCATAAAATTATTTTATTTTTTGTGTAGACGTTTTGGGAACAATTGACTTTGTTGATCCTTCTGATGGCAGCATAATTTTTAGAACTTGTGACAAAGAAAAGGATAAAGTTGTTCTTCAGTTGGGTACAAGTGATGCGGAAAGAGCTCTTAAAGTTGGAAAATTGGTAACACTTAATAATTGGTTGGCAAACAATAGATTTATTTTGCTTGTTTTAGGTGGAAAACGATGTTGCTGGCTTAGATATTAACATGGGGTGTCCCAAAGAATTCTCAATCAAAGGTGGAATGGGCGCAGCTTTGCTTGCACAGCCTGACAAAGCTGTAGAAATTCTTAAAACTCTTGTTAATAATCTTAAAATACCAGTCACATGCAAAATAAGGTCGACCATTTGATTCTATTTTTTTTTTTTTTCATGATTTATCAATCCGAATCTCCATTTAGAATCATGCCAAGTGCAGAGGCTACCATCAACTTGGTGACTAAGTTTGCTGCAACCGGTATTGCTGCTATAGGAATTCATGCACGAACTAAAGACGAACGGCCACAACATCAACCACATCCAGGTTTGTTTTCATCTAGGTTTACAATAAAAACTTTCTAATAATAAAATAGCAAATTTGTAGATATCATCAAAGCAGTTGCAGAAGCTGTTGATATTCCTATAATTGCTAATGGCGGATCTCGAGATATAGACACTTATCGTGATATTTTTAAATTTCGTGATAGGTGTGGTGTGGACAGCATTATGGTTGCACGAGCAGCACAATTTAATGTTAGCATATTTCGTAGAGAAGGTAATTTATTGCATACAATTTAGATATTTACTAATTGAAATATCTTCAGGAATGCTTCCTGTTTTTGATGTGATAAAAAAATACCTCAAGCTTTGTGTCGATTATGACAATCCTCAGTCAAACACAAAATATTGTGTCCAGAGTATGCTCAGAGAATTACAGGAAACACCGTTGGGTAAAAAGTTTCTCCTATGTCAAACGCTTCATCAAATTTGGTAATTTGTGGTATTTATACCGTTTAAATTAAAACAATTAATTAAATCCTTAGTTTTTATCCTGGTAAAAAAATGTTTGGACAAGATTCTTACGAAGCAATTTTAAATTATGTATATTACTTTTTGCATTATTTCAGTAATTTATGGGACCTTGGTGATTATTGCTATAAAAAACAATTGGAATATCAAGAAAAGGGCAATTTTGGTCGGCGTGAGGTCTGTCCTGCTGCGATTCCAAACAACGACGACATTGACGCCCCTCAAAGTAAAAAGCACAAACCCGAAAGCGATGTTAAATCCGATATTACAGATATCTTAGAACACAATATAGCTTTTTACCGGGCTAACTATATTGAAGGTGAGTCTTCTTTTTTAGTATTTATGTATGTATTTCTTTTTTGAAATATTTTTTTAGACACTTCCCTTCCAAAGAGTATTCTCCATACATATGCCTCAAAGAACTTCAAAGGAGTACCTAAATATGAAATCCAACGTTTTGACAAACTATTTCGGGCAATATGTTCATTTGATGGTAAGAAATATGCCAGTACATTTTGGGAGAAAAATAAAAAATATGCTGAACAAGGCTCAGCACTAGTGTGTCTTTTAAATCTTGGACTAATTCAAGAAAGTGAATTGATAAAAAATGGCAGCATTTTGAGATGACAAGTCTAGTTTTTCTTTTTGCAATAAAATCTTATAACATCTGATATTGGATTTTGATTTGCTTGTGTTTTTGTTGTGTTTTTTATAGTAAATGGTTTAATGATCTATAATATTTGCTAATTTTAAACATGATTGTACAATCCTCGTTGAAAATCGGGTGCTGCTGCTGGCGGTGGTGGTGGCATTCTTTCATTATCCTGACGGAATCTGTGTTCTTCAATAAAACTAAGAAGAATTTCTTTTGTGACTGGATGTTTGATACTTTCAATAACGGCTGTAAGAAAAAAAATTAGTTTCAAATACAAAAAAAAAGTCTTAATAATCACAATTTGCTGTATTGAAACTATTTGGATGGGTTTTGTCAGTTCGTTCCCTCAAAAACTTCCATTGGCCGTTTTCGACTGTGCATTCGATAATTTTACCATTGAGATCCTTCAAGTCCTTGGTGTATTTCATTTCAGCGTAACTCTGACCGTCCATTCCGCCGGCGTATAGTAATCCAACTTTTGTGTTGAGCATTCTATTATAAGAGATAGCAAACCCAATTATTATTGTTTTGATAATTTTTATAAATATATGTGTACCCCGTTCTGCATTCTTTGACTATTTTAAGTTTAAAATCTACTGAATTTAAACTGATAGGTTTCCATTTGAGTATATCCTTACAAACACCAGGTGTATATGGCTGAAAAGTCATACATTAGTTTAATAACTGATTGCTCAGGCAATAAAATTGCACATTTATCACATAGCATAAAGATTTATGGGAAAAAATTAATGAAAAATAAAAACTGATGGTTTTAAGACTGCTACAGCAAAATAAAAGTGAAGTCACCAGACATTGATATGTGCGGGTAGTGACATTTTAAAATTAATAATTAGTACAAATTATTTTTGGATCACTTTACCTCTTCCACTGGTTGGAAGATCAGACCATCGGGTTCGTGAGGCAAACATCTTGTGAATTTCGGATCCAAAAGCGATGCAGCTTTAGTAATGTCCCAAAATTCTTTATTACGAACACTGAACGATTCTAATGATCTATTGATGATTCCTTTCGAAAAAGCTTCATGTCGTGGTTCTGAAAAAAAAAATACATTTTAAATTTAACTTTATGCTAAGTTATTATCTTTTTTACCTATAAGTCCATTTTTAATATATTTCAAACGATCACGAAAAGACAGTTTGGCAACATGTTTCCCTTGGAATTGAATAACATCGTATACCAAGTAACGTGGTATATTTTGTCCTTGGACTTTATCAATAACCATTTCCTAAAGATCAAACGCAAGTATTATTTACTGTACCAAATCTAGTAGACATATGCTACTTACTCCATCTAATAAGGTATCAAAGACGCATTCCTTAAGATTCTCTCGTTGAGGGAATGAAACATTATCAACTTGAAAACAAGAAAGATTCCTATCGAAAAAGTAGACTTCGTTTCTTTTGTTTATGAGCATCATGTATCTCGTTCCATCGGCTTTCCAAGACACCATATATGGCTTTTCTGCAAGGAAATTAAGATTTGTCCGGTCCATGGACACTGGTTGTGCACCGGGGAATCCAGAATTCTCCCAACCGCACATATTTTGTATTTTAACCTGAAGTTCACCCAAACGAGGCTCGTCAGTAACCAAAACGACTCCACAAACACCACTCATAAATTGTGCATCCTTTATAAACATTTCTTTGCGTCGTTTTTTCTTTGAATTTGAAGGTTTATCACTTCCATCAAATGTACCATTTTCCGGATTGGATGTCTCTTGGTCATCTTCGTTTGGTCTTTTTTGTGGTCCATTTCCATCAGAGTCGTCAAATTCTAAGCACCAATCAGGCAAAACAGGTGCTTGAGGAGCATCTTTTTCATCGTCATATCTCCGGAAGAGCTCATTGATATAGTCTTGTTTATAGATTCCTGGCGGCCGAGCATCAGCGAAAGCCGATAAAGCTGCCTGAACTGAACAATCCAGTCGTTCCACCATATACGAAACAATAAGAAAGCCTGTAAAGAAATTATATTGCAGGACAAAAACAAAAAAAATGTTGAAGCAGAACGAAGAATGTAAGAAAATGGTTGCTATGTAAGTAAATATTTTAACATAAAAATGTACAAAAACTGAACTTCTTCTTGGGGTTTTATTTAGAACAAACATTAAGATAATCTAAATGCAAATTGCTCGTAAGATTAGAACCTAAAATCTGATTTTAATTGAGTACATACTTCTGTGAAAGATTCCTGAAATATCAGGACGGAAAGCCTCTTAACAATAAAAAAAAAAGAAGTCAAATGAAAACACTGCAAGACCTTACATTCAAGATTTAATTAATCACCTGTTCTATTGAATCCGTGAGTACAATGTACAGCCACTAAATCGAAGGGTCGTTCATTAATAAAATTATCCACGATTTCGATAAAAGAACGTGCTTGATCGTTGGATGGTGTTTCGCCATGACCACGACATTGCAGTTTCACATAAGTGGCTCCCTTAGATTCGATTACTTCCCGATCATAGAATCGTTTCGTGTTTGTCAAGTCAATCCAAAGCCCTAATTTAAGCTAATTTCACAAGAAAAGGTAAGCGGAAAATTACTCTATATATTCCATAGGGAGGTGGTATACAGAAACAATGGTTACTGGTACTTACTTTCAATGCCTTTACATAGCCAAAAATCATTTCTGGTGGAAACATACAATCCAAGGGCATTTGATCTTTGAATTTATTGCTGAGTGGAGTCTTGAAGGCTATAAATTTATCAGCAATAATGTTCTCACTCTTGCGTGGACAATGAAGCCAGCGATTTGGAAGAGGCCCAGGCCCGCGTTGGTTGGACATCTTGACCTTTGCTTTTGGTTGGTTTTCTGATGGCTAAATGATCTTAATGAAAAGTTGCCAAATATATTCATCACATTTTTATTTAGAAGAATAAAATGTGCCACGCAGCTTAATTGCAATTTACCTATTAAGTTGAGATTTTTTATGTGTGTAAGGATAAGTTGAACCAGCGAAAAATAAAAAAAAGAAGAGATCAACGCCAAACAAAAACCACCAAAGGGGAAATTGTGGACGAACCGACGACGAACTAAACTTTGACGTTACGTATATGTTTTTTTTTTTAATACATACATGATTGTTGACACATGAGGTAAAGAAGAAAGTGAAAGTTGCTCAATTACCGATAAGGAAGTGTGCTGTCATTACATAAAGCGTATAACACAATGTTCTAAAATAATTATTTTGAAAAGCAATGTCCATTCACTTTCAGCAAGAAACGTAAAAAATGCATATTTTAGTTTTTAAACAAGATTGGACCATTTTTTAACATTTCTTAATCCAAAAAAATGAAACTGGAGATCAATTTAAATGTATACATGTTTATAATTTACTAACAGCGATTTGCTCATGTTTAATAAACATTTTATGAAATTTGGTTTGATTACGGTGAAAGGAAGGAAGGATTTTGATTTTACTTCGCTTTGATGAACCAAGAGAATTTAAAATAAAATGAGATGGTTATATGTCACATATATATATATAATTTATTATACTAAAAACCATATACCTAGTTTTGTTTTGATGTAATGGTTTAAGCTAAGAGCAAATCCAAGCGATGTGTTTGGCCAATTTGACAAAATCAAAAACGATGACGGAAGCAAACGAGTGGAATTTTAATTTTGAATCTGAGATTACCACCGCATTTTTGTAGCTATAAGATAATGAAACGTTTTAAATCGGTTACCGAAATTGTCGCAGTGAATGCTGTTGATAGAAAGATGAAAAACTATATGAAACCTATAGTTTTTTAAAAACTCATTTCAAGAATAGTTTGAAACGACCATGTCCACGGGAAAAATCATTCAGTAACTGCAAACATACTTTTCACAAGTTGGATACAAAAATTGTTTGCTCAATAAAAAGTGTCTATACCTACTTGGTAAGTTTTAATTTTAAACCTACGTTGAGGATACTCTATGGGTTATGTTCCTTGAAAAGGCGACTGCAAGAGTAAGTTTGTACACATATAAAATAAAATAATTTTTAAAAAACTCATCCAACTAGTAACATTATTATATTCCGAGTACATAATAAATGTATAAATTTCGTTAAAAATCAAAAACAAAAAATAGTTCTTTCGGTTAAAGTAATTTGTTAAAAAAGAACACCTTAGTGGATAAATAAAAGAAAACTAACTATCAAATTCATAGACCGGCTTGCCTTCAGAGTCCCAAGTGTAATTGCATTTCTTAAAAGCACAAACCATGTAAAGAGCTGCAATGAGACGAGAAAGATTAAAAAAATACTCTTCAATTGCAGAGAAAGGTAAACAAAAATGAAAAACCTACTTGCTGCTTCCCACTCAGACTTGGACAAAGTTCCATAAGGCTTTGAATTATAATTCGTTGCATTAGCAATCTTGCTCACATGGGCGAATTCCTCGTCATCTTTCGACGACTTCTGAACAAAATACGACTGTAGAGCCTGCATCCGTTCCAAAAGAGATCTTCCTGTAAATGTTGATAAAACAAAGACAATAACACCCAAATTATGAACTCTCACTCTTACCCTCTTCAAAGGATTCTTTGTAATACTCCGCAAAGGTATTTTTCCGGGCCAATTGTAGGCCGTGCTTCCTACAGAGTTTTACCAACGTCGGAAAGTGCACTAGGAATTCCGGACAATCGACCACACCTTCGAGATGGAACTGATACTTCGCACCGAAGAGAGTTGGTTTTTCGGAGTCAGATATAAAATCAATGCGATACAAGTCGTTTCCAAACGATTTTCTATTTTCAGAGGCTCGCAGACGTCTCATTATCTCATTTGCGTTTGGAATTGTTGCAATGAAATATCCATTGGGCTCTAGGCACTCAGCCGCATTACGCACCATACAATCGGCTTGAGTCAACGACTCAAATGCATAATGGAAAGCAAACTGGCAACTCACCAGCTGAAGTTTTATTGAGCGGTCTTTGTAGTGCTCCCTCAAACGCACCAAAGTAGAATCACAGGCAAAGAACTCAGCCGTAAATCGAGATCCCATTTTGTTGTTCCTGTTCATCATGCTATCGTATCGTGACTTGCACTGCTCTACACTTACCTCGGCTATATCAGTGCCAATCAAATGCGTAATTCCTCCTTTTTCCCATTTGAATAAGTCGCCACCTTTGCCGCAACACATGTCTAGTACGCGAATCGGTTCACCGAGCTTGCGACTGTTTTTGATTTTATTCAAGTACTCATTTATAAACATACTTTTTGTCCAGTTGTTAAAATTTCGCATGTGTAGGATTCGAGATCTCGACCGCTCGTCCAGTCCGGCCTCTTTGAGTTTATTGTAGTGTGAGGCTACCACACTAGTATTGTCGGTTTCACGAGTACCATGTGCGTCTTCCCTGCGGCGTTTTTCAGGGGGTGCTGAATCAGCGGGTGTTTGCAGAGGTCCTGGTGGAGTCTTGGTAGCACTTGGAAGAGACTCGGAAGTTTCTTCTGTGTCACTGCTTTCTTGGGGTTCTACCACCTCACGGGTTTCATCGCCTTCGGAATCACTCATTATATTTTATTTGAAATAAATTTATTCTTTGCTTTATTTTAGAATTTCAATTATAACGGAGCCATACGATCGAATTGAAACTTAAAAAATTAATAGAATAACCAGTAACCACTAACAAGTTTCCAATTTTTTGACGGCGACTGCCATTCGTGAAATTGACAGGCTATGACGGAAAGTAGTAAATATTGGGTTTTGCAACCGAATATGTAGTAGATTAAATAATTAATTGAAAGCGTCCAGCAACTAAAAAATTGATATCTCTTGGTGAAAAGTTTTGCGAAAATTGAAACGATGGAGGTTGAATTACTGATTGAAACATGGAAAACTTTATTGACCACTGTTCAATTCATTGTCATTGCCCTTTTGTTAACTAAGTTGACATCAACAAAGGAGTTGCTGTTGTAACTCTGTTGCTACCAACTATGAGTATCTTTTATTTTCTTGACTTTACTTTTCTTAACTGTTTTTACTTTTGGAAACTTGTTAAAAAAGAAATAGAGTCGATCCAGGTTTCCTTTTCAAAATAACAAGTTAAAAAAAGAATCGGCTCCAAATTGTGTTGATTAAACTACGAGTAAAAGAACAAAAATAGATATTTTATGGGAACACTAAAAACTAATATATTTTATGTATCACTATTTTTTTTAAATATCCCATTTATTGTTTGTGTGTACCTTTTTTAAATTAAAGTAGTATATTCCTTATTTTTACCATTTAAATTAGTTATGACTTGTTTACAACACAATGAATGAATGAAACACGATGAAGTAGAATTAAAAGGAGCCGGAAAAAGCAACATAGGGTCTTTATAAACGTTTAGTCAAAGTATTTCACTTATAGCGGAACAAATACGACTGAAATAGTTTTTCATGTGTCAGAGGCGGCAAACAAATAAAATTTGCTAAGTAGTTACCCAGCCCAAGGTTAGAAACAGGAAATTAAATTTCGAAAAGCACCGCTGTACGCACTCTACTGTGTAAACGCCTTATTTTGCCAGTGTGAGAGCTGCTTAAATGTGCAGTGACAAGCTGACTAAACGACAAAACAAGAAACAAGTGTAAGTGCAGTGAAACGCCGCAACCGCAACCGCAGCCATTTATATTATTTGGGTATTTTCGTTTGACACTTGCATTTAATCACAAAACAAACAAATAAACCACTAATTACATATCGTGCACTGCCGAATCGAATCCACCAAGTATTCCACCAATATTTAGACCTAATCATTAAATAAATAATCAAAAATCAATTAAAAATGTAACACAAAAAAAGAAAGAAAAAAACAAGTATTGCATTTGCTTCGCATTATCGCATTAAATAGAGTCGTCAAAAATAATCCATCGCATCGGGCTACACTTAGAAACATTTTATCTCTTTTCGACTGCCACACCATCAACGCACCTAATCGCATCACAAAGGACTTAAAAAAATTCTCTACTCTAAAACTTCGTTTTCAGCGTCGGACACAATCGACTTGTGTCTTTTTCTGATTTTTCCACAGTAAAGACGTGTTCTGCTCATAGTTGTCGTTTTACATGCTGTGTCTGTCTGCTTCTCTGCTGCGACGATAGCATTATAGGAAAAAGCAAAAAATTTCTAAGTTCAAAAAATCCATTGACTTAGAAAAATTTTCACTCAGAAATTTTCATCTTCTCATCATTATAAAGCACTAATCGCCAATTGAATCGAAGACCTTTGCAAACCAAAATGAGTGTTGAAGTTGGAGATGATGTTCCAATTTCCTCGGAAGATGCCTCAGCGGTCGCAGTAAGTATGGATTTGGATAATTGATTTTTATTAATATTTTCTCGGTTTGTGTGTTGTGAGTGGAAAAAAAGTAAAGTTGAAATTTTCACAAGACCTGAAAATGGCGACAAAGGCTACGAAGTCGACGACTACGAGTACGAGTACGACGACGATGAACGACCAAGTCCCGTCCCACCACACCACGTCGTTTTCGTTGCGGTTGTCGTTGTCGTCGTCGCCGTCGTCGTAGTCGACGTTCATTTTGTTGGTTGTCTGTTTAGCGACTGCGAAGGCAAACCACGCGAAGTTTTTTTGTATTTAATTTTATTTTCTCACTTTTTTTAGCAATTTTTCCTTTCAATTACCCATTTTTATTTGTTGGAATTCATAAACTAAACATTTGAAGTTGATTTTTACTAAGGTTAAAGAAGTAAATTGTGAAACAAAAGAGAGTACTCTATCAACAAGCAAGGGCAGGAGAAAATTTAATTTCTTCGGGGTTTTATATAATTTTTTTGTGAAGTTTTACTTCCAAATCAAAATACATATAGGATGGGTGTCGTGTATGTGCCTAAATGCAATGTATTCAGGTGTAAAAGGGATCAGGGATGGGACCCTTGTCCTGTGATTGAATGGAAAATCAGATTTAGACGAGAGGAACGAAGTTGGCAAATTTTCTTTGTAACCTATTCACACACTTATTTTTCCTAACCTACCTGTATGTGTATACTTACCTGCACGGGGGTTTATTTTTTCAGATTTCTTCGATTCCCAAATCAATCCTTTGTTTTTTTTTTTGTTGTTGATTAGAAAGTGGAATTGACGGCGTTTTTACTACGGATTGAAATTTAAATGTTTTTGATAATATCGGAAGTGCATGAAATCCACGTGTAGATCGATCAGATTAGAGAGCTAGGGAACAGGTAGGTAGGAATTTTTTGCATTGCCATTGATCAATCAATTAAATGAAAGCTGTTAATTTGAATTTTAAGACTGACGTTTTCGTGTTTTATGTTAAAATGTCATCTGATTCTATTTAAAGCTATATATTTTTTTTATATAAATCCAAGGTTGAGCAATTGTTTTTTTTTAGATGAGACTGCGCAGGCCCTTAGGTACAAAGGGTAAGAAACTAGTTTCCGTTTCGACTGGTAGGTACCTAGTCAGTTTATTTATACTTTTAGTATTTCAGTTTTTGAATATTACCTTAAACTACGACAATTTATTTAAAAATTTTGGAATTTGTTTATGTCCCTAAAATTGAACCTAAAACTTTAATGAGTACAAAAGATCCTCCTTAACCTCATATGACACATACATTTTACACGCGGATATTTTCAAATTTTATTTGAGCGCAATCGAACTAGACAAGAGAAGGAGTAAAATGAGTTAAGAAGGCAATTTTGATGCCATTTTTTGTTTCTGAGTTATTTGTTTTAGAGATAAAAAGATTTGACAAAAGTATAATTAAATCTAATGAATATCAAGTTCTTTTATTGTTATCATGAAGGATTAAAAAAATTAATTAACTACATAGTTCTATTTAACAGTTGTTAGAAAATGAACAGTTATGCTAAACTCCTTTTACAAGCAAAACCAAGCATTTATGTACGATCAGATTACCCTAAAATTCTATTTCTTTACCCCAAGTGACTCGTGGTAATGCAATTCTCTAAATCTTCAAAAATTGCAAAATACAGTTCGTTCACTCATATGTACTGTGACAAATGATCAAAACAGGAACGTCTTTTTTGTTATAAAAGAAAAAATGTGATGGCACTTGGACAAGATATATGTATGAATAGAAAATATTTGGTCCTATTTCTTTTTCTTATGAGGACTAGATATCGTCCTTTAATCGTTTTTTTAATAAAAAACTAATCGTTTTTATAAGTTTATGTAATTAAGGTTTTTGCATACCTTATTTTAAAATTGCTTTCCATTGTTCTTTCAATTCAGCGGTGTGAATTCTTTATAAATGTATGTGTATACCTACGACAAAACTAAAACACCCCTTATTTGTTTCCTCAGTGTTTGATATTGGAACACTGTTCCTATTCCTGTTACTGATACTATTAAATACAAAAGTCCTGAAAGTAAGGCCGTTCAAATAAATAAACTAGAGAAATATACCAATTTGTTGTCATACTTGAAGTATGTAACTTTAGGTCATTTGGTAGCATAAACAAGATGTAAAATTCAAATTCAGCGCACGTAAGATTAGTATTTTCTAAATATTGTAAGAATTCAATTTCGTGACAATAGGGTTAAAAAAAGCATCTCTGATGTATCTAGAAAAAGAAATTCATTGCTTTGGAGGGCGTTTTTAGCAATGTTGATCATCTCTCTACTACCAGTTTAAAAAGGCGAAAGGCTTATGTATAATTTTATATTCAAAGATTCCTTTCTATACAGTTTTACGATTTCTTTATTAGAACGTAATTAATGTTGCTCTTTTCTTAAGCTATTTATTTTAACTTTTAAATTAGTTTTCAAGAGTACTTGTTTTTTAAACATCAGCTGTTAGGCATCTTCTCGTAAATTATAAACTTTCCGCACTTCGTGTATCCTAAGAGGAAACGTATACCTTAGGAGTAATTGAAAAGTTTTTTTTTATTTCTGTGTTCCTGTCCTAAATGTGTTGTTTGAATCCACAGTCATCTATTGTGTTTTTTCGTTTTCGAACTCAAAATATAATTATAACAGAACTATTCCACAGTGTATGTTTGGGGAGTAAACTGAGAAAGGAACACAAATTTTACAATACAGAATAATATATTACTTAATTAAAAGAATATACATTTTTTAACAAAACTTGAAGAGAAACAATGCGCTCAATTTTTCATTTTGTTTATTCAAAGGAAAATAATTCGCAAAACGGAGGTGATGGCACTGGACAAATGAATGGTGTCAGCAACGGCCATGACCATATTAGCAAGCATAAGTCATCAAGCAAAGACAAGTATAGAGACAAAGATCGTGATCACAAAAGTTCAAAAAGTAGCAGCAGTCGGTAAGTCATTTTTTTGGTTACCTTAAATGAAATACAAGTTCACTTGAGATGATTTTTTTTTGTATTATTTGTAGTGATAAAAGTTCATCTGATAAAAAGCATAGTTCGTCATCAAGTAGCAAAGACAAGCATAGAGATAAAGATCGCGATAAGAATAGAGAAAAAGATAGACAACGCGATAAAGATCGGGATAAGGAGCGGAGTGATAAGCACAAGTCGTCTTCGTCATCTCACAAATCTTCAACTCGTGATAAGGACAAGGAACGCGAAAAAGATCGCCAAAAGGACAAAAATAAGGATGATAAGGAACGTGAAAAGAATGGAGAAAAAGACAAAGACCGCGAACGTAATGGCGATAAAGACAGAGACAAGGAACGCCGTAAGGATCACAAAAGTAGCAGCTCGGGTAGTAAGTCTCGTTCGGAAAGAGATCATTCGGACAAAGAACGTTCCGATCGCCACAAGAGCTCATCATCGAGCTCTAAAAATAAACATTCCAGCAGTAGCTCTTCTTCTAAAAACAGAGAAAAAAGTAATCACTCTAGCAAACATGAATATAATAACGGCGAGAGTATGAAATCCGAACCTCCAAATAATGATTACAATGAATCTTGTTCAGGATTTGATAACTCTATAGCAAAGGGAGATGCAGTTTTTGTGAAACCAGATGAAGGTTTTAATATGTCCCAAGCCAGTTCATGTGATTATTCAATGACTCAGTTCAAAAAAGACGAGCCGCCGTTCGATATCAAAGAAGAAGCTTCTGATAATGATAATGATGTTGAGGTTTCTGGCCACAATCAACAAGATATAATGGAAGTTGATGAAGAAGTTGATCCACTTAATATAAATTCGCATTCGATAAAAGAGGAGGAAGAAGAAGATGACGACGATGATGTGCCTTTGATGAAGCGTAAACCACCAGCTGATTTGGAAGATAGTGATGAAGATGTACCACTGCTGCAAAAGAAAAAACAAAAAACTTCCAAAAAAGATAAGGAAAAGAAACCAGATAAAAAGAAAGAAAAGAAGGTTAAGCGGGAGATTAAAGAGGAAGACGAAGATTATGATGAAAAGCCTCTTAAGAAAAAAATCAAAAAAGTAAGTTTTCAAATGAAAAAACTTTCTTAAAAATATATTTATTTGATAACTTCTTTTTATTAAAGGAAAATACTACAGTTGTTCAACCATCACCAACCAAAAAGAGGGGTAGGGCTGGTGTGAAGGAAGAAGAACCAGAAGTGTGGCGTTGGTAAGTGTTTTTTCGCAAAATATATTTATTTGTATATGAAAGTTAGTTATTATTTTTATAACGGTTAGAATTGGTTCGGTTCACTTAAATTCACTTAAATTCCCGCGATAAATGTTTTTTATATGAAAAAGTTGAGGTATGCAACTCCACATACAAATGAAATGCAACAAAATTCAAGAAAAAAATAATCAAACACCAGGTTGTTAAAAAGTTCCTGGTTCGTAAGATTCATTTGTATTTCAGTTTCGTTTCCTACCTAAATTGATGTAAAAAATAAGTATTTGTTATTCAACGCCCACTTCGTACTGATAGAAAGTACTTTTTACAATTTGCCAAAGAGCTAACACTGGTGTCTTACTTTCACTTTGAAAACATAGATGGCCCCACAAGAATCGACGGTAAATGTCATGCGCTGTCATTTCTAGGTTATGTATGCATCATATGTACTTTTTTTGACATTTCATTTTCATTTAACCCAAATGGATGTTTGTATAAAAATTCTTCCTAAATTATTTCATCAGTTCTGCCGTCGATCTTCTTTATTGATCAGTTATAGTGTGAGGAGTCCAATTCATTACAATGAAAGACAGTTAACTGCTGCTGCTGCTATTGTGTATCATTATTGCACAATTAGTGGGAGTGGAAGTAGTTCGACGAAGAAGAGAAGACGACATCGACATAGCAAAAAGTACAATGTGTGTTTACCTCTTTTCAGGTGGGAAGAAGAAAAGCGCGCTGACGGGGTTAAATGGAACACCCTCGAACACAAGGGCCCAGTCTTTGCACCTCCATACGAACCACTGCCAAAGAATGTGAAATTCTATTACGATGGCAAAGAAATGAAGCTCAGTACTGATACCGAGGAGGCAGCAACATTTTATGCCAAAATGTTGAATCACGATTACGTGACCAAGCCTCAATTCAATGATAATTTCTTTAAAGACTTCCGAAAGACAATGACATCCAAAGAGAGAGACATTATCAAGGACTTGAGGAAATGTAATTTCCAAGAAATGTTCCAGTACTTTACGGCCGAATCGGAGAAACGCAAAAATGCATCCAAGGAAGAGAAGGCTGCTCGTAAAGCAGAAAATGAGGAACAAATCAAGGAATATGGCTTTTGTATTATTGATGGACATAAAGAACGAATTGGAAACTTCCGACTGGAACCTCCAGGTCTGTTTCGAGGTCGGGGTGAGCATCCGAAAATGGGAATGATTAAGCGTCGCATTATTGCCGAAGACGTTTCCATAAATTGTTCAAAGGAAAGCAAAGTGCCAGTTCCTCCGCCTGGACACAAATGGAAGGATGTACGTCACGATAATACAGTGACATGGTTAGCTTCTTGGACGGAAAATGTACAGGGACAAGTGAAATACATTATGTTAAATCCGTCGTCGAAGTTGAAGGGCGAAAAGGATCATGTCAAGTACGAAACAGCTAGAAGATTAGACAAGGTTATTGATAAAATTCGTTCAACATATCGTGATGAATGGAAGTCAAAGGAGATGCGAGTACGGCAAAGGGCTGTGGCATTGTATTTCATTGATAAGTTGGCTCTGAGAGCTGGTAACGAAAAGGATGAGGATCAGGCCGATACTGTGGGTTGTTGTTCGTTACGTGTGGAGCATGTTAGCTTGCACAAGCAAATGAACGGAAAAGAAAATGTTGTGGTGTTTGATTTTCTTGGTAAGGATTCCATTCGTTATTATAATGAAGTTGAAGTCGAGAAGAGGGTCTTCAAGAATCTGGAGTTGTTTATGGAAAACAAGAAAGATGGTGATGATCTCTTTGATAGACTCAACACTCAAGTTTTGAATGAACATTTAAAAGAACTAATGGATGGTAAGTTTTGTTTTGATCTGAATTGATGTTTAGTTTTGGGTTTATACTGAATTGGAATTACTATTTATTATCTTATAGGTCTTACCGCTAAAGTTTTCCGTACATATAACGCTTCGATAACATTACAAAATCAATTGGATTTGCTTACCGATCCGGAATCAACTATACCCGAAAAACTTCTCGCCTACAATCGGGCCAATCGGGCTGTAGCAATTTTATGTAACCATCAGCGTTCTGTGCCAAAATCACATGCCAAAAGTATGGAAACATTGAAAGAAAAGATTCGTCTAAAGAGAGAACAACTTGAAGATGCTGAAAGCGAGTATCCGGTAAGTTGTAATTTGCTAGCCATGTATAAACTTTTTCCATCTAAATTTTCTGCAAAGTCATAGTAGAATGTAAACAATATTAATAATAATCAATAAAATAACTTATATTTACAGGACCTGAAGAGAGCTGCCAAAAGAGGTTCAGTTAAGGAAAAGGTAAACGCGGATAAAAAACTCAAAGTAATTGAACGTCTTAAGGAGCAACTTAAAAAACTAGAACTACAAGAGACTGATAGAGATGAAAATAAATCCATTGCATTGGGAACATCTAAATTAAATTATCTCGATCCTAGAATTTCAGTAGCATGGTAAATCAACCTACTTCTAAAAGTTTTGATTCGAACTAAAACACATATTTTACTATACAATTTTAGGTGCAAAAAGAACGGGGTGCCAATTGAAAAGATTTTCAATAAAACACAAAGAGAGAAATTCAATTGGGCCATTCACATGGCAGATGAAAATTACCGTTTCTAAGTTATACTACATGCCTAGCAGTATAAATAAGCTTATACGAATACAACATATTTAATTACCGAACATAAATAATAACCACCAACCAACAACACCTAACGTATGCAATTTACGTTACAAAAAAAAATATTTTTCCCTCATTAGACATTTTACAAAAGAAAACGACTTGGGTTTTGTTTTTTTTTTTTTTATTATAAATTATGATAAGAAAAATTAGTATCATTGCACACACTAAACAATTTATAAATAACTATATTAAGAAGTAACTAGTAGATATATATTTTATTATAATATGTCCTATACATAATTTTTAAGAAGAACCAGAAGATAATATTTAGTTATTTTATTATGTATTATTATTATTATTATTATTTTTTCTTTCTATAATTTTTCAAAAAATAAACAAAAACAGCCAAGCAAAATAAACAAACAAAAACCTTCCTTAGTTAATTTATAAACACAAAAACCAATAAGATAAAAACACAGCGAAATGATAAGAAATAGTAAGGATTGTGTGTTTAAATCCTGTGCAATTATAATGAAATTTGAAATGCATAACTGTATTTGACTATGTATATTTTAAGATTAGTTCGATTTATAACAAATTAAAAAAAAAATAAACTGATATGCTGAATTTTCAATTTTCAATAACAACAACTTAGAAAGAATTGTGAAAAAAAAAATTTGACAAGAAAATTATGATTTGTAAAAAATATACAAGAAACGAAGACAAAATTATGTTTGTTTGTTTGTTTCCATAAAAAAACATACACGATTAAGACAACTTAATCGAGTTTGAAAACCCTAAAAGAAAAAGTAATAACCATAAATAAAATGTGTCGTATCTTAAGACTTTTGAAGGAAAAAAAAAAAATGACTCGCAGGTAAAAATAAGTAAGAAGATTTTGAGATCTTACTCTCTTTTTGCACCCAACTTTCCAAAAAAATCATATATGTAGGTACATACATGTGTACATATGTATACGTGCATTTTGGAAAACAAAGCTCAGACCGAGAGAAACCTGTGGGTTTCTTTTCATTTTAAGAATTTTTCATAGAATAGCAAGATAATAAACAAGTTTTATGAAATAAATCCGTTTTTGTTTTTTAAGTTTGGATCTTGTTTATTGTAGGAAAAGGTAACCAGTAGGTAAGTATAAGAAATGTTTGAATAGATAAAATTTTACGAAACATTAAGAGTGAATGAACTCAATTCTAAATGCGTTATTTAACATCTATACATGCTTTTTTACTTAGTTTTGAGATTATGTTTTGGTAAATGGCAACCTGATTCTAGAAATAATGAAAAATACAGAAATATTTGAAAAAGCAAACCTTGAACCTTTATGACTTGGATCCACTACCATATGGTTTTATTTTCATGAATTCATTCTATTACTACCACTTAGAATTGGTCCATTTACAGAAATTGGATCTCAGACAACATTCACTACAACAACCAACTGATCCCTCTTTAGTTCTCTATTTGGCTCACGTTTCTTGATCCAAGAATTAGTTTCTCCCCTGGTGGGAAAACATTTGGTTGCCGCCCTATTTGTTAACTAGTCATGTCGATCATTGTTCGTAAAAAGCTGTCTTATAGGTACATATGTACATATATAATGTATATTTCACTGTGGATCCAATTATGAATTAAACTTTTCATTTTTAAAATTTAACGTTGTCGTTCCATTTAATAGAAAACATCCGTAATAAAATAAGAATGAGTTTGAAATAAAACATGGTGACTAAATAATGAAAATATGTAAATGCATCCGGATCCGAATCCGCCTTTGAAGCAACGGATGCCTCATGAAGTAGTGAATTAAGTTCCCATGCAAAAATAGAGTAACCTACTCGTACCTAAGTATAAAATAGCATGAATAAAATACATACATATATGAAATCTATATTTTACAATCCATACAAAAGTTTCGTGTTCCTCCAATAAAAGCACAAAGTAGGATGGGGTAAGCAAAATAAACAAAACCACCACCGCCCCTAACCCTTGAAAGGGATGATAGATATTTTGTTACACAAACTTTAGGAAAAATGTCTAAGATTGCATGAGAGAGAAAAATGCCTTCAACAACAGCCCGACGCACGGCTCGGCTGATGAAAAATGATGATAAAATCCTTTTGCTCTTCTTTATCCTCGAAATTACATCCCTAAGGAAGAAGGATGTTGCAGCAACGCGCATGGCTTACCGAAGATTTTCGGAATCGATTTTATTCTCTTTATCATAGCAAATTGGCACAGTGATTATCCCGTAGTATCTTTTGCTCGCTCGTATTAAAAAAAACGAAAACACTTTTACATCCGCACATTTTTAATATTTAAATTGATTTATCCAAAAAATTATATATATAATTTAAGTAAAATGTTCTGCAATTGAAAATCCCATATGTCTTCCAAAATCTGGGTGAATTTATCTTAAAAACAAAACAACAACAAAAATGTTAAAAAGAAGTGTTTTAGAAACATGAACTAGGCGTTTCCCTTTGCTTAGAGGATGCTGCACCTTGGTATAGTCGAAGTTGTGTGAAAAAATATGAAACTAGAAGAAAGAATCAGTTTTGTTAAATAATAATTAGGAGAATACTAAAATAATTAATAGAAAATGGAGCAGTTAAAATGGTTAACACGAATTTTTATATTCTTTGTTGCTCTTACTGCAGGTATGTAACTTTAATCAAATTCGAAACTTTCTGAAAGGATTTTGAGAAAAATAAGAAAAGAAAAAACAATTAATGGGGGACAAATTTACTTTTACGTGTATAGTTCGAGCATCGGAGGATGAGGAGCGTTTAGTTCGGGATCTCTTTCGAGGTTATAACAAACTTATAAGACCTGTACAAAATATGACACAGAAGGTGGGAGTACGTTTTGGATTGGCGTTTGTTCAGCTTATTAACGTGGTAAGTATTAAAATTACTAACATTTTATTACTTTTAAACATTTAAATGCAAAATACACATACCTACATGGGACGTATTTTTTGTCAAACATATTATTTACACATGAACAAGATTAAAATCGATTTTGATGCTTAGACGTTTTTTTTGTTTTGATACAAGGCACAATTATTTTCCTAGTATACTTTTTAAATTACAATATATAATAATTATAGTTATTGTATTTTCATTATAAATCAAATTTTAATCAAATGACATAAAAAAGAATAAGCAATAAAGGTACACTTTACTCTATTAACAGAGAATCATAATTCATTCTCTAGAATAAGAAGAATAAGTTTGTTTAATTCTAAAAACTTAATTTTTTAAAGTAAGCACTATTTCAAAAATGGTAAAAATTGATAAGGTGCCAGTAAAGTAAAGTTTAAACCTAATTGCTTAGTAGAACCGTTCTTGCACTACGACCTTAATATTGAGTAGCTTTTGCTTCTGAAATTAACACATGGCTAAAAGTCGAAAACAGAACTTGTCCTTTTAATAAGCAATTTGAAGAGCTTCGATTCCAAGTGCTAATAAATTGGAAATAGTTGGAGGGAGGGAGGTAGGGAGAAAAGTTCTAGTTCTCTGCCATTGATGTGAGATTGCGTTTTTTAAATTACTTTCTACTTACTTAACAAATTTAGCAAATGCGTGTGTTATTAATGTTTTCTCTTAGAATTACTATTCCCTAACTCATTTTTTGCTTAATTTGTATGTGCATGCATGCACATTCACACATTCCGTCCTTACTAAATATTTTAATGGCTTATCAAAATCAAGGCCGTAGGCAGAGAATTAGTTTTTAGATGATTTAAAAAAAAGAAGATATGTTATTTCTGGTTTTTGAAGAAGTGCTAATTAATTAACATTTATGCTTATTAATAATAAAAAAATTGAACGATTTTGCACAAATTGGTTAACTAAAATTTGAGCTTAGAATTTCCAAAAAATGATATAATAAAATAACAAAAACAGGGATTGTGTCATAAGATGCAACATAACAATGCAGTGCGTATTTTGGGCCAGAATAAAAAAAATAGGGGAGTGATTTGGTGGATCCAATTTTCCAAAATAATACATAATGTTTTTATTGAAGTGTTATTCGATTTCATTAAATAAAAAAACTATCCCAAGGGCAAGGGGCGTATGGTTATGTTGTAGACTTGAATTGTTTATTTCATTAGCTAGTAACATGATTTTGATTTTATTTTTTGTGAAGTAAAATTATTAATTTACTCTAAAAAATATATTCTTATATAATATATAACATTTCTAGAACGAAAAAAATCAAATTATGAAGTCCAATGTATGGCTACGACTTGTGTGGTACGATTACCAGCTGCAGTGGGACGAAGCCGACTACGGAGGCATTGGAGTGCTTCGACTCCCACCCGATAAGGTTTGGAAACCTGATATAGTTTTGTTCAACAAGTGAGCCAAACCGTGTGGTTTAAGAAAAAAACAATCCATCATTTTCGATAATATTTTCTATTTTCTTCAATTATTTCAAGTGCCGATGGAAACTATGAAGTGCGCTACAAATCAAACGTTCTAATTTATCCAACTGGCGAAGTGCTGTGGGTTCCACCTGCCATTTATCAGAGTTCCTGTACCATTGATGTAACATATTTTCCCTTTGATCAGCAAACATGCATTATGAAATTCGGATCGTGGACCTTCAACGGCGATCAGGTTTCTTTGGCCCTGTATAACAATAAAAACTTTGTTGACTTGTCCGATTACTGGAAATCGGGAACTTGGGACATCATAGAGGTGCCAGCTTATTTAAATGTCTATGAAGGCGATGGCAACCATCCAACGGAAACGGACATAACATTTTATATAATAATTCGAAGGAAGACCTTGTTTTACACGGTGAATTTGATTTTACCAACGGTGCTTATTTCGTTCCTTTGTGTATTGGTGTTCTATTTGCCTGCTGAAGCTGGTGAGAAGGTACATTATATCATAATCTCTAACAGTTTATGTATATCAATAAGGACCTTTTTATATGAAGACTTTTTTCAATTGATTTTAGGTAACACTTGGCATTAGTATTTTGCTGTCACTGGTTGTGTTTCTGTTGCTTGTGTCAAAGATATTACCACCAACGTCACTTGTACTGCCATTAATTGCTAAATATTTGCTTTTTACATTCATAATGAATACGGTTTCAATCTTGGTCACTGTGGTTATTATCAATTGGAATTTCCGAGGGCCAAGGACTCATCGAATGCCCCTGTGGATTCGTAGTGTATTCTTGCATTATTTGCCAGCATTTTTATTAATGAAACGACCACGAAAGACTCGTTTACGTTGGATGATGGAAATGCCTGGAATGAGTATGCCTGCACATCCACATCCATCGTATGGATCACCAACAGAGCTGCCAAAACATATAAGGTACCTATATTTGGATTTTACTTTTTAAATAATTATATTAATGTTCAGTTTCTCATCAAGGTGAGATTTGAGTTAACTCAAGTAATCCGGAAGTCTAAATATTTAGTTCACTAGTTTTAAATTTTCGTTCTAAGAATACAGTTAACTGTGTTTCCGGGTGCTGATTTAAAATATCTGTGTTTATTGTTTTCATAATTTGCAATATTGCGAAAATGGTGTGACTGATGATAGACTTCTTGGCCAGATACTGATTTATGAGGTTATAGACAATTGGCTTCACAGACTAAAAAATCTTGCATGTGATTAAAGGGACACTGGCTGATTTTTAGTTGCACTGTATTCTAATCAAAAGTGCCGAAGATAGCCAGTCTTTTAACGGGTTCAAAGCATTTAATAGATGTATCTCTTTCAATCCCTTGTTTCGTTCACGAAATTCTTTTCCACCGCCAACAGGGTATGTTTTGGTGCCAAGGAAAATCCTATGTTAGTTTGCTTATACATTAACGTTTTTATATTCAATAGCCATCTCTTCACAAATATTAAGTTCTGTCCCTCTGCAGAAGTATTTAACATTGTGTAACCTATATTTTCTGTAAATCCTATGAAATATTCTTCGTTCCTTGAAATTAAATAATGATGCAAATCAAGATAAGAAATTAATAAAACCCTTTAACAACAACTTTGTACAATTGAATTTCAAAATTTCAGTGCCATTGGGGGTAAACAATCAAAAATGGAGGTCATGGAGCTATCCGATCTGCACCACCCTAATTGCAAGATCAATCGAAAAATCAACAGTGCTGGAGACCTGGGTGTTGGAGATTGTCGCCGGGAAAGTGAGTCATCCGATTCAATATTGCTCTCTCCAGAAGCGAGCAAGGCAACTGAAGCAGTCGAATTTATTGCTGAGCATTTACGCAATGAAGATCTTTACATTCAGGTAATTATTACACGAGCACACCTTATTTTCATGTGAAAGCCATAATTTGAATTTATATTTTTTGTCCAATTTATACTTGCAGACACGTGAAGATTGGAAATATGTAGCAATGGTTATTGATCGTTTGCAGCTTTACATATTCTTCATTGTTACAACGGCTGGAACAGTTGGTATACTAATGGACGCTCCACATATCTTCGAATACGTCGATCAAGACAGAATCATTGAAATCTATCGAGGAAAGTAGAAGCCTACGAGTTTAGTGAACAAGATTCGTCATCATTACAAGGAACCATTTTTTTTGGTTTGGTTTTGAATGCCATTTTTGTTAATGTTAGAAACCCCTTTTTGTTTTTTGAAAATGTTTATTTTATACATTATTAATATACATTTATAGGTAGCGTAAAATCGGTATTCAAATCACAAGCAGAAAATTTGTAAAATCTAGATTTTTCAAAATTTACGAAACGCTCAAATTTAATTACACACACATATGTATGAATGCAATCTTATGTATGTATGTGTATGTAGTTTAAAGATCACAATTAAGAACAAGAACCCTTAAAATAGAATTTATAATAAAATTAATAAGTTAGTAAATTAAAAAATTGTAATGTCAACTAAAATAAACAAAAACAAAAGAAAAAAGAAAAAACTAAATAAAATAAGAAGAACAACATTTAAAATACGAGTAAGAGTTAAACATATTTTTTTGTTTTCATCTAGAAAAAAATATATCTTAATTAAATTATTTTGTATGACATATTTTAATTGAAGCGACTTATGTATATTTTAATTCACGGATATGTTTTATATTCGAATCGAAAAGATGTAAGCCCCATTTTGTAGTTTTTGTTTTCATTCAATGATAAATTTATGTTTTATTCAAGAAGTGTTTGTTTTGAAAAATGAACTGTTATTTAAATAATAATTGTATTTACATATGTATGTATGTGTTACATAGTTTTGTGTGCCAATTTAGTAAATATTATTTATTAATTTCTTGGAAATAATTTGATGTGTTTTATATGTATAAGTTCTTAAAAATGACAATGAGAAGTAATCTGTTTTGGGGTTTTCATAAAAACAAAAAATAAAAAAATAATAACTATGGAAGGTAAATTTAGCAAACGGTAATTTGAAGCAGAATTTATATATATGTAATTTGTTATAATAAATAAATAAAACGTAGAAAAGGAACCCCAAAAATGTCTTATTTTTAAGGAAAAAAAGGAAAAAAGAAAACAATAAAATAAAAAATTGTTATTATTTAAGTAGAAACCGAATAGAGACAAAAATATAAGATAATAAACAATAATGTTTCCAATGAAAAGTTGTGTTTAATTTTTAAGTTTTTGGAAAGTTGATTGGAAAGCTGATTATGTTTATTTCATACAATTGGAAGTTAAAATTCGTTGTTTTGCATTTTATTTAAATTATCAACAACTATTTACATAGAATTCTGAAAAAGGACCTCGGAACTGCACTCTCGTTTTTTCTATAAAATTTTAAATTTGTGAGTTACAACGTCTTTTTTTCAAAGTAACGATAACGAGTAAACAAGTGCACAAACCTGGTAACTCTTCTATTATTCTATTTTCGAAATTCGCAATTCCCCTCTACTTTTTGACGTCAGTCGTATTGACTTTTGTTTATTTTGTTTTGCAACAAAATTTAGTTTCTCCAGTAAATTAGTTCTTATCGCGTTCCAAATGTAAATAATAACAAAGATGTCTTCAACAAGAAATTTCATAAACATATCTAATAAATATGACAGAGTTATTTTACTCATAGACATGGATTGTTTCTATTGTCAAGTCGAGGAAAAGCTAGATCCAAGTTTGGCGGGAAAACCTATAGCCGTAGTTCAGTATAATCCCTGGCGTGGAGGAGGGTAATATCAGCACTGATTTGTGGTTTTGCCATTTGTTGTGAAATAGAATTTGTTGAAAATCTTATTACAGTATAATTGCCGTAAACTATCCGGCCAGAGCCAAGGGTGTAACTCGACACATGCGAGGCGACGAAGCCAAAGAGCAGTGTCCTGAAATCGAGCTGGTCAAGGTTCCGAATGTGCGTGAAAAGGCGGACTTGTCGAAATATCGTGATGCGGGCAAGGAAGTGGCTAATGTTCTACAAAAATTCACCAACCTCCTGGAGAGGGCCAGTGTAGATGAGGCCTATTTGGACATAACCGAGGAAGTCAATAAAAGAATGGAGAATATGAATGCTGTAAGTATCGACTGCCACTTAAAGTCCTTTATATTTTATTTGCAAATTGAGCTTGATATCTGCAGGGTACATTTTTTCTTCAACCCGAGATTCTAGTAAACACTTTTGCTGTTGGCTATGATAACATTGGCCAATATATCACTGAGATTACCTCCAAGATAAGCAATCCCTACGATGACGATGAGTTCTCTTTGACTTACGACATTGACGATACGCCGGCAGTTAGGAAAAGTGACCTACGTCTTCTTCTTGGGGCTGCGATTTGCAGCGAAATACGTGCGGCAGTCAAAAAGGAAACGAGTTTTGAATGTTCCGCTGGCATTGCACACAACAAAATTCTGGCCAAACTGGGCTGTGGCATGAACAAACCCAACAAACAAACTATTTTGCCCCTGTCCCAGATAAGTTCCCTCTTCGTTAATCTTCCCGTGGGCAAGATCAAAGGCCTAGGAGGTAAATTTGGCTTCGATGTTTGTGAAAGGCTCAAAATCAAGTACATTGGGGAATTGTTGAACTTTTCCGAAGTCGAACTTCAGAGGAAATTGGACGGAAAGAATGGGTAAGCTCGGTTGTTTAACGACATCTATTGAAATAAAGTTTGCCTTTTCTATAGATCCTGGTTGTATCTGATGTGCCGTGGAATAGACTTAGAAGCTGTCACTCCTCGCTTCTATTCAAAGAGTATTGGGTGTTGCAAAAAGTTCCCTGGTCGGAATTGCATTACAGGTTTAAAAACCCTCGAACACTGGTTGGGAGAGCTTTCAAAGGAAATAGCCGATCGGTTAGAGAAGGATTTCGAAGAGAACAACCGTCGTGCCAAGCAAATGGTTGTAGGCTATGTTCAAGAAATTAATACAGAGGATGTTTCTAGTTCAAGGAGTGTTCCACTCGCAGCCTACGATCCGGAGTCAATACAAAAAGTAGCTGTAGAAGTGCTCAAACGGAATACCGATCAATTCTTTAAGCCCGGTAGTGACTTAGCCCTGAATAATGCAATCAAATTCTTAAGCATTAGTGTGGGCAAATTCGAAAGTAATAACGGTTGTAATGAACAAAATACCCTGCAACAGATGTTTGCCAAACAAAAGAAGAAAGTACCATTGACTATTGGCTTCAATGGAGAGGATCAAAGTCACCTAGCCAGTGGTATGGAAGAAAAGGTTTCTAATAAAGACGAAGAAAGCAAGCAGGAAGTCTTTAGTAAAACGAGTGCTCTGGAAAGAATGTTTGCCAATCAAAAAGTAAAGACCCCTCGCCTAGAAGAATCTTCTGTGATTTTAGATAGAGACAAAACTTTGCTGAGTGAAATTAAACGTATAAACCCAAGTCCAACTCCAAAAAGTTTTTTTGCTGCCCATTTAAACAAAATTAAACAACAGCAAGCCTTAGAAAGTCAAAAATTGGCCACAATCACTGTTGAAGAAGACAATAATCTTTTTTGCGATGAAGCTTTACCAACATCTGAAGAAAACTCGGTGTCTGCACAAAGTGAGGAAGAAGTCCGATCATCGTCTTTCTTCAACTCAACCTCAATTCCAATAACTGCTCAAATTCAGGAAAGTCCTACCAAAACTTCATCGAAATCATTCTTTGCGCATAGGATTAAATCAGTTTCGCCTATAGCGCCGATTGAGGAAAAGGAAGCTCCACCAACTTCATTCTTTGCACGAGTCATCAAATCAGGTTCACCAAAAGTACAGTCACAAGAGGAAAACTCAAACAATTTGAAGAGAAAACCTGACTCACCAGTAACAGGTGCTTCCTGCTCCATGGACACGACGTACCAGACAGAATATGCAGAGTTAGCTATACCAGAATTGAGGGATGAGTTTTACATAAAATGTGACACTTGTGGCAAAAAAATACTCTCCGATGAGGTGTCGATGCAATCCCATCAAGATCACCATTTAGCCGAGGAATTAAGTCGTCAACAAAGAGAAGAATATCGCAAAGAAGTGCAAACGAAAATTTCCCAAAGTGCTTTGCAGAAAAAGTCAAAACCCTCCACCGTGGCCCCCAATGCAGCCAAAAAGGTTAAACCCAATTCACCAAAAGGTGCATCCGGTACGAGTATAATGAAATTTATGCAACCTCTGATGCAACCTGATGATATTCCATCTACCTCCGCCCAAGTGAATTGCAATAAATGTGGAAAATCCATGCATAGAGATCTTATGCCGGAACATTTAGACTATCACTATGCTAAGGATTTGCAAGTCAGTCTTAATCGCACGGATATGGTGAAGGTAGTTGGTGGAGGAATTGGCTTAAATAAGGGTATTAAGTCACCTGCAGTTACAAAGAAGGCGTCTTCGAGTGTGGTTGCGGCTAATAAGTCAAAGCCTATAACTCAGTTTTTCACTCAGTTGTAAATTATGTAAATTTTTGAAAGTTTTAAAATGCAACAGTATCTAATATTTTCACGAAATGTTTATACACCTTTAATATAAAGTATCTCAAACTTAATGAATTTCAAATTAGATTTATGTATGTATGTTAAATTTTCCATCGATAGAGAACAGAATTGACACATTATTTTAACCATAGATTTTTATTTTTGTTTTTAAAAAAAGTACAAATAAAACTTGGCAGATTTTTAATATTAGCTATGTTTTTTCATTAATAACAAGAATACCAACGTTATTGGAAACTTTTTAACAATCTCTTAAAATCGATACAAAATCAAGAGCATTCCACTTTTGATTCTCTCTCCTATGTATGTTTTTCACCTTTTCTCTGGTGTTTCATGCACAAAATATTCACAATATTTATAAACGTTCAACAACGGACGTTTTCTTTATTTTGCGGACTTGGAAATCTCATTATCAATACCGCCTTCATTTAATCAATCTCAACACTTTGGAAATCTTTGCGTAGTTGAAATTATGACAAAATTATGAACTAGGAAATAAATAAAACAGAAAACATTGCCAACAAAATTTAAAATTGTTGGTTTTCAAGTGGTGGATGTTGTTTTGCTTAGTTGAAACTTATTACCGGTTCCGGATGTTAATTTGAAAGAAGATCTTTAAGATATCAATAAAAACATGCCCTCATCATCATCATGGGCTCGATAACCGGGATCAGGCCCTGACCTCATTTAACAAGTCTCTCCATTTATCCCGGTCACGAACCGACGCGACGCCATCCAGTTGCGCATTCCAAGGCTTCGGGCGTCATGGTCTACGCCATCTCTCCAGCGTAGCATGGTCTGCCACACTGTCTTCTACCACAAAATGTACTACAAAGACCTTTCCGAGGTGGTTCCTCTTCAGCAACCTCATATTTAGCTGCAAGTTTCTAGGTTTTTAATTAAAATTGAGTCATCTTTAGGCTGAGATCTCAATTCAAAATCAAAAGAATTTCCCGCTAAAGTTAAACCAAGGTTAATTTTTTTTTTCAAAAATTCTTATTTAATAAAAATAACTTAAACTACAAACTAAAACATTAAAATAAATTAATTTAACAAAATGCGACTTTAGTAAAAACTAACATGATACAAAAAAGAATAGGTACTACACTTGATTTCAATGAGACATTTTATTTTTTGGATTAATCACAGACACACTGCCCACTCTCCGTTCATCGTACACAGGCACAGGAATGCCATCCTTCATACCTATCGTAGTCAAAGCTGAAAACTGTCCTGCTGAACCTTCTTCAAGCTTATGACCAACATGTCGAAAGTATTCCAATGAAGCCTAAGAAAAAGTAAAAAAGAAATCCAAGTTATTTTTAAACTTTAATTCAAATTAAAACGCATTCTTACGCTATCGAAATTCTTCTCATAAGTAATGACCATTGGCGCCAGTTGATGATGGACTCGCTTAGCTTGTATAGATTCATCGATTTCCCGATCCAAAACGAGATATCTGAGAATTGCTTGAGGGACAGATGTCGTTATCATCGATCCACCAGCTCCTCCGATCAACATTTGAACATTGCCACTTTTGTCTAAGATAATAGCTGGACACATCGAAGACAAGGGACGTTTTTTTGGCTTGATGAAATTTGCTGGCGATGCTGGAATATTGTACGAATTGAAAGTACCAGGTGTTGAGAAGTCATCCATTTCATCGTTTATGATGATGCCGGTCCGTTTCGAACGTACCTTACCACCGAAGCTGGAAAGATAAAGGTTCAATCTTAATTTTAAAATGAAAACAAACTCACATTCAAACTTACTATCTGTTGACGGTGCTGGTAACTGTGATAGCGTTGCCCTCGAAGTCCACAACGGCCATGTTTGCGGTACCATGATCGTCATTATTGGCGAAATCCGCTCCGTAATATTCATAGCTTTCAAAGGTCTTATCGTCAAATATGAGCCTACGTGTTTCCTCAGCAAATTTGGGATCAATGATTCGATTGAATACAGGTTCAATGTCTGGCTCGAAGTGCATATCGCCAAGCTTAGTTCGCTGGCCGTAAGCGTGTTTGAAGCTCTCAACCACCTGATGCCAATAGAGTGTCTCATTTGTATGGTCGTATCCTTTGGCTATGTTCAATATCATCGCCAGAACAGCACCACTACTTGGCAAAGGGGTGGTGTAGAGGGTGTACTCACTCGATAAGTTAACTACAATCGGTGGATCCCAGGTAACACTTAAAATAAGAGGGGAAGTAAAATAAAGTTGGAATTATTTGGACGAGTTAAAACTTGGCTTAAGTTAAGACTTTATAGAAAGAGACAATATCTTACTTATATTGCATCAAATCCTCCTCTGTTATAATACCGCCCAACTCTCTCATATCCTCGACGAACATCTTTCCAATTTCACCACCTTCGTAAATTGCACTCATGCCCTTTTCGGCAATTATCTCAAGAGTATCAGCAAGTTTCGGACGTGTTATAATGTCGCCAGTATTCCAGACACCCCCAGTTTTTGGATTAACAAAAACTTCGGCCATGGAAGGCTCGTTAATTATTCGTTCTTCGTGTTGTTTCATCGCATTGTGTAGATAAATTGAAACAGGATGTCCATTTCGACAGAGACTAATAGTTGGTGGAAAAAGTTGCTTCCACGGAAGTTTGCCATATTTCTGATGTAGACTCCAATAGCCTAGAATTTCACCTGGAACAGCACCTGCAATAGCACCTGTAGAAGGAATATAATTTCAGCATTAATTTATTGAAAAGCCATTGATGGAACAAATGAAGCTGGAGAAATTAAACTATGGTTAAAAAAAAAATTGCTCAAACAAAATGCCTCAGTGATGAATTTCTCTAAGAAATCCTGGAGATATTTTTTTAAATATATAAATTAATAAAATTTTCTTGGTGTTTCAAAATAAAGGTTATCAGTTTATTATTAATTTAATGTCAAATTAGTTAGCTAAACGTATTACAAACTTTCCGTTACCATAAAGTAACAATTTGCTATTTTACTAACTTTTAAAGTGGAAAATAAAATTTATCATTATGGCTAGAGAATTAAGGATGGAATTTTTATCGATGTAAAATATCAAATGCATGAATATTATTACCTATTTATATTTTACAATATTGTATTGCTTGTTAAATAACATTTTTCTTTTATAAAAGTAGCACAAATTTAGATATAATTTCATAGATAAGAATTTAATTTGAAATTTAATCAGTAACAAAATAAAGAGGATGTTGTTTATATTTTTTGTTTTTTTTTTTGTACAAAATATTTTTATTCCCTAATCAAACGAGATAAAGAACATAAAATTCAAATAATTGCTACTTAAGTTAAAGTATTGCTAAAATTTAAATTTAGAAATACATATTTCAATTATGAGCTAAAAAAGGATGCAAATTGAGTTTCCGGAATTTACAAACAGTAACGACAATTATAAGTTCCAAGCAAAGCCAAATGGGTTAGCTAGTTTTATAAGGAGTTTACGTTAGCAAACTTTGTACAAATAGAAATTTTAATTTGACTCGTAAATGCTTAAAAAAAAAATAGAGCGACAAATCTTCTAGACCAGACGTGTCTCTGTAGATGACAAGGCTATTAAAAGCCAAACGTTAATTTATACTTCACTATCTATTCTATTTATGAATGTTCAGAAAAAAGAGTGCTTGTTTAATAGAAGGGTACCTTTTTTATGTTATCTCTGATAACGTTTTAATATATTATTAATTTTAACTATAGGTATAGGTACCAACTTGAAATAATGCACATGGCCTGAGAAATACGTAAATAAACAATAAAGACCCTACAACTTGTAACCAAAATGGATGTAGATTGTTCTGGCTGGGAGTCAGAAACCGCTTTTTCTATGCTTCATTGAGTACCAGAGGTATGCAATTGAATCGACCTTCAGACTAACCCACATACTTTGGGTGTGACTGCTGGGGCTGACGGCCAGCAGCCCACACATTATAATGGCAATTATATTAATATTAGAAAATATGTTGTGTATTTAGCTGAGATTTTAGTGATGAATATTGTTCATCAATAATTCAATTTTGTTTTAAATATTTTCGTCAGTTTTTTGTCATTTTGAGAAGGAAACCATAAATGGGGAATTAATTTGTTTTATAAAATTTAAAATGTTCTGTGTTGTTATGTGAATTAACATTTTTTGTGCAACTTTAAACAGTGGTGCAAGTTCTAAGCCATTTATTTATAAATTTTTTGCATCATGACTTAAGTTTTTAAGCGTTGAAAAATCAACTGAATGAGCTATAATAAGTCCCATTCCTGGAATGTCAAAAAAAAATCCAAAACTGGAAAATTTTCAATCCACATGAGATCGAAGGCCTTAATAGCCTATCCGAAAAAGTAACATTATGGCATGGTTTTTTTTTGGCTGGCATTATATAGGTGACAAGTGATCTAGAATAGTGACAATAACCAAATTCTTTTGGCTTGAATTTGGATAATATTGACACCAATGATATGTACAAAGATTTTAACAGGACGGTGATGCTAAGTGCAACACAGCAATTAGAACCAAAATTAATTTTATTGCAGATAATGAATGATAAATATTATTTATACTTTTTTGTTAAGTGTTCACACCAAAAATTGTAAATATTTTTAAGTATGGAATCAAAATATTATAATATATATCTACCTATGTATATGTTTAATCTAATGATGTCACTTTGACAGTTTATTCGTTGTCTCAATTCGCCTTACGCTAAGGGTGAGTTCAATGGGACCCCAAGCAGGGAACTTGTTCCCCAGAATCAGTTCAGGTTTGAAAACCATTTGGGGCGATCCCCTAGTATAATTAAAACTGTACAACAAAATTCACCAATCTTATCTTATCACTTTTAAACAACGCAACGTGCCATTGCATGATTAACAAACGTAGTAAATTTTTAATACGTAGTTACGTTATTGTGTTTGGATATTTAATTTATTAATTTAAAAATGATAAAATAACATAAGAAAAAAAAAAGAAAGAATTAATAAATTAAAAACCACAAATACCTGATGATTATACCTAAAGAACTCAAATAATTGCTTATATTTATCTTAATTCATAAAGTTTCTTTTTTTAATCTTCGAAGTTGAATTATGAACAAATAAATATAATTGTTAATTGTTTCAATTTACACTTGATTTTTGGTTTTGTCAAGTCATAAACAGTATTATTAATTTTACCATTAAAACAATAATTATCAACGAAGATATAATAATTATTGTGTTATTAATTTATAGTTTGCACACATTCATCGCATTGTACACAGTTCAAGAAAGTATTTGTTTATCAAGAAAATACGTATAGTACAGAACAAAAAAAAAATTTAGAAGTCTCATAAATATTATTGTTGTTTTTGAGAAGACTTTCATGTGCTTATATTATTTGGTTGTTTTAAATAAAAATACACATAATCAAATATAAAACTTTCCATATTTTAGGTATTAGAAATTACCATTAGGGTTATACAAGAACACAATCTCTTGTGTATGCAATCCCTATAAATCAATTCATTCCATATATTTTATTGCTTTTTGAATTCACTTTGAAATTTGGACATTAAACCTTTAAATTATTAATAATTTGACATTTAACTGATGGCAATCAAATTGCAATTTTTTAATACTTCTTGTTTTTAATATTTCTTTTGTTTGGATTTGTTTGCATTCTTTGCGATATATGTACATATGTATAAATAAAATAGAAAAGAATGCAAATGAACATTGACAATATTTCAAATTAATGAAATCGAAGCCAAGTGATTGCTAATGAATGCAAAAGATTTCAATTGATTGCATTCAAACGATTGAAGAGAAAAATTAGCGCAAAGGACATTTTTAATTAAAAATGCAAATTAAAGGATCAAGGCCGAATTATAAAAGAGAGTCTAAAATAAAAAGAAATTGTATTGCTAAATAAATTTTACAAAATTATCCTTCCAATGATAATAAGATAAGATAAGATAAGAGTTATTCAAAAGATTAATTTCATCTAATTAGAATTACAAATTTGCAAACTCATGTTTGATTTTTAATAAGAGTAATATTTCCGGTTTTTTTGATACAAAAAATAACATAATATATGTAGTATGTAGCTATATTAATCTTATCGAATTATCTTATCGATTTTAAAGTCTTAGTGATATCATAATATTTAATTTGATGAAAATCTGTAAAATTGCTTTTTTTTAAGGCACCTTTGTCATGACAAACATAAATTTAAATGTAAAAAATGGGGGCTTTGTTATAAGAAATTGAAGACAATTTTTAAATTATTGAAATACATACATACATAGTACATGTTTTTTGTATATGTATGCACACTGAATAAAACAAACTTTTTTGCTTAAGCGGCACAGGCGCAAAACTAAAGTTTTAAGGTTTTCTGTACTTGCATACTTTGGTCAGTATACTCAGTTCACGATTTGAAATACCGAAAATAAAGCAACATCTGTCACAACATCAATATGTTCTATAATCGTTCTAGAATCCTCAGACTTTGCTCAATTTACGGTCACCATGATCGATCTACCGACAAAAACGTTCTGTCTTTTGTCTTCTATCTTCTTGAAATCAATCTCAAATCAACATTTTGGAATCTCAAAGACCATCACACAAGTGGTTGCTCACGATTTTAAAATTGTTTACGAAAAAAATGCACTCAAATTCAAATTTAACGATTGTTTTAAAAAATTGATTTTTTTCTTACCAGTTATGGTTTTATTTATAAACATTCCTTCTGTTGCAGCCAGAGGTGCTGATTCACGTGCATTGAGTGTTTCAATAGTTTTTGTTGTTCTATTATAAATTACTGCAAAGAATCCACCCCCAGGTCCCATACTATGTGGCAACATTACTCCCTCACAAAGTAATGTTGCTATGGCAGCATCCACAGCTGATCCACCATCATCGATCATGGAGCTATAATAAAAAAAAAACATAGAAAAAAGAAAAGAATAAATATCCAAATTGATAAAACCTTCCGATTGGAGCACATCCTCGTCCATTTGACACAACAGCTGCCCGTCGAACTGACCTACCAGTATCAGAGCTTGAACTTGAACCCTTAAGGCCAAAAACTAAGCCAAGAACTATGCCAACAACAACAATGGCGGCTATCACTATCCATATCACAACTTTTTTGCTGAGCTTTAATCTGTACAAAAATAAAAAAATACACAAAATGGCCAATTAAGGTCAACAAAGTGCTAAACTATAATGTGAATGGTAAAAAGTTTTTTAATTAAGTTAAAATTAAGCCACTTTTCTTAATTTTATTTAATAACTGCCAATTTTTTCAGTAAGGTTGTACGCGAAGGTTAAAAAAAAAATTTATGGAACACACAGTTTTTTGTACAACTGAAATTTTGTTTTTGAAACATTTCTTAGTTCAAAAATAAAATAAATTTCAAGTTTTCAAATACGCCAATGGAAAGTCGCATCTCATTTTCAAAAGTGAGATTGAACAAAAATAATAAATTAGTTTAAAACTCAAACTAAATTTTTTAATTAGAATCAACACAAACTAGAGAAAACACTTTGCACAAGCATAGAGTGCATTTAAGAAATTTTGTATTTTTAAACATCGAAAACATCTATTAACACTTTTATTAACATAATAAACAATGTACACCGTGTCCTACAACAATAATTAATTATATAATAAATACAAGGCCAATGCAAAATGATTAACGTGGGTCGTTCGTAAAGTGTTAAACAAGCAGAAACGAAACGAAAAGAAACAAATCACCGGCAATAATATAATTATACTTTTCACTGTTTAACAACAAATAGGTGCATACTCGACTCGTGTAAATATTTAAAAACAAAAGAAAAGGTGTAAAGTTTGTTCGATATTCGATGTTCGATAATATGTAATTGTTTGCCGATAGCTTACGTGAGGGAATTTCAAATAAAATTGATAATAATTAAACAAAAATGAGCAAATATTTTCACAAACTTACAACATTTTTATTGGCAGGTAACTGACTTTTGTTAGTGAGTAAATTTTTAATTAACAAAAAAATTTAATTATTGGTAACTCTAACTAAGTGACTTCTATCTACGGCTTCGCAAATATTTCAACCGTTTTGTCGCGCTAGCCAAGATCGACTGAAAGCAAGTGCACAAGTCTATAAGATATGGCCTGGCCGGCTTATCAATCGCGTATCGTCTAAGTCTTTATTGCTCTGTCTGCGATAAATGAGTACGAATATGAGTACGTTTTTTTATTTATTTCTATTAACAGACTTAACTATAAGCTTATGGAAAGTCTTCCTGAGTAAAATCGCACCACTATTCCTTCACAATTTATCGATTTTAGGCTCGCGAACGTGTTCACCTGGTTCCTAAAAAACTTGAAATTAAAATGTAGGGGGAGGGAGTTGTTTTTTTTCTTATTCTAACTGAAAAACCCATGCTATGATAAGTAACTAATACTACTATCCCCCCACCTCTTTGGATTTAGCTATAGTTTGCAGAAATAAGCTAATCATAGTTAAGGGGATTTTAAGCGTTCTAGAGTCGATTGTGCTAAACGACATTAAACGAACAAGTAGGTACTTATTGTTAATAATTTTTATTAATATCAGCACTTGAACACAAAAAAAAACTAGAATGAACTAGATAGATAGCAAACTACTTGTATCCACATATATCACTGTGATTTCTAATTCTGATGTACAATAATTGCGTCAGTAAGTGACATTTTATATTTCTATTTATCTATAAAACTTGTGAAATTTAAGTGATCTTGAAAACTTTCATTAATAAAAGAAAATCTGATACACATAACTGAGAGGCAAACAAACAAAATAGTGCAAATATATTTATTGAATGAATTTGTAACGCTTACGATTTTGGATTTTACATGCAGTTACATTTACATTACATGAGTCGGATAAAATGTTCTTCCACCCAAAATAAAGGAATTTCAATAAAGAAAAAGGGGTAGGTGTTAGTCAAAACTTTAATTAGACGATGGAAGTCGTTGACAATAGTGATCTGTTTAATCGTACTACAGGGTGTTCCAAAAGCTCCTTCCAAAATAAAATTCAAACAGTAGCAGTGGAACATCGGCCAAGTTCCTATGTCATATATATTCCATATTATGTGATCATCACATTTTTGATATTAACAGCCCTATTCTGCTATTCACGTGAATCGTATATCCGATCCACCCATTCGATTCACTTTCAAACTTCCTTTCCATTCTGCTATCCGTCGGATGAACTACATTATCCCCAACCAATTTGACATTTACGTGAACAGATTTTCCATTGAAAATCATGAATACATTTCTTTTATTTCAATTTTTAAGTTTTCTCGCTCCACCTAATGGATAGTATTGTACTTTTTTCCAATTATGAGCAGAGGATTAAGAAAATCCTCGAAAAGAGAGCTTTGGAGAAATCTTAGAAAATAAAAAAAAAATATTTGGGACTGCCGGATGAAACGTAAGTTGATTTGTTTTTATTTTAAAATAAATGTTTAACAAATTATTTCAAAATCATATATTTACTATAAACTTAAGTCCAAATAAGAGAGCATTTCGGTATGTATTGGGTATTGTTTTTACTTACATTTTGCAAAGCACAAACAAGAAAGACGAACCATGAATGTAAAATCCGCAACATTTTATATGCGGACCTGAATTGTATTCTGAATTCAAGAAAAATTCCCCCCGACGGATAGCAGAATAGGGCTGTAAGAGTCTAGTAATTCTGAAAATACCTATCGCAACAAAATCGTCAAATACTATAAAAAGTGACAGACACAATTTTGGTGAGATAGTTATTTAGCTGTCACGTGTGACTACTATCACTATGTATTTTATCTTACACATACTTAATTAGTTACTTTGAATTATAAGTGGTTAGTTTAAGACCACATAAGGCACTAGAATAAAAGTTTCTAGCCTCTGATTTGTGAGTTGCCATAACCCAAAACATTTTCCTTCTAATCAAGGCAATTATTATGGAATGTTGACTAGAAAATCATTTAAGAATAATTTCCTCCATTGGAAATAACTTTATTTTACTTTTTGCAATACTCTTGTGATTGGTGAAGTAAGGTACTCTGTTTAATATTAATGACAAATAAGAAACCAACTGTTTTAATTGGTCTTGGTCTTGGATTGGAGAAATGCAGTATTGCATAATGTTATGAAGTTCCTTATGACTGCTGATCGTATCCCATTTCCTGAATTTTAAGTCAAATGTTTTGATAATCATAAAGCTCGTGTGTAAGGTGAATCAACTCAATTTAATTTAAATGACCGATTTTTAAAAATAATCGTTGGTATGGTGAAATTATCAAGTGGTTCCAATCAAATATCAAAATCGTACGTTTTTTAATTCATAAGATTGTTTGTTTGAATGAAGTGAAGGGTAACTCTAATCAAATGACAATTAATGATTTTTTAAATGTCACGTCCTACTTAAACAGATTAGTCAATTGCTATTGTCAAAATCACTTCTCAGGACAAATTAAGACATTCATTATTATTTTATGTATGTCTAATAAAATTTTCCCGATATTTATGGTCTTATGCCGTTTTTAAGGCTTACTAAATTTTATAGAAAAAATAAGAAAAACATTCTACACGTTATGATTTAAAACATTTATGTATGTATGTATGTACATATATAAGACAAAACTGTATTCATTTTTCGGAAGAGCGACTTCTAAGGTCCACCCTGTTTTCTTTTTGTTTATTTTGCAAATATACTTTAATAAAGTAGGTATGCAAAATAAATATGAACATATAAATAAAGCAGGTATAAATTACCATATCTTATTTCTGACAAGACGTTGATATGATTAACGATAACGATGTGGATATAAACATAATAGTATTTTGAAAACATTTCCTCCATACTAAAGTGAGTAGAGTACAGCATGCTAATGGCAAAATTTTGATTTAACCCATTATACCTTCAAAAATTTGGGATAAATATTCAATGCAAGTAATTCTTTTACATTATGAATATTGAATATTTATAATTCGTCCTCTTAAGTCGAAATGATGCAACAGTCTAATCTATGATAGAAATATGCACATGTATAGATATAACAGCTTTTATTCTCATGTTGGAGATTCAAAAATAAGAATAAAATTAAAAAATAACACTATTCAAAAAATAATACGCATACGCCCAAGTGTACTTTACTACTTTTTATTATTTTCAATAGCTACATATTAATATTAGACCCAACTACTCTTTTGAGACTTTGTTTCGTTTTTTCGTATTAAAGATATTACGAAAATTTTGTTGATGAGAATGTATCGTTTCTTTAGCTTACAAGATTGTCTCCACGAATGTTTCCATCGCTAGAAATGGTTTGCATCATATAGCTCAATAGCCAAAGTTTTCTGTAAACATTTTTATCTATACATATCTTTTGTATAGTTTCTCATTTGATTTACACCCTTATTACGGTTGTCAAAGATCAATACGATATTTGATATTTATCAATAAAATTAATGAATCGGTATTATCGTTGTCATAAATCAAAATTTTTGATAAACTGTAAATGCTCTTCAGAAATTATATCTATTGTGAATGATTTAAATTGACAGTCTTGGTATTACGGTTGTCAAAATGTTTGTTGATTATCAAATTTTCAGTCAATCACAAATTCCTTGTTGATAAAATATTTTACGGATCGCGAAAGCCAAAAGCATGTCTACTATAGAACTATTTTTCGATGAAAATGAAATTGAAGACGAAAATACTTTGGAGCAAGCAAAGATTAGAAGAAAATTACGCGATGCTTCAAATTCTATGGATTTGGCTGAACATATGATTGTATGTAGATAAAAGACCTTTTTTAATTACATTACAAAAACTAATTTGGCTCGCTTCTAGATTCATTCAAAACTTTAGACTTTCGAAAAAAAGCCTTGCTTAATGTATTTTTAGATATCAACGACAAGTTAAAGCCAACGAAAAGGCAACAATCCATCCCAAACATACTAAAATCTGCAGCTGTCATAAGTAAATAGGCACTATTCACAATAGATTTTTGATCTTTGTTCACAATGGATCAAAAAATGATCAACTCGGGTTCATAATATCGATGTATCAGTTGATTGACAAAATATTTCAATTGTCAATTAATTGATCTTTGACAAACGTAATAAGGCTGTTACTCTGATTGGTTTAACGAGTACAAATAAGAATTTATACTACTTTAACTCGTACAAAATGTTTAAGAAAAGCATTGTGATTTGTAGTAAAATTACTCTGATGGTTTTTCTATTCAAAACATAAGCCAATACTGTCCCTACTGTCAGTACTTTTTTTCATGTGTTATTGTGTCAGTGGTAGTCGATAGTTTAATAAAAAAAGGTTCTAAAGGGCTTAGTAAAAGAACAACACTCATATGTGAGTTCCATCCAATTTATTTATTTTTTTATTGGTTATATTTAAATAAATGTTCACAGTTTAGTTCAGTATATTTTTTTAAAATTCTTCTTGTTCCTGTTTGTATGCATGTTCTGTTAAAAAATATGACACTTTTTTTCAAATAGATGTACACATTGTAGTAGTTATGTACATATATGTATGCCTAAAGAATATTAATTTTGCAAGTATAAAAAATATTGTTTTTTTTTTGTTTAAAATCTTAAATTTATCAGAATATACATTATGCAATTTTGCAATGCAAGGTTTTTTAAATTTTAATTGTTTATTTAACTACATATGTGTTAGCCTTTTAACCTAACTGATAAAAGTTTTATATCTAATATTATTTTATTACATATGTATATTTTATATTTGGTTACTTATTATAAATTAGTTATACATATATGATTTATACATTATTGGAATGAATTCACAATACAAATTCTTTGAACTGTTTTTTTATTTATTTTTTATTATAAGTTTGTCAATTAGGTATTTGTTTCAGCTAAAAGAAATTAAATAATATATCCATTTCTTTTTTGTTTCTAATTAAATCAAATAATATTCGGATTAAATTTGTTTTTGTTTTTTTTTTTTTTGTAATGAGAATATATGAATGAAACTTAATACTTTATAAATATATTTGTTTTATTATGCGATGTGTAATTAACTAGAAAAAATAATATATAAAATAAACCTAATGAATTATTACAGTTTTTTTATATAAGAGAATAGAGTTTTGTTAACAATTTTACAGATTTATAGGTAAAGTTTTCTATTTTTCTTTTCTTCTTACTTTTGATACAAATTTTAAATGGACTTATGGTATATATTTATTTTATTCTTTTTTTCTTAAATAAAATAACATTTAAATGTGAAAGACAAGTTATTGAAGCTAACAAAAAATTGTAATTTGTAATTTTAACAAGAAATTATATCACCATTTTTGTATATCAAATATTTTCTTTTTGAGTTAACATATCACGGCATTCAGCTGAGGTTTATTTTTTGTTCCATAAAATTTTCTTTCATACTTTTCGTTTCCAACATTAACTTGAATTTTTGTAATTTACATGAAAATAAATGTGTGTGTTTTTTACTAGAAATATAAATATAAAGTAGATTTTAATATATTAAAAAGGCCATTGTTAATTTTTAATAATAATTAAGGAGCACCTATTGAATGTTTTTGATTTTATTGTATTTTTTTTTTTTGTTACTATATTTTTAAGATATGGGATTAATGATTTATAATTTTTAAGACAAGATAAGACAAAAGGTATGTTTGTATTTGTGATGTGAATTAGAGTATATATATTATGTATGATTATGAATTTATATGTTTTATGACAAAAGGCTTAGATCATTTCTAAATATGTATGTATGCATATATTTTTATAAGAATCTCAAATGGTTTTGATATTTAAAAATAGTCAATTTTTATTGTTTGCAACTAAATCAAAATTAATCAAACTTATTTTAATTAACAGAATCCTCATTTTTAGATCCTAGAGGCATTTTTTTCATAAGGTCTTTTTTCCAATACAAAATGTTTTAATATAGAGTTTGATGTTTTATTTAAGATAGCAAATGCCACTATTTCTATTTGAACGAAAAACGATTCAAATGTAAATGTGGCCATCATAAAAAATTTGACGCCTCAATTAGGCATCATATCTTTGAAACAAAAATATTTATTAAAAAATAAAAAATTAATTTTGAAAACGAGTACTTGTAATCTGGTGGTGAAAATCGACGATTGAATTCAAAATACATCTAAAAGAAGATTTTTTTTAGTTTAGCCTAAAATACACCTATCATATTTTATTTTAACATTTTTAAAGAGATACATATATTTTTAAACACCCGACGAAGTGGAGAAATTTTGATGTAGCTTTGTTTGGTTCGATTTACTCTATAATTTCTATTGTGAAAAAATATGGAAAAAATGCGATCAAGGTCAAGAAACACAGAATGTACTTATACTTTCTAGAAGTTCATGTTTATAAATACTTTTTTATGTAATATATGCGTACTAATATTGTACAGAGTACTTAGATTTTGATTTTGAAAATGTCAATATTTATCTGTTAAACAGAATAATAATTTGGCACAATAATTAAGCCAGGTAAAAAGAGCTTAAGGGAAAAGAGATTATGATGAACATTTAATGGCATAAAATCTGGTGTAAAATTGCAAACTGAGAGAAATACATAACTTTTCATTTGCTTACTTATTGTTAATTTCATAACATACAAACATTGTTATATTAAATTTTGAGCAATTAAAATTTCCAAGGAAGACAACCAATTCACAAATTAGGATTTGTTAATTAGACATACAAAATACAATACAACAAAAAAAAAACCAAACGTTAAACAAAAATTTAAATAAATCAAATAATATAATATTATAACTTACAATTAGACTAGACATGTGAAAGTCGTAAAAACTAACAATAAATCTTATAAGAAATAATGTAACAAAATCTTAAAGTTTACTCGGTACCTGGCAACACTAGTAAAAATATTTTTTTTTGTGTTCAATATCTTACTTAATTGAAGAAGAAAACTTCATAGCCGAGACAATTTATAAGATCTTCTTTAATCGATTTATCAATTAAATATGCCCTTGAGGAATTTGTGTGTTTTGTTGTTAATAATTAAATCTTAAGATCAGATTTTTATTTAAAATTTCAACAAAATCATTTCGCGATTTAAGTTGTACGTTATGTAATTTTTTAAAAATAACATAAACATACATAGTAATTATACATATTTTGTATTTTTTTATATGCAATGATTATAGGTAGAATTTATATGCTTAAAGATTTAAATACACATAAGTTTAAAAAACATGCATTATACATAATTTTTTTTTGTTTTTATTTTATCAAGAATTCATTTTTCTAATTTTGTTTTAAAATAAAACTATATGTTAATTTAATATTTTTTACGAATATAAATTTTGTGTGTTGTGTTTTATAATGAATTACTTGAATCGGCTGGAAAATGCATTAAGTTATCACCAGTTATGCTCATCGTTGGAGATGATGACGGTGGGTCCAATGAGGCACGGCTTCCGGTACTAAGACTGCTCGAGCTGAGATCTCCTCCATCGATATGATCCAAGGATTGGGTGCCACCACCTTCGGTTATGTGATGATGTTGTTGAAGAACCTGAATTTTTCCTAAAAACAAATCAAACGCAAACTTTTGGTTTTGAAAATAAAAGAAAACAAAAATTTAAAAAACGGAGAAAGAAAAATTTTAAAACTGGTGTTAGTGCATGGAATTTTGAAATGAATGATGATGATGATGTTTTTTTTTCATTTTCAAATTTTTACTTCTATTTCTATTTTTTTTTTGTATTTGATGAATGCGAAATTAAAATGTTTAATGGAAATAAGTAGCAAAATTAAAGTAATAAAATATTTGCATTAAAATTTGAATCAAAACAAATAATAATAATAACAATAAATTACGATCGTCGCGTCGCATCGATCTCATGCTGATAAGTCTTTGTTTTATAAACTTTCAAAAAATTTAAATATTTGTCTTTCCAACACAATGAATTTTGTACGTTTTTTAACTATCTTGCCGTCCATAGTCACAAGACCTAAAATAAAAGCGATTACATTTACTGCTTTTAGAAAAAACTACTAAAGAACACCCACTTGCCCTAACATTCAACCAACGAACCACAGAATAAAGTCAATATACCGTTTAACTTTTTTTTTATTTGGCTGCAATATTCTAATGTGTGTACCGTCCTATTAAACCATTCGTTTCGTCGTTTTGAAAATTTTATCCAAATTGGACAAACTAAAATCTACAAAATCGCCAATACTTTTGTTAACATTTTTGAAAATCTCACTAGTTTCGTTGGTCTTTTTAGTCTTTTCGCATTTTTTTTTTTGTTTTAGCACATAAAATACCTGCTAATCTAATTCCAGGATTATAGTAATCGAAATTGGCTATACAATTCTTTTTGGAACATGCCGCAACAATCCATAATTTCTTATACATAAGTAAAAACTAATTTTTCCGTAACGTTTTTTTTTATTTTTATTTTTTTAAGGTTTTTAATTTTTTTTCTGGTTACATTTTTTTGATTTAAATTTTGAATTAACTTAATATTAAGATACCTATACAATTCTTTTTGTTAATGTTATACTTTTATCATAAATACTGTTTTTTTTTACATTTTCTATTTGTTAAAGATTTTATTTATTTTTTAGGAGTTTTGTTTTTTTTTTTTAATTTTTTTTTGATAGCTGAATCAACAACTAATTTATAAATTACTTAAATAAATTCAAATTATAAATTATTTTTCACAAGCATTTTTTGTTTTCGTATATTCTCATCCAAAACATTCTAAATAATATAATTATATTTCTATACAAATAATGAGTAATTTTTTAAATTATAAGTAGATTTACATTTTTTTGTTTGTGATCAAGTGAGTTCTTTTTGTAAGTAATGCTAATAATTGCCATATTTTGTCTTTGATATGTGGTCACATAATCACATTTTTTAAGATAACAAATAAGAGATACAAAGTTGTTTTATTTATGGAATAAATAAATATTTTTGTTTTTTTTTTATAAATAACAAAATAAATAAACACCAATATTGAGTATAGTCTATTTTTACAAATGAAAAAGAAAACGAATAAATTTAAAATAATTGGAAATTAAATTATGTATACTATTATAGCAAACAAAAGATACATTTTTAAGTAACTGTAAAATATTTGTAAAATTTAACTATAGCAATATAATATCTTTAATTCTGCAACAACAACCATATTAATACCTAAATATACACATTGGTTTTCGTAAACAATATTTCAATTTAAATTTTTTTTGTTGTAAATATACGTTTCTTTATTTCGTGATCGAAGGCGTTAGAATATTTTTAAAATTATTTTTTTATGTTATTTTTATGTTTATTAATTTTTTTTACATTTTTTATAGTTTTATTGGGATAATATTATATGCAAACTGTTTAAGCACAACAAAATGTTTAAAAACATACAGACACACGAGTTTTGCTATCCAAAAATGTAGCAATTTGTTTTTATTTTTGTTAATCCTAATTTGTTTATTATAGTGATAAAAATATATTTTTTTGTCTCCAAAGCATGATTTGTTTGAATTGTATTTTTATATTGTGTGATCTTTAAAAATATTTAATCGAGGAAAATGGTTAAGAAGAAGTAAATTTAAGAAATAAATGTTAAATAAGACAAGTTTCGAAATATCGAAAAGAGATACAGTAGAAAATGTTTTTTTGCCAAAGCAAATCAACTAATGAATTGAATTCATGTTTGTAAAATTTAACAGACTACTTTTGAAAACAGTGACAGATTTTGTTCAACATTGATAGTTGACTTTGAATAATTTTGGACAGAGCCGATTCCTTAATCTAGTTAAAGAACCCATGAATGGAACAGGGGTGCCCAGGCCCCCATGAACAGAAAAGGCAACAAATGCATCACACAATATTATTTTTTTGAAATGAGATCCGAAACGAGTGCAAATTTTATAAAAAATTTGCGAGCAAAACCAAAAACGAATTAGATGCAGCTCATTCCATGGATCTAGAAAAAAGAATAAAATACAAATAGTATGTAATTAGGCAAAAAATACAAATCAAACAAATCACTAATTCTTATCTCTTGCGTCGTTTCAATTTCTTTTTTGACGAACTAGGCTGTTGTTGTTGTTGTTGCGATTGTGCTTGCTGCTGTGTGGATTGGATAGAAGAAGTTCCAGCCAATTCGGCCTCATCTTCGGCAGATTTATCCAAACCATCCAAGGACTTACCTGTTTTGGTCGTCAAACATGTTTGTTGGCCATCAGTGTCTTCCGATGTCATCGCCTGATCACTTGATGAAGAATCGCTGTTTACCTGGTTGTTGTCGTCTGACGTTGGCAGTGGCTTTGTTTTATGCACTGAAGTCGCATCCGAAGTGTTTGGTTTTGTCATGCTGCAGGTCATTAGATTAACATCGTTATTCTTGCTTATTAACGGACGTAGCTCTTCGTCATCGTCTTGAGCGGCAGTGATGAGTTGTTTCTTGCGGCGCTGCTTGTTCTTCGTTTTTCCGGTTGCAAGACTGATGCTCTCGCTACCGGCACCGCAACCACCACCACCACCAGATGAGTAGGCGGCTTCGGTGATATCCTCGCAAGTGGATGACGACGTTGATGGGTTGTTTTCTTGGGAGCTCTGCTCCAAACTTAAATATTGATCGTCGTTCTCGGTTAAACTTTTATATTCCGCCGTGGTGTGAGCGGTCGAATCGGAAAAGGACAAAGTCAGTGGCGAGTCGACTGGCTTTCCTGAATTTTCGTTTTCATAATGCAAACTGCCGCACAATGCAAAAATTATATTATCAGCTGGGAATCCCTTTGGGAATTGTGGCGATGGCACCTTCTCAATTTCAATTTCAGCTTCTGGTTTTATTGGTTTCGAAGTCTCTTGTAGTGGACTTTCGAAATTTATGAGACTGATGTTTTCATCGGTTCCTTCTAGGGGCTCTAATGGTGCAAGTGGTGGCAGGAAATCAATTGGTAGCTCTTCGAGTGGTTGCAACAGCGGTATGTCGTCTAAAATCTTTGTTTTCATTTTCAAAGAATTGTTATTGTCTTTCTTCTCGTTGCGTATGTCGATAGTGAATGGTGGCGATTCTGTCTTTTCTTTTGGGGGGCTTTGTGATTTTTTTGTTTTCATCGCTTTGCTAAGAGAAGGAAAATCGGTATTCAATATCTTTGTTTTTGCCTCCACCTTGACAATGGGCTTCCATGGAGTTGTAGCCTCTGCAGATGAATTTGCATCGCCTTCTTGAAGAAAATCATCAAAGAATTGAATGTCATCGCATGATTTAAAAGCTGAATCTAATTTATCCAAGGGTTTTTCAGCTTTAACAGATGTTTGCTTCTTTTTTGACTTTTCCTTCTTCAAAGGAATTGCTGGGGCTATAAAGTTATCGTCATATGTGTCAACAAATTTCAATGGTGAGCCTAGTGTTTTTTCTGGGGAATCTTTGAGGCGTTTATTGCTAGCCTCGGGTGAATTTTTCGGTTTAGCGGCTTTCTGGCTATCGGCCAAGTCACCTAGGAAAGTTGGTTCTACATTAGAAGTCATTTTATCTTTGATATTGGCTTCCAGCTTTTTTTGTATATCCAAAAGTTCAACAAGTTTATCACTTTTAACAGAACTCTCGCTGCTACTAGCAGAAGGCACCGATTCATCGGATTGTCTTCTTTTTTGTTCGGATATTTTTTCCGGATTCACATTTACATCTTTTGCCGTTTTTTTCCCCGACTTAATGGATGCCTTTTCTAATGAAGATTTTTTTGTTGCGATAGCCTTTGTATCTGTAGAAATGGATAGCAAGTTGTCTGCTTCCTTGTCTTCGACATTTATAACGGTGTCATTTAGTTTGACTATGTTATCCGGTAAGTTCGACGTTTCTGGTGGTGGAGTTAGAACTTTATTCGGTTTAGGTTTTTTTGCAGTTTTCTTTGATTCTTTCTCGCACACGGTCACAGGTACAGATAAGGGTTTTTCTCGGATAGATATTATGTCAGACTCAGAGGAAACTTTGTCTTTTTGATCTTCTTTAACGGTTTTCTTTTTCAATTTATCCGAATCAACTGAAGAAATTTTCACATCTTCTGTTTTATCCTGGTGAAAATCAAGTAAGCTATCTGCCAAATCCGATGCATTGGATATTTCAACGGCCAATGGCACTTCTTCTCTTTTGCTATCTTGGCTGGATTTTTTCAATAGATCTGCGCGATTCTTCTTCTTATCAGATAAATCCTTTACATCGGCCAATATATCAGATTTGCTTTCTTGGGATGTTGTTTTTGCTTTAGATTCGGACTTTTGTAGACTTGGTTTATAAACTTTTGTATCTTTATTTGGAATCTTATTTGTGGTCATTCGTTTGAATTCAATTGGTTTTTCGTCTTCAAAATCTTCCGGTTGCAGTGGACTGGAAAGAACAATTGATGAATTTATAGCTTCATCTTCAGTGGACTTTATTGTCTTGATTGATTTTGGTACTTTGGTGGGGTTCTTAACCAACACTTCTTCGAATGAATTCTTCTTTTTTAGCTTTTGTTCATCATCATCCAATGAAGATTGACAAATTTCTTCACTAGCACGCTCTTTTTTTGTCTTTGTTTTTCGGTCTTCCTGTTCATCTTCTGTAGAACTTGATTTTTGATTAACAACTATTTCTTTCTCTTCACTTTTGCGATTTTTCTTTGACTTCTGTGTTGACTGCTCTTCGTTTTCTGCTGATGCCATTTCGACAATTGATGATTTTCGACTATTGCACTGTTTCAAAGAACTTTCCCTTAACTTTTCTGGAGACTTCACATCTCTATCTACACTCTTACGTCCTTTGGGGAGCTTCGATTTAGAATCGTTCTTTTCAACAATAATTGACGGTTCATTATCGAAATGTGTCTCCAGAGTGTTCAATTCATAGGAAATTAATTCCTCTTGTAAGTTATTTCGTGCTTTTGATGATTTTGATTTTGAATCATCGAGCAATGGAATTTCATGCTCAGCACTCGTTTGGGATCTCGAAGACTTCGATTCAATAACTGAAGAAGTCTGACTGTCCGAACTGCTATCAGCCTCCTTCTCAGGACTCTTTCGTCCTTTAGATGTATTTAATTTTATAACCACTTTCGAATCTTCTTCGGATAAGAGATTTGTCGACTCGGTTGATTTAATTGTTTTAGATTTTGAATTTTTTGCCGAAGATTTCTTCTCAAGAACAGATGCAGTCTGCGCATCATCAACTAGCATCTCCTTTTCAAGGCTTTTTCGGTTTTTTGGTGTTTTCGGCTTGCCAGCTTTATCCGATCCACCCTTATCAGATGGGGTTTTCTTAACGCAATCAACTTCATCGGAAACTATTTCTTTTTCTAAACTTTTTCTGGTTTTTGAAGACCTAGCAATGACTTCGTTATCGGAAAGTTTTTTCTTACTGATAACTTCGTCGGACAAAGGTTCTTTGTCAACACTTTTACGAGATTTTGTTGATTTCAACTTGGAATCTTTATCCGTAGTTGATTTAATCTCAAAATGATCCAAATGTCTTTCCAAACCTGATGGGTCATTGCCATCTGATACTTCTTCCTTGCTTTGAACTATTTTGGATAAAGTACTCGTAGAAGATAATTTTAACTTTGCTGTTTCTTCCTCGGATTGTATTTTCAACTTTAATTTAGAACTCGAAGATGTAGACGAATCACTATCAATGCACGTGACTGCCTTTTTTAGAGGGTTGCTATTAATTAACTTTGGTTCTTGTTCTTCAACTTTTTGTTTTTTCTTCTCGACCTTCTGCTTTCGTTTTACATCTGCAATATTAAACTTAACCACCTCGTCATCAGACTCCTCTTTTACCTGCTGAATTTGTTGCTTCTGTTGCCTCCTGCCTCGGTTTTTTAAAGATTCCTTCTTCATCAATTCCAAATCAACGGCTTTTTCTATAACCGGGACGATTAATTTATTCCCAATTGCCTCTGGGGGCTTTGTATATTCACTATCCTCGTCAAATTGCTCCGCGTCCAAGCGAATGTTTTCATCACAAAATATTGCCACAACCGGACGAAATAATGATTCATCACAATTCTCATGGATAACATAACTTTGAGCACTAACATTTTTCAAAACATCATCCGAATCCAAATCACTGTCACAACTACCCGTAATTGTTGTAACAGTGCCCAATGGATTCACTACCTTCTCAATTGACATTGCCTTTGAATGACTCTGTTGTTGTTGTTCTTGCTGCTGTTGCTGCTGTATTAAGGATTCAAGTGATTCGTATTTTGAAGAGAATTCACTAGCCACACCACAACCACCAACCAATGTAACAGCTGACGACGAGGAAGTAGAACTTGCTGAGGAAACACCACCACTACCACTTCTTGCTTTCGGGGAAGACGATGGGGATGCAGTTGCACGACTTGAACCCGCGGCAGAAAGTCTACGTCGTTGGGGCTGACCACCTTTAATAGACATTGATAGGGAGAGAGAAAGAGAAGAAGAAGAGAAAAAAAGAGAAAAGCCAAAGGCAGTGTGTTATTTTCATTTGCTCGTGTCTTTTCTTAATTTTTTTTTTTAATTTTACAAAAATTATTGCAAAGAAAGCAACAACAAAAATAAAATGCTTACAAAATTCTATAAACAAATCAGATGCAACCAAAAAGCAAAGAAAAATATGTAAGTACGCAAACAATTTTGGGATTTATTTTCAACTTTTTTGATTTTCAAACTAAAATGCGTGATAATGAACAAAGAAAAAGCCGATTCATGCTACGAGAGTCTTTCGGCAGCCGAAACACCCTTTATTATTTTTGTAATTGATGAAAAGATAAATAGAGATGTGTTTTGCATTTTAAAAATGTATTTAAGGGAATTTATTTTATTTTTTAAATACAAACATTTCAATTAAGTATTTGTGTAATACGATTTTTGGTTAAATACAAAAATTTACAAAATTTTATAAGTTATTGGTTAACAAAATTAAAAAAAAGAAACCCTTAACACCTGCCTTTGGCTTTTATCCTTCTCTTTTTTTGTGTTTCTTTTCTTTTTCTTTTTTATTTCCAACTGAATTTCATTGGTTAAGAGAGTTTAAAAACGCAGTTTATTTAAAAATAGACAGAGAAAGAGAGAGAGAATCGATCTAATGCTTAAAAATATTGTCTGTGGTTGGTGGTGAAGTGGTGATGGCAAAATGTACGAATTTTTTTTTTAGTAAGATATCTTGAGCTTCTATATGTAATAAAAGTATGAGAAAAAAAAAAAAAAAACGAAATCAAATTCCAGTATTCATAAGAAATCATCATTGGTGAACGAAGGTAGAAATAAAGCTACCAAGTACTTGACTCATGGAATCGAACCCAATTCAAAAGTCTCCCCTAGTCTAAAAATACTTAAGCTACAGATATTGATACCCCTTACTAGGATTTCGAGGTGCATATAACTATTCATTATACATCAAAACACCTTATCCGAAAATTTCAAAGTGTCCCGATGATTTCTGCCGGAAAGAAGTAACATACATTTTTTTTTATTATTTTCATTTCGATAATGAAATTTGATTTCTTTTTCAATTCACAATACTTAAAACTATTATTTTTTAATCAGCAAATGAGAGAATAAATATATAACATTTTATACACTAAAGATTATTTTGTATGAAAAGCATTTAGGTTTAGATCATCACCAATCGAAATAAAAGATTAAAATATATAAACATGCAAAGGCTAATAGGTTAGTTTTATATCTGTTAAAAGTGTTATTACTGTTTTATTATGTTTAGGACATACATACATATACATTTATATATATTTTTAATATAATAAACAAATAATTTCATATTTATAAATGTTTCACTACACAATACTTAAAAAGTGTACTTATTGTTTTTTTTAATACTCAAATAATCTGATATCTCCGAAGACCTTCAACTTAAAAACAAAAATGCTTTACGAGTATGTACATAGTTATTTCTCTCACGGCGGCGGCAACGTCACAAAAACAAAAAAATATTTAGGATGGTTGTGTTTTTAAAACTCTAAGTTAAGAATTCGATTTTCACATTATTCTTTAACGCATAATTCATTAAAAAAAAAAAACAATACAAAACTACTGATATTTTTTATACGTAATTTACTTGCTCAATCAAATTGACCAAGAAAATACTCAGAAAAATTGGCCAGACTCATTCGAAAAAAAAAGATCATAAGTCATAACTCCTGTCGAAAAGAAATAACTAATGTCTGAAATATTTTTTTTGTATAGTTTTTTTGCAAAAGAAAGTATTGCATGATTTCGTAGTAACTAAAAATATTATTTCACGTTTCTATTTGAAATCTTGAAGAGAAGACATCATCTTTATGGATATTTTGTTTGCTTGGAATAGTCATATTTTTTTGTTAACAAGACAGCCCGTCGGCTTAATATCCTTCGTACCTATTTTATTTCTACTCTTATCGCTTATGTTGTCATACCTCGCCTAAACTATTCTATCGCGATGCTAACATTGATAGGAATCTCCATCACAGCTAAATAAACTAAGGACTGGGATAATAATTGTGCACCAATGAGTTTTTAGATGTCATAGTCCGGCTTTGTAACTAATGTTAGCGTTTGTTACAGGGGCAAGAACCCACAGTTCTACAAATCAACCTTTGTGACCACTTTCTTTACCGGTTAATTCATACGGAATCAAAGTTACTTGACCTTTTTTGTGGAGATATGCCAAAGAGAAAACTAAAAACTTCAATTCGTGTTAAAATGTTAATAATTCATTATGGTAAATAAAAATGAAAATTATATGAAAAACTGCTGCTAATGCTCTTAAAAAAGTGTTCATTGCATTCAAATAAATCCGGAAAATGTTATTTTCTTGCTATGTTAAAAAAATGTTAAAAAATATATTTTGTTACGGTAATTTGTTTTGGAAAATGTTAACAAACTACTACTCAATAAATAAAAATGTATTACATATTAAAAATAAAAAATAGATAAAGCCAAAAATTAAAGCCCAAGGAGAAAATTATTCGATTTTTTTATGTACAATAAAATATAAATGAAAAAAAAAAACAAACAAATATTATATACATACATAATGTATATAGTATATAAAAAAAAAAAACAAAGCTAAAAAAACGGTCTATCTACAATACATACATTTTGCATTTTTGTAAATACAAACAAAAAACAGACATATTTATTTACCTGAATCTTTATGCGAAACCGATGGTGATTCGCGCATTGCATCAGCTAGATCCTCTTTAAGACGATTATCGCCATGTGCAACTGAGAAATCCGAATTCATGTGTTCATGACGAAAACGATCCATTAACTTGGGGCTCTGCTCAATGCTACCTGTTAAGATGCCAAACAATTCATTCAGTAAATAAGTTATTTGAATGCTTCACATTATGCGATGAACTTACTGTATGAACCAGATTCAATGAGAACTGGTACTGCTGAGCGACCAGTTGCAGTAAGTGGCATATTAAGAGGACTTGAGCGTTCCGGGCGGCTAGTCGAGCTTGGTCCAGAACTAACACCAATTTCAACAGCCTCAACATCAATATGACTCAGATTTGATCTGCAATTAAAAATAAAACAGGAAAATATAAACTACCTTTGTTCCATAAAAAAATACAAATTTAAAACGCACCCGCTAGGTGTGTTGTATGTTTTGAATACAAATTGCGGTCCCATCCATAGTCGTCGATGAGGGCCGGCATGAGTTATAATTTCTACTTGTGATAACCAGCTGTCACTGCGATCGTCACTATCATCATATTGTCTAGTGCTATCGATTAGCATGCATGAATTCTTATCCTTAAGCAGCCAGTTTTCGACACACAGTGGTGGCATAATTTCTGGAGATCCATCTTTTCGCCCAAGATTCCATTGAGCTCTGGCTTCTACTTCAAGCTCGATGGGAGTATCATCACATATTTTCTCTTTGGCAACGTCTTAAATAAATATGAATATGCGATGAAAAAAAAAACACTTGTATTACATTTAGACTTTACATACTTGTGGCAAGTTTTGTATCCAAATCATATTGAATCAGTGCACCATGTCCGGCCATTACGAACAGTGAGTCAACTGCTTTACGTTGAATTTTATGTGGCGCTTCCCTCGCTGCGTTTGGTGGATCCAGAAGCCAGGACCGAGATTTAGCAAAAACTGCACAAACGCTTAATGGCTTGCCATTATCATCGGACAAGGAGGACAATCGCTGGCGTGTAGTAGATGTCTTGCCGTACGAACTAGGTGCAGCCGATCCAGGTGGAGAACCTAGAGCAAAGGGTTGACGAAGTTGAGCCAGGGGAAGCACAACTGTTGGCCTTGGGAAAGGCGGCATTGTCGGATTGTGATAGGGCATAAGAATTTGGCTAAAGTTTGTGCTATCGGAATGCGAGATGGGACTGCTCGAACGTCCGTCTGCTGTGAGTCCAGCAGAACGATGGAACCGTGATAGCTTATTCACCACATGAAGGCTAGTGTGAGTACGCACTCCAGCTGGACCGCCATACGGAGTCACTGGGAACACATGAGTTGTCCCACGCAAAGTCGACACAGCTACCCAGCGACTATCCAAGGAAAAGGTTATGTTCTGTACTTTAGCACTCGTGTCTCCCCGATGCAAGACATAAATATGATGTACAGCAGCCAAACTTGAACCAACAGGATGTGGTTGAATACGAAATAGATGGAAGTCATGACCCCGTTTATCCGCTGTAAGTAGCATCATTCCTGAATTGTCAAATTCCATTGCCACAACTGCTTCTGAATGAGCAATAAAGTGGGCGACAATGGGGTCACTTCCATTTATAGATATAGGAGTCCCACTTGTTGGGCTTACATCTTTAATTGGGTGCTGTCATATTGGAAAGGTATTTGTTAACATTTTAAATTATAAATTTAACCTTTTCTTTATACCTTTATATCTAAAATAGTGACGACACCACCCTGGCGCACGTCACCAGTAGCCGAATCAAAGCTACTGCTCTTTGAACTTCCTCCAGAGCCAGTTGTGCCAGTCAGTCCAGCTGCTACTTGTTCACCGAGCTCACGGAGACCTTTGCCAAAACTCTTTGCCGCATTGAGTACTGTGGCAGTATAACTGGCGACACCATCACCATCGCAGCCGCCACCACTGCGCTTAGAATGCAGCAGCTTGTTTTCGGAATAGGCCATCCAGCGGGTCCCAAGAGCTACAGGATTCGGATTTATTCTGCAACAAACAAAAAAAAAACTAGTTTTATTCTTGAAAATAATTAAATGATTATTCTTAAACCTACCCGGGGCTGGGAAAGCATGTGGTAACTGAAAGACGGTCTTCGAGACTTCGTGCATCAAACACGGCAATACGTTCATGAAATGTTATCACAATCGATGAACGATTTGCTAGAATGTCCAACACCGGATTCTTGAACTTAATCGTTTTAACCTGGGAGCCGGTTTTAAGAGAGACAAAATTCACAGCACAAAATTGCGGATTACTGCCGGCGGGTGTGGTGCCATCACAGATTGCCATTAATGGGCGTTTGTCAGCATAAGCGTCAATAGGTTCATCAGCACGACCATTATCAGCATAACTCGGTGTGGGAAGCACTCTCAATGCGGATACTATACCATGACGCCAAGAGAGCACCTCAACAGCTTCCCCGTTCGCAGGTATGGCCCAGACTTGAACACCTTGACCGTAGCCAAGAATAAGAAGCAATGGCGGGGCCACATTGCCCTCCAACTCCCAGTCATCACAAAAACGTGTGTCACTTATATCGGCCGCAGTCTCGAAACGAGCCCAAGTTATTGTGTCCTTCGGATCACATTGTGGCTGGTTGTTGAGTGTCACATCGTTAATAAATCCCGCTACTGAGTCTATTATTGAGCGATCGCTAACCACTTGCGGGGGGACTATGGCTGGTATACCACGCGCACTGCGCCTCGGCGAATCAGCTGACATTCTGTTCGGCCAACAAGAGGCACTTTATTGTAGCTCTAGCGACAACAGTCCTTCGATCAATTTAAGAGTGATCTTTGATTAATCGCTCCTATGAAAGACTTCGTAGTGTGTGGATTTCTGATTCCCGTTAGAGTTTTGTAGCGCAGGTGTATTCCTTTTAGCTGTGAACGAAAAATAAAAACAAATACCACATAAGCAAATTTGTTTATTTAAAATTTTTAATCAAACATCTTTTTTTTAGTGTGACGAAATAAAACAAAAAAACTTTTGTTTTTGTGGGTCGTTGGCATAATTATTAGATTGATGCTGATTATGGAATGATATAAAAAAAACTCAACACTTGCTAAAAATTATTTTACGCAGTAATGGTTTTTTTTTTTACTTTTGTTTTTGATAAATTCATATTTCTTGTTTGTATTTTTGTTCAGTTGGGAATATTTTAATAGAAACATTAATTAGTAAATATATGTAAATACTATGTATGTATGTATATGAATGATTACTTTACTCAAGTTTAAGTCGGTGTAGAGAATTGAGATGAATAACCAATATTTTAATAAACTCGTCATGAAAAGGCTTCGACTTAAAGATTAAACATTGTGTGTCTGAGTTTTTTGTTTTTGAGTTGATTGTTCATAACAAAACAGTTGGCTTACTTTTTTTATACGTATATTTTTTTAATTAGTTTATGGTCTGAAATGCACCCAAGAGCAGAATATTAATGAGAATGACATTTAAAGATAGGTTCTGGACCAAGATAAGATAAGTGTTCTATAAAAATCAATCATCTTTGATAGTACAAGCGAGTCGGAAGAAATAGCCTATACAACACCTTCTCTGATAACACATTAGGGGGCATGGACTTTTCGGGTTGATATAGTTTGGGTTGTCTACTTAAATTTAATTGTTGCATTACAAAGCGATATGGAGTACTTTTATTTCATCAACAGTTAGCTAAACATCGGACTACTTCGATTGATGTATGTAACTCCCTTGTGTGGTATGAAAGATATCAAAAAGTTTCAAGTTACCAATATTCACGTGGGACCATTATTTTTTAAAAAATTTAACTGGAATTAAAATTGATTCTCCCAGTTATTGAAATTAGTTTTTTTGGGTCGAACGCATTTATATTATACACTTTTGGTAATCAGGGTTGAGAGAAGTTCAAAAACTCATCAAGTCTTCTCGTTTTATTGCTTTTTTACAATAAAAACAAAAATAATAATCTTGAATATAAATGTATGGCTCATTAAAAATCCGTCTGTTGGGAAGTTAAGATTGTAAATTTGTATCATTTAATGTTATGTATTTTATAAAATTTAATTTGTATAAGCCTTTGGTTGACAAAGTCCAGCAGAATGTTTACTTTATCATGTACTTTAATGTAATGTGATAATACAAGCTTACAAACTAGACTAAGAGAGTACTCCATTGTACATAGCCTCAGTTCTGTAATCAAACAAAAGACAAACTATTATAGCTCTTTAAGACATAAAAGCTTCAACTCCGATCTTACATCTCTAAGCTTAACAAGTGATGTAATCTTTGGATATTAATTTTAATTCTATATAAGTGCATGCGACCTCGTTAGATTTACAACTCAAGCACAAAAGTACAAAAATTGGTATCATTACACACCTGTTTTGTGATTGATGCGAGTAAGGTGATATTTTTAAAAGCGAAAACTACAAGCCATTTGTATGAGTTTGCTTGCTAATCAGGGTAATTGCACTTTAAGTTAACCTAAATCTGAGTATATTAGGGTGTTCCTAAAAAAACAAAAATTTAAATTTTGATTTATTTATTTAATTTTTGATTATTCTTCTATGTATGAGCCAGAATCGGTATGAAATTGTTTTATAGGCTTATCTGGATTGTTTAATGTTTTTATTTATAAAGTGCTTGTGTTTGATTATAATTTAAGCAAATACCTTCTGTTTTTTTTTTTTTATTTTCTTATTTTTAGGAGGAGTTGTAAATGTAATGAAACTCAAAATGAATTGTCTTTATCACCTTATCACATAGAAAATTCGAATCAGCAGCATCTCTCCCATTCACAAGCGTTTGTTCAGCTTTATTATTTTAATACCAAATAAAAACACTTAAATGAGTTTGATAACAATTCAATGGCTGATAGATAATTCAAAACAAACTGGTGTTTAGGATTAAGCTTAAAATGTAAACAGTATCACTGTGAAATCACTTCCTAAAAAATCTGTTGATACTAATCAAAGAACAAAAATATGTTTGCGAATAAGTTCTACAACCTTAATTTTGAGTTATTAGAATTCAGAAAGCAGCTTATAGGGAGTGAACAACAACACTCCAACGATTTCGATTAAAAAGCCCTTTTCATTTCGCTTGAACGATTTAACAACATCAAGGAAAAAAATACCCAGGTAGGTACTCTACAATTTAATAACATTTTCATACTCAAGAAACAATCAACGTGATTGTGTCATGATTCTAAAATAAACAAGTGACTCTACTCATAACGTTAGGAGTGTTTAAATGGAACACAATAATTCACATTGCCTAAATACTTAACTGCCTACTCACATAACAATATAGAACCAAGGTCTGCCTGTCTTACCCTTCAAATGGGTGCAGCGACCTTAAATTTTAATTTAATCTAAGCTTGTCATAGCTGCAATCAGAATAATTCTCGTCGACTAAGTGTAAATTAAAAAAAGAAAAAGTTGCCACAATGTCTGGCTAATTCAGCCTTCTAGAAAATAGGTAACGATTAAATGATAAGAAAAATTCGAATCGTGTTTTTATTTTTAAACTGATTGCACCAAACCGCCGCCGCCGCCGGAAGAAAGATAATTGGAATCGTCTACCTGCCAACTTGACAGTTCTTAATTTGGAAATTATCAAATTAAGATATCTGCCAAGTTAATTTAAATAGATTTTTAATGAAACAACACGAATTAAATACCTATGTAGTTATATTTATTAAAATTATAATGTGTGCATACAAAAACTTGTATACCTACATACATATGTACGTTGATATGAAGTTCATAAATACAAATGCAGCAGGTGTCCGAATAGTGACGTCCTCTACTTTAATTTCACACAATTTATTTAATATACCTATTCTAACTAATACCTACACAGCTGTTAAATTATATTTTGACGTTTTTCTTCCATTTTCAAGTTCGTTCTTTGTTTACTTTTTTTCATGATGTATTATTGGAAAACGAAATAGATAGAATTAAGAAGGGAAAAGGAAAAATATATTGGTCATAAACATACACATGCGCATATTTCAGCTGTGAAGTTTTGATATAAAAAATTGCAGTTATGTTTAACTAAATCAGTGAGTTTGTTTGCGGAGTTGCCAGTATCAATTTAAAACGAGAATTAAATAATAAAAATTCCATCAAAACAGATGTGATATCCTATAAAAAAAAATTGAATAATTCGATCTTTGATGGAAAATAGATCTTTGTAATTTGGAATATGCACATATCCCATTTTGTATCTTAAATTGGAATATAATTTAAGTATAACTAACTTCTTGAACTTAATGAAATTAAATGTTTTAAGGATTTTACATTGGAAAAGTACCTAGGTATTTAAAATTTTAAAGTCACTTTCTCATGACTTCAAAGGGACGTGGACGGGTATATCTTTCAATGACGGAAACTATTTCTCATTGTGATAAGTCACATACCTACAGCACCAGAGACTTATCAGTTATCATCCTATCATAAAAAATATAGCACATATCTTTTCGATTTTTGATGATTCATTTTCACCTAATATTCTAAATTCATTAGGGCACTGAAAACTAGTCGTTTTCGATGTTTTTCTTAAAGAACTCATTTTGCAACATATAAATGTTTTAGCTTTTTTATCTTATAGGTTCTTTAATTTTGCTATTCGTTTCGATAGAATTCCCATAAATATTTTATTCGTTATTATTCCTTTAATATTAATTGATTTGAAATTTTAAAAAGAATACGTTTGTTCAAAACGTGCGGTGATTTTGTTATAAAAAATATTTAAAAAAAAATATTACTCTTTTGCCAGCGTTTTTTGTTCATTCTTAGCACTTCTGGTATTCATTTTTGATAAGTTCTTAAGTTTTTTGAGAAATTGGCTTTTATAAAGCTCTTATCCTAACTATAACTTTCTTAATTATTTCGTATCTGAACTAAAAAATTCCCAATAAGGAAAACCAATGATTAATATAACTGAACCCTTGCGAAGAAAAAAAAATGCACCAAACCATAATTAAAATATATTTTTTTAACTTTAAATTTCATGCTGGCAATAATTGGCAATTTTTCTGATGCAATCTTTTTTCATTCTGCTTCTTCTTCTTCTTTTTGCTGTTTATTTATTTATTTTTTATGTCATTATTGTTATAAATTTGTGTTTGCTTAAACCCTCTATACACTTAACTATTCACAATAAGAATTCCATACTCAAAGAGAATGCACAAGCAAAAAATTTTGAAGGACAAAGCATTGGTAGCCCTTTTGTCTCGAAAATCTTCTCGAATGAAAAATGAAAAAAAAAAACTAAACAAAAAAACAAAACAAAAGAAACTTTCATTTCTCCTTGAAATTTTGAATTTTGTTTTTAATGAACATCTTAGGAGTAAATGCATATTTTTTTCTTGTTTTTTATTTTAAATAAATTTTCGTTTAACTCACTTTTTTTAATGCAAAATTTTAACATGAGAAACCATATCTCTATGACGACAGCTTTTCCAAAATCAAAGATAGTCTTTTGAAGCTCTTCTTGTTAAGAAAAAAGTATGTAGCTAGGTAAAATCCTTTTCAGCGTAGGTGGTGGGGTAGATAGACGTGAGAAAATTAAAGGAACAAATTTTCCGTCTTGTCCTTGATTTCTCCGTTCAAATAAAAACGAAAATAAAACAAAAATCTTCACAGGTCCATCATAACGACTTGAGGAATGAATGTCCAGTTCCAGTCCCGATAACAGTGTTTTGTTCGAAAGGGAAAATTATGTTTCAATAACTTTTAATAATTTCTGAACTTTAACACCAAAATAAAAAAAAATTCTCGCCCGAAAAAAATTTCCTCTACCAACAAACTCAGCTGTCAGTGGAATAATAACTATAACGAATAACACGAAGAAGAGAAAATAACGAAAATGCAAGGATTACGAAATTAATAAAAAAAATATAAGAAATTAACAAAAACACACTATCATTATCTTTTTTGCACTATTGTGATGGGTATGTTATCGTCTCGCTTTTTTCTTATACCTGCGCAAAAAACCTAACTTTACTGACTCTACTGTGTTTAGCTGTTCTACCACCACCCCCGAAAACTTTTCAATCGAACAACACAACACAACACGATACACGAATAACAACAACACAAACACAACTTTATTTACTGTTGCTTTTTGTTTCGCACTTCACGTTCACACAATTTTCTTCTTCTAATACAATAACAATTGATATTGAATAAAACTTTTCTGTCTCTCTCACTATTTTTTTGAATTTGAAGTTTTCTTTGTTTGGAAAAAACTGATTTTTACTTCAGAAAATCCAATCACAATTGCGAAATTCCAAATGTAGTTCTCAATTGCAAATGCACTTGCACTTGCAGTCCAACAACATTTTTTCAAGGTCCAATTATTATGAATTTATCCGAAAATTGACACTGATTCGAGAATATCTGTCACCGTAAACAAAGAAGTCCAAGTGTTTCGAATTTCAACCTAAACCTAAACCAAAGGCAAAGGCAAAGGCTGGTGTGGTGCTGGTAGCTGGTGGTGTTGATGGTTGACGTCTCTTCTGTTTTCTCTTTCTTCTCCACTACTAATCGATGACGTCTTAACTTTGATTTTTTCACTTCTCCAATCTTTTTTCTTTGCCCAGAAAAATACTTATTTTTTGTATTATTAAATACGCAGTGAGATTAGATATAAAAATGTTATCAAACGGCAATAACAATATTTTCACTTTAATTAGCTGTCCGTCCGATAGTTTAAATGTACTGAAGGGTGTGGATAGGGCAAATTACAGCTACATATATGTATGTTCGATTTGAATTGGAAAAAATTTCCAATGATTCGCGAAAGTAATTTAGAATTTCGATAAGTGTTTAATTATCCGTTAATTAATTTGTCAGCTTTATTGTCCTTATTTATTTACTTTTTGATGCCCTTTTGTATTTATTAATTAATTCTTTTTTAAATGTCGTCGTCTGTTTGAAAATTTAGTTTTCTCCTTTGTCTCTTGTTGATCGTTGCGAAGCCAAAACTCGACTTGTTCTATTCTATCTTCGATTTATTTTGTAGGTAGGTAATTTTTGTATTTTCTTTTATTTTTATGACGAGAGTTCTTCTGTTTTGTCGCGCAGTTTTTTTTTTTTGCTTGTCTTCTTTTTTGTTTTCTGTTATTTTGCTATGGTTCCATCTTCTTGTTTGGTTCTTCTGCTGATATCCACCCAGCTGTTATGTTGTTGTTTTGCTTTGAATGGTGGGTTTGTGTGTGTGTGGATTTGTGTTTCTTTTATGATTTTGGTTGGAAGTGTACTTAAGTGTTGCCACTTTATTATTTACACGGATTTCGTATTTCTTGTGAACAGCGTATATTTTATGTGGATATATAAAATTCGAAACGGAGAAAGAAAAGAACCAAAATTGTAAGAGTTTTTTTAATTAAAATTATTCGTGAAGAATCTCTCGGAGCGACTAATAAAATTTGGCAGATGTATTTGACAGATAATGGATGCACACTTGCACAGTAGGAAACAAAATGTTTGATTTTTAAGCTAAAGCTACTTGCTGGGCCAGATAATTTGGTCTGGAAACGAAATTTTACCAAAATCATTAAAAAATATCACTATGATTTTAAATCAAATTTTTGAGAAACTGGTTGAAAAGCTAAAAATTAATATTAAGAACCAGTATTTTTTAATTTGAATAGTTAACTTAAGAATAAGTTGGGTTATTTTGAAACTAATTAGATTCTAGTGTTGTGGTCTGTTCTTAGTTTGCAATTCTTAAAGTCCTAACAATTTTAAATTCACATTTTGCGTTGGGTAGATTTCGGATGGCATTAAAATGATATTCTTTTCAGTATCGTCAGAAAAAAATAAAGTGCAGACGATGTACGTGACTCAATGACCCACATTGTTGATATATCTGAGAAGCGTTTAACATTATTATCTGTCTCTCTGAAAAGTCTAATGCAACCTTAACGCTGATAAGTAACTTTGACATCTACATACGTTATAAAAAGGTTCGTTTATGAACTGTTTATGAATCGTACAGTTGAAGTTTATTAATGAAATTGTGAAACATTTAAATATGCAGATGACTTTAGTAATATTTTTTTAATTTCTTCCAATCCAAAATAAATATCACCTGCATAATTTACTATCATATTCATATGAATGTACATGGTAATTTTGGGCCATTGTATTTTTTATTTTGATCATTTTGCCTACTATTTGAAAAAAAGATGCTGAAATTAAGTAATTTGCTGAAACAATAATAACTCTACAAAATACAATTAAAATATCTTACGCTTTTTTTAAACTGGTTTTTTCTTCAACGAGTAAGTGCGATAAATTATTATTTTTTCAAATGTTGCCAGTTAAAAAATGTGAGAATAAAATACTACTTCAGCGAAATAAAATTTGCACCTACATAAATGACAAAACAAGCCATTCAAAACAGTCAAATTTAAACACCGTTATTAAGTGAGAAGTTTTAATTTTTGACTTCAGAGAAAAAGAAAAATGTTTTCTGAATTGTACGATCATCTTCTAAATACCTGTTCTCTTATTGCCAAAAGTGACAAGTAAAAACAGTAAAGGTTTGAATCTCAGCTTCTAGTAATTCCAATTATCTACAAAATACCTCTACTCAATATAACAGGTGTTCGATGAATTGCACATCACTCAGGTAGCCATCGCAATTTCACCGAAAACCATTACCAACTGTAAAATATCAAAATTATAAAATCCAAAATGAAAATGTCAGCATAATTATTCAACTTTATCAAAGAAAAACATCTCGTATTGCGTCGAATCCACCATTCAACCTACCTTCTAACTCAAAATAATTTTCCAATGACACCTGTCAACATTTCTGTTACACTCCAAAAATACTCACCTTCAATCGAGTGCAACATCCAAAACAGAGTGTAAAATTTCCCAACCAAAGCAATCGCACTCAACACCTTTCCAATAGAGAACCAATTCCTTCCAATTTACCGTGAAAAATCCAAGAGAGACAACGAGTATGTGTCATCCATCCACCACTTCCACTACTTTGTAGCCACCTTCACCAGCTTAGCCAGCTTCGACGTAGTGAAGTGAATTTCGACGACGACTTCGCGACAGGGTAACCACCAACACACCATACAGTAGGCAGCAAGATAAAAACCAAAATGGTCGATGGCTGTACGTGATCGTCCGAGTTTTTCTTCCTGCGTGTCAAAAAATAAAGTAAAAAATCCATTTTCCCAGTTTAATTGTCAAAATAAAACAAAATTAAATTCGTTATTGATTTGCAGTTTCTCGGATTTCAATTTAGAGTCGTAATTTTATCATAAAAACGAGCGTGAAAAAACATAATCTTCACAAAAAGTTGTTCGTTTTCTGTGCTTCCACGCCACAGCCACAGCCACACACAAGACACAACACACACTCGTCTCAAATCGATTTATCACAAAAAAGCGAAAAGAGTGATTTTATCCGACTTGTACCCACTACCACTTCACGACAGTTTCATTTGTTCGTTTTTTAATGGAATTTTGTGCAAATTAATTGCGTGTGTTTTTTGTGAAAATGATTTTAAATTTAACTTTAGTGAACTTTTGATGGATAGAGTGTATTGCGAGTGGAAGTTTGACAATTTTTTTCATTTGCATATTGCATTTCACTCAGTTGAAATTGAAAATGAAATGTCAGGTTGTGATTTTCTTTCGCGATGATTTCTGTGTGTTTTGGTCTGCTTGTGCTGCATGAACTTCGATTTTTGGAGTTTTAAATTGTTGTTTTGTGGGTGTTTTTGCAATTTTGTGTGAAAATTACGCAACTGTGCTGGTTTTGGAATGGTCATTTTTGACAGTTGAATCGCATCAACTTTTTTATCGTCGTCGTCTTCGTCGTCGTTCTTATTAAACCGCTGCTCCTTTCGTTTCGTCTTCGTCCTTTGTCTGTCAAAATCGTGTATTGTACGGAAAATAATTGCAAGTAAATTTGACATTTCAATGAAGTTGTGAAAGTTTATTAACAAAATACGTCAATGTTTTAAAAACACCTTCAACAGAAAAATGGAAGTGCCCGATCCCTTTTCTTTATTGTTTTCCCATGCGGCGGCCACCCCTTAATTTTATTTTTCCTGTCAACCCTCCCGCACCCCTTCTATTAAAGTTTATAGTGTAGTTGGTGAAATACAAAAATTTCCACTTTTCTTATTTTTCTTTAATTCTTCCCTTGTATATTAAACCTAGAGTGCGTTCGACGCTCTTTTCTCTCTCTTTTATTTTTTGCTTCAAAGCCCTCCCAACTATAACCCACCCTGTATAGCCACCCTCCCCTTTGGTTTTTCCTATATGGGTATTATTCGTATGGGAAATGGGAAAGCGGATGAAAATAGACAGGAAAACCAAGTGTCTTTCTCTTCTCATGTTGTCCTTCATTCATAATAATAATGAAATCTACTTGCAATTTCTTCGTCCTTCCGTTGCGCTCGCGTTCGCGTTCACGTTCACGTTCCCGTTGACGTTCGTGTTTTATTTGATCACCTACCTATTTGTATATTTTTTAAAATGTATAATTTTCTGCTTCCTTTTTGCAGATCGAAATTATTGAATTTGTGTATTTGTGTGATTAAATGGAAAAAAATCAATAAATAAAGTCGAATAGAAGAAAAAGAAAAATTAAGAAAAAGTGCTTTGCACAAAAAGCAAAAAATTATAATTAAAACGATTTATCGTTGGCAGTCCTCCCTGTTGTGTCAATTGCAACGTCATAACGTCTAACGGAAATCAACTACCTACCGTCCCCCCACCAAAACGGAAAATCCCTTGTGTATTATCGTTAATTTTCTTTGTGTAGTTAAATAAATAAAAAAAAAAAGAAAATTAAATTGAAAACGCAGAAGAGAAGAGTGAAAAACAAAAACAATAACAACAACAAAATAAAAATAAAAACTTAACCCTTGTAGTCCTTCCGCTCAATTTGTTCAACTGAGTTATCTTTGTCTCTGTCTCTTGAGCCCCATCTTCCTTACTCTACTCTTTCTCACTTAATCTCTCTGTCTCTATAAATATAAAATTCTATACTTGTCAATATTACATAATAATAAAAATATACCTTAATAAAAATAAATAATTGTTTATTGAATCGTGTGTCATTGTGACAAAAGTGCAAAGTAATTTTGTGGTAAAAATGGCGGACCTTACGCGTCCGCCGTTTAGTGAAATTAAGCGGCCGGATGAAATTGTCAGGATGACAACGGCGGATAATTTAAAATTTGCCGTCCTAATCGGATTGATTGAAGTTGGACAAGTCACCAATCGTGAAGTGGTTAACACTGTTTTACATTTGGTAAGTTATTATCGTTGTTTATTATTGTTCCATGTTTTTGTAAGTACCTGTCTATTTTTGAATATTTGACTGTGTAACGAATATCCCTATCCCAATTTAAATTTTTAAAGGTTTTGATTATATAACTCTTTTTTTTTATTGGAAAAATAGCCCTAAATTAAAAGTATTTTGAAATGTCTTGCAAATTGATAAAAGAACGACTTGATTTTCTGACCACTTCCTTAATTAATTATGACACACCCTTTATTAAGGTGGTGTTTGGATTTGTTATTGTTATAATTTAACACCATAAAACATCAGATAGTTACTATTTTATAATAATTTGTTAATAATGTAAGCCCAACATAGTCTTAGAATATTTTTAAAGTTAAAGGATTTATAAGAGTTGACAATCTGCCTTCGTTTTAAGTTTGGATTTCTTTTGATACAGTGAAAAGTGGCAGGAATATTTATTTTGTTTTTATTTATTTATATTCATTTTTCATAATGATATGTGTGAAGTGTTGAATTAACATACATAAATTTATACTAGTGAAAGTGAAATTAAGTTTGTGCACTTTAAAAAAAATTATAAGGTAAAATGTTGTGAAGGGCGTCAAAATTAAAGGTGTCGGAAATCTCTAACGGTTGCTTAAAATAAAATAAGATTTTAACTTAAAGCTCGATTTTATAAATAATTAATTAATAACCATAGGCCTAAGAATAGGTCACGTTCCGTTTTATCAAAATAAAAAATCCTTAGAAAATTATATGAAATGACTTAATCATAAAGTCTGCTATCAGGTTAAAAGATTTTTCAAGAATAAGGTGACGATGACGGGGGTAATCAAAATCTTGAGTCACAAAAACATGCCTTTTGTATTAAATTACAAAAAAAAATCTATTCATCTTATTAGGCTAAGATTTGACTTGCTGTTACAAGCTTTAATTTTAAATTTTTTAAATAATTAAAAAAAAAATTTGTCGAAAAAAGACACAAATTTGACTTTTTTTAAATTTCGCATTTAACTACATAAATGACAGCTTTCACAAATTACATTTTTCGTTATGTTTAGTTTGGCTTATTGGTTACATGATTTAGAACGGTACGGCACAACTTTCGTAAATAAGCGGAATTGGACGTCACCTGATAACACGTTTCAATTTTGATCAGAGAACTCTGATTTGTTATTGCAAAAAAATGGAGCATTGAACTGTCATACGCCTGGGGTTTCTGTCATACCTCAGGAAAAAAAGTGAAGTTAGCTGCGCTTAGCCTTTTACCTACTTTGTAAATTTACTAGAGCTCATAGAGAGTTATTCGAGTTAGATTTAATTGGCAAAAAAGAAACACAACCTGAGTGCTTTCATATGTCGGGGCTAAAAAGAAACACTGATCCTTTTTTTGACAGTTCAGATCCATGATCGGAGCTTAAAAAGAAAAACGCCTTTTAAGACCCAACTTTAGTGGGGCGTTCTACTTCTACGTACCTGACTTAAATAAGTACATAGTTGTCATTATCCTCAAAATATTTCGAAAATAATGAGTTGAAAACAATGTCCGACGATTTTGCTTTACCCTTTTTGAAATTCTTTTTCACTTAGTGTGCACCTTTAGGGTGTTCACATTGGACTCTTTTGATGCAATTAATTTTGATGTTTTATAATTTTATATTGCTCTTTTTATCTTTTCATCTCTACTTATATCATTTTAAAGTAGGAAGGTATTAAGAGCCAGATAAAATAATGAAACGTCAAAATGACTCATAAAAATCATGTATCAGTTACAGAATACGTTGAATAATTTAATGATTCAAAGTGATTTTTAAACATGTACATGTACAATGTACATATTTTTTATGATAGAAATGTCAAAACTGAAATCTGACGTAAATGGTATAATTATTTGTTTTTTCGACCGTACATACATAAGATATTATTACAAATTTTCCAAAAATGCCAGAAAAGGTAAAAACCTACCTTCAATGTAAATCAATTAAAGAAGGTCCTTAACCTCTTTATTTGTTAATATCTTAAATTTAGTTAGAATTTGTTTGATCTTGCAAAAAAATCGAAATAGGTCATTTCTCAGCTGTGTTTTTTAATAGCCATCTACATATGTTCATAATTACCTACACATGCTACCTCTAAGGTACATATATAGATACCCTATCCACCAGTGGTCATGGAGAGTCGACAACCTTAATGTTCTTGCTCATGTCAGTCAAAAAAATTAGTTTGGTTCATCATAATCAGCTTTATAGAGCCGTCCCAAGAAACAAGCTATCTATCTTTTTATATCTCATATAAATTCATATACCTATGTACATACCTACCTATGGTATGAGTATCTAGGTTCCTGTGGATGAGGTAGATAGATTTGTATGTATGTATGTATGTAGTGCCTGTGCCTATACTAAAGTCAACCTCATAAAATGTTTATTTTTTGTTTGGATTTTACCGGCGACGACGACAACGACAACGACATCGACGACGACGTCGACGGCGAGATCACTGACACATTTCATAGCCACAACACACCGATTACCTACACCTTGTATCTAGATACATACATACATACCTAACCTATAATGCGATTGCGAAACGTGGACGGAAAAAAAGAAAAAAAAAAGAAAAAAAAAAATTAATCAGTTGAAAGAGGTAAATGAAAATGAATAAATATATCGTTCAGGTGCATACCTACGTAAATGTATCTATACGTCTACATTGACTTCCATAAAAATAGAAGTAAATATCTACTACGATTCTACCTACATATCTACATTACTGTGTATCTTATACTTATACAATTTATTTTATCAGATTCAACTTTGTATGAGGTATGGCATGACCGGCGAAACTTACACATAACCGAGAAATATAATAATAAGTATATTATGTGGATATACTTAAGCATACATATAAATATATACTTGTGTATTTGTTTAACTGAGTTTCAGCGATAAACGATAAATAATAAAAAAAAAAGAAAACATCAGAAAAAGACACCAAACCACTTTTGGTTTATTGAACAGAGATGCCACTCTTGCGGGCAATTAATACCTTATTTGTGCTTAAAATAAATTTATTAATGAAAACAAGACTCTGCTTGAATCATAGACGTGTTTTATTGGTTAGTAGGTAGTCAGCGGAGCAAAATTTCAATTGGAAAACAACAAGAAAAAAAGCAACCGAAAAAATATAAATCATTTACAGGTTGAATCGAGAGCTTGAAGTTGAAATAAGGTCGAATTGGAGTTGAGTTAAAATGGTTTTGAAATAACATTTGACTCCTCACGTATTTATAAATTCATGACATTCTTTCCATTAGAAACAAAAAACTATTTTAACTGATGTGATAAACTATTAAGTACCTACACATCTCTGGAGGTATCTGTCAAAATAACCTTCGTTCGTCCTTGGTCTTTCGACACAAATTTCGACATGTAGTCGAAATCATTTACACGCGTTTTATTGTGGAAAAACCTTAAGAAAGGATATTTATTCGGCTTTATTGAACTATTCGCAAAGTGATCTACCGGAAAATTTCTGATCAGCAAACTTTTATTTCAAAAACTGTTCTTAACCGATTTCTTTTTTCGACTTGATCGGATCTTGTCTTTCAATCAAATTAGACTCAAGCTTTGCCATAAAATTTATCTTAATATTTTATAAAAAATAAACTTAAAGCCTAAAAAATTTGCAAAATAATAAAAAGCGAAATTTCATTATGCGAAACATTTTATTGCGAAATAATCAATAGTATTGTATGAAAATATTGAAATGCAAACTAACTGATGCTAAATATGTAGTTAAATGAAAACTTGCGAAACAATTAAATTGCGAATTAAAATATGTAACACAATCATTTTCAACGATTTATTGCCAAATGATGATTGAAATGCAAGAAAAATGAAATTGCAAACAAATCATTGCGAAATGAAAAGTAGAAAAAAAAATCTGTCAGATGACTATAAACCCCAAAAGCATGAAAACTTTAAAATTCCCCCTGTATTTGAACATAGTTTGTGCAACATAGTAGGTACAAAATTTGCATGCCACTTGACCTTAACCAGAGGCCTTAAGTCATATCATAAACTAAAGCAGGAGGGAGGTGCCTAACTGAGAAAAATGTTAAAGACTCCAAGGTTGAATGAATGGGGGCTCCGCATTACAAGACATGACTGATTAAAGTGTAGCAACGTTAAGGTACCACGGTAGGAAAGACATCTAGGGAGGTACTTAGCCTCCGTAAAAATAGTTTTTTTTTCCATACCTATATGCAAATAAAAAACAACACTCTTGAACTTGAAGAAGACTCCCCTTTTTTTTATTTGAACAACGACAGCAGAAATACAAAAAAAGTCGCATGCGATGAGATAATCTCCCAAGCGATAATTAAATATATGCATGAAAGTATAGCGAGGCAGTTTGTTCTTATGAAACTGTATTACAAAGAAAAACTAAGCCACTTGTCAGCCATAAAACAACAACAACAACAACAACAACAAAAAGACACATACAAAGGTAGGAACATGAGTGAAGTGATAAGTGAGAACTAAAAATTGCACATCTCACGACAAAAAAGCAGAATGTTGTGCGTTTCCATTTCCACAATGCATGCTCCAGTGATTTTTATCTCCATCTGGTGGTGGGAGCCAGATGCATTTCTTCCATCACTATACGATTTAGATAAGATGCAGTTGTGACGTGGGGCTGGTTCTGATGGTTCTGATGGTGCTGGGATTGGGGCTTGGGTTTGCGGTGAGTTTGAGGGCACAAAGAGATTGTGAGGCAAAAGTGTGCATAAAAATTCCAGCGCCGCGCCAGTCGCCGTGTTTTTTTATATACATATCTTATCCCTTGGGATTTTGCCGTCGTCGTTCGTTCGTCGTCTGACAGTGGGACAAGGTTGTGCGTAAATTGAAACGAAATTTGTATTTTTGCCAATGCCATGTGGGTGAGAGGCAGTGATGTGAATAGAAGTTGTAGACATCATATACACCTATCTTGGACAGAGACAGAAGATCAAAATGTAAAAATGTTTAAGAATGCAGATCAAAAGAAGACGAACATGTTAAGTTTAGAGAAAGCAATCTTTTCCACATTCGGGTTTTAAAGAATCTTCTTTTAAGAAAATTGAAAGATACAAATACTTGAAATTCCACCCAAAATGTCATCAAAAAAAGAAAAGGTAAATTTTCTGATTTTTCACTTGGGTTATTTTAAAACATTCCTCGCAGTTTTAATTCTAGTTCATTTTAAATGTCAAAAATAATGTGTAAATTTTCCGCTAGAGGGAGGCGAGTGGAGGTGTTGTATTAAAAATGAATAATAAATGGAAGTGAAGCGTGTATTCATGATTTGTCAATATCAGAAGCAATATGTATGTCTTAAAATTTCTCTGAAAAAGAATTTTGGCTTATTGCGGCTTTTATGTCAAAATTGTATGTTTTTCTTTTGAATTTTGTTCAACTTTGACATTTATTTTTTTCCCAATGTACGTCATTGTTGGCCTTATGTTATATATTAAAAGTTTATATGACGTCCATCTTCTGTCTGAGTGTCTGACTGTGTTTTTTGTTATCATAGCCATGGTGTGGTGGCTTCATCTTCAATTATATGTTGTTGTTTTTTTTTTTTTTTTTGAAAATACTCATGTACATATACCTTTCCGATTTCTTTTATTATTTTCCCTGGAGATTGATGAGAGGACATCATAATAATAAAAAAAAATCTGGCTCTGTTTCCTTTTTATTATTTTTCCTGAAACTAAATCTCCCAGACTGTTAATGTCTTGTTTCTGGACGAAATTCAATTCAATGTGCACGTTTTTATTTTTTTTTTTTTTTTCAGCTTGAAGGCACAAGTATATAAAGCCTTAATTTGGGGGCTGATGGTAACATATTATTATTATAAGTGCCATCAATCCTGTGTAGAATGTACAATGTTTTTAGAATTCCATCTAAGATTACTGTTTACTTAAAAATATTATAAAAACATTCTAAGAACCAGGAATTCGGTTCTTTGCCACCAATTGAAATTAAGTTGCCGACAACTTTAACTTTTAGCATTTTCTTTATATTATATATGAGTTAACTTTTTAAAACTTACATCACCTTCAATTTATTAATTAGCATTAATGAAATTTTAAATTAATCAATTTTGTAACAACAAATTTCACAGAAAGAAAATCGATTTTGACATATATTAACATATGTCATATTATATGTATGAAAGTACTTCATTATTTTGGATCATTGGAAATTTCATTTTTACAACTATAACAAAAGTTGCTCAATGGGCTTGAGCAACGTGTTTAAATTAAGTCAAAGTTGCAATCATCAACACAATTTTCACATATTCCAATATCTTTAAGTTGCTGCAAACTTTTCGTTCCTCTTGGATAATTCTCTCTTAACCTTAAGTTGGCAGTGAGCAGCAGTCCTACAATAATGTCTGTAGGAAATGCCTTTTAGTCAGTAATAAAATTTGACGTTTACTGCCAATGACATCTATACTATGTTTTACGTTTATTTTCACAGTGTAATCTTTTTACTACTAAGTAAATTTTGCTGTTTTTTTTCATCATTAAAATTCTTGTAGTAAAATGTGTTATATTAAAATTAACAATTAATATTAAAACCGGATGACTATTCAGACGTCTGTCATATGGGTGGACGCTTGGTTAAGCCGAAACAATAACAATAACCAGAACCAGGGGTGCCAACAACTTACTCGAAAAACATTAGAATGGCTTCATTCTGTCAGTATAAAAAAAAAAACATTTAAAACAAAATAACAGAAACAAAAACTAACCGGTGAAATCGTAAAAAGCCGGTTTTGTTATATTTTTCCTTTTTTTTTTTAATTGGACTCCATCCCGCTGCTTCCAACTACTAATAATTTTGTATTCCATTTTTACATCCAATCCAATACCAGTTATCTTTAGTTACCCCATCAGACATCGAAAAGATTCTATTTCTAGCACATGCCACTGCTGAAAGTGAATCTTCATCTTCCTTATGTTTTGTAGTTTTGTATTGTTAGTTCTGATTCCGATTCTAGATGATGAAGATGAGAACAAGCAGAAGAAGTGAGGTCTTCTTTTGTTCAGATTCAGAAGTTGCCTCCAGTAGTAGAAGCCATCATATCGGTGGGTATATCTTCATGTATACACGAATATAGTAAAACAAAGTAAAAACTATAAAAAAGGGTAAACAGGTTTTTTGTTTTTTCATTTGAATGAAAATTGGTAGGGGAAACCCCACGTCCGACATGATGAACCTGCTTTTTTAATAATAAAAATGCAAGTAACAACTTACAAGAATACAAGTATGAGTATATACGAGTACTTGACTCTTAGAGTAGTTTAATTTTTGGTTTGTATTGTTTTGAAAGGAACAAAGATTGTGTACTTACTGAATGCACTCTTCAACAAAAGTATAGGATAGTAGTATTTTTTTTTGATTTAAAGATTAAAAAGGAATGTGTTGGGATAGAAATAAAATGCATACAAAGAAAAACATTTTTTTTATGCTGGTCAAACTTTAATATTTTAATTTTTAAGTTATTGAAGCACTTCCTGTCTTTTAATGAAGATTATTGTGTCATCATTTGAAATGTAAATAATATCGGTTGACAGTGGAAAGTGCTATAAGGCCTTAAAAGTATATCATAGTGCCATCTATGTATGATTGTATGAGCCGCCCCATTTCTAATCAGCTTTCAACGTTTATTCAAAAAATTCTTAACATTTTTCTAATAACGTGTTTTTTATTTTGATGCACATTCCTAATCTAGTATTTAATCTTTGAATTTTTTAAACAATTTGCATTCCAAAACATTCTAAAAAGTATAACGCATCTATAAGCTACTCGTTTATTACATAACTTGATTTACTTTTTATTCTATATTGATATAAATTATCACGTACACCTATGAATACAAAATTTCTGTGAGAGAAAAAAAAAAAAATAAACACATGAACAATTCAATTAAATTTAATTATATCTAACCTGTTTTAAATCATTAAATTTTATTGACATTTTGACATTGCCTTTTAGCAATCAATTCACGCTCACATCGTCGGTCGATACAAAACATCATTATCAAGTAATAACATAAATATGTAACGTAGGTAGAGTTCAATTAAAATGTACTTTGTTTATATAAAAGAGAGGTTACTGACATTAAAACGTTTAATTTTAGCTGTCATCATCTCTCTGTTTCCACTCGAATCATCTGTTACACTTCATTCTATAAAAAAAAAAAAACAAATTGAAACAAAACCGTTATTTGTTGATTTGATCAAAGTTTTAAAACTATTGCGTTTTTAGGTGCATTCAATGTTTGTTTTTTGTAACGGATTCAGGTTTATGTGTCAAAAAAAAAATCAAATTCAAAAACTAGCAGTTTTGTTTTTTTTTTTAATTTTGTAGGAAAAATATTTTATAAAATTCATTTGGTTTGATTTGATATGGCAATACTCCCAGCTTCCCCTCTTGTTAATTTCGAAATGTCAAAGCCACCATTTTAGAGAATGACAGTTGCACATTCGTTATCTACTTTTCCAAATGTCTCTAAACAGAAACGTTACCAGAACAAGAAATATCGAAGAGTTGCCATTATTGTTTACAAATAAAACAAATTTTCTTCTAAATGACATTTGTTTAGTTGCCAACAAAGAAGGTGTAAAACTTGTCAAACTTGTTTTAAAATTAAGACGTATGTATTCATAATGGCTTAAATATTTTTCGAATTCATGAAACTTTTAAAAAACTTACTATAAGTCATTTATATTTTAATGACAAAAATGCACAGTAGAGATTTTTTGAAGAAGGAAATATTGAAAAGATTTTTGGTAATGGTCATTTTTCTATCACAAGAATATTTTGTAGTTTTTAATGACAAATTTTAATTCATGTTTTAATTTGTATTCTCAGTAAGCGATATTTATTGACAGGTATCTTGCAAACTTTATTTTAATAAATAGATGGCTTCAGTTAAAAGGTGAAAGGTTTTTGACAGCTTGACAGTTCAATTAATATTAATCAACTGAGAGTCTTTCTTTATGTAAGAGCAGAGCGTTCAAAGCGTTCAGAGCTTCAATTTCGACAAATGGTGAATGGTGAACGACAGAAGATAACTCTCTGTGAATTCCTGAAGGTATCATTTTTGGGTTTGCTTTGATATTTGACAGATTCTTGAAAATTCCCTTGGAGATAGTTTACAATAGCTGTTGTGGCAATGTCATTTATTTAGAACTCCATAAAAACAAAAACAAAACTGTTGTAAAATGTAGGATCCAGAAATGTTGTCTAACTTTAAGCTTTTGTTTTTGCATATTGAATTTTTGACGTTTAAACCACTTTTGATTCTATAAATGGCGTATTCGAGTTTGTATCAATTGACAATTGGCATGTTTTCATAGGAAATTTTTGAAAATATTGAAAACAAAAGTCGGAACACCCCGTATTCTCAATTGGAAACAATAAAAAGAAAACACATTATGCTTTCTATTATGTCATAGATAATAATCCTTCTAAAAATCCTTTCCATCATAATTTATACTCGTAAATGCACAAACATATTTTTTTCTTTTTTATAAATTTAATAAAAGAATATTTTATATCATAGAAAAATAGAAAAATAGAAAAATTGATGTGAATTCATGGAAAATCTTTTTGGACGAGATAAATTGAATGGAAATAATATTCATCATCTGTTAACAACAACTGGTGTGCTTCGTTACGTAAGGTTAGGTACGAGTATCTAAGTATCTCCACAAATATGGATACTTTCGATTTTTGTATATATGTATTTATGGGTGTTTTATATATCTGTATATGGATATTATACCATATATTTGAACATTAGACAACAATGAATGGTTTAAGAATGCGTATAAGAAATATTTTGTTGAATTATTTTTGATTTATTGCTTGAAACCTACTCAAGTGCATATATTGAAAGAAGGCTTGAATAGATACAAATATTGAGATTATTAAAGAGATAATTCGTAAAAGTCTAGGTACGAGAACATATTTATATGGATGCTTAGAATATTTCGAAAATATTCTCTATAAGTTTGGTTATAGTCGATAAAGTAAAAAGATCTAAAAATACTCTTTTGGCAAACTAATATGATAATGATGTTCTTGCACGTGTCGAAAGTCCATATAGATAGGGTTGAAAGTGTTTTAATAATTGATAAGAGAAGAACGTATACACATATGTATGTATGTCTTCATAAAAATGAAGACTTATACAAAGTTTCGTTATTTTTTTCCAATTTATATGCAATGACCAAAAATGCTTCCAACATTATTTTGAGTAAAAACACACAGAAATATGTCAATAAAACACAAGATAAGTTATCTGTTTTTAGTGCGACACATCTAGATCTTATCAGAGTTGTCCATCAGGATGTATTTGCCAGTGCTGTCGCATAGAAAATGTTCACATTCATTTAATACATAATTGAGAGTCACTTATAGTCAATTCAACTTTTTGCTTTCTTTCAATCTTAATTTATTTTTTTTACAACTTCAATAGCATTGCCGTTATTGCTCTTTAAGGTTTCTTATAATAGAACTTTAATAAATAATAACAAAAACAATTAATTATTTGAAGTCGGACAAACGAATAAGTATTTGTTTTAGTTTAATTATGTACTTAAAATTCAAAGCTAGGGTTGCTCAAAAAAAAAAATCCTTAAATTTGTTTTACTTCTGGCAATACTCGTAAATGAATTTAATAAAAATCAGTTCCTAAAATAATCACCAAAAATCTTTAAACCGTACAAACCTGTTAAGTCCTGATAAAAAGTTTCACTAAAAGAAAGAAAACTTAAATGAATTTTTGATTAATGGTAAATACTTTTATTCAAAAATTTTTTTTTTTAATTTTATAAAAAATTAAGGTAGGCAACACTTACTCTGATCGGATCGTTTTAATACTATCTATCTATCTACAGACTGCATCTAGCTTTACCTGGTATATAACTTCTTCTTACCGGAAATCAGCTATTTTCGTGCAGCAATGTTCCCCTTTTTTTTTAAGCTCAATGTTTGTCAGTATAGTCTTATTATGTATGTATAGACTGAATTAAATGGTCACCAAAGTCTAACGTCACAATCGTTAAAAAAAATGTCTTTTTTCACATCGCTATTAAGTGTCACAAAGTGTTGTTAAACGCATGCAAATGTAACTAAAAAAAAAAATTACCTGCAACTGCAACTTAAAAGGTTTCACTTTAACCGGCATTTCAAGTACATATGTACCTATACCTGCACTACATATAATTCTCATGAAGTGATATGTTTAGTGAATTTTCTCTTCATGTATGTTTGACATTTTCAATTTTGAGTGACAAGTTTTTTATTTTTCTAAGACCATTTCACATTCTAAGGCCTAAATGAACATGAAATTACTAAAAATAGAAAATTTAATTTTAGACAAGTAACTAACCAGCTTTAACGTAATCCATCAGTTAATGACGAAATAAAAGTAACACATTTTTTACCTATCAGCTATCACATGTGTCATAATAAATAAATGCATATACATACATACAATGTATTTTTAGATTACCCACGTAGATACATACTTCATGTGTAGCTAATTGAATTACTTTTGTATTGGTGTAGGTATCAGAAAAGAATATGGTATAAAAAAAGTAGTAGTAGAGGTAGTTGAAAAGTGTCAAATGAATTAAGTGTTGACACTTTAAGTTGAGAGACAAGAGCTTGCAACAAAAAAAAAAAAAACATAGGCTGGAATGCAAACCCAAACTAACAAGTGATGTATCATATGTTTAAGTTATGTTTTTTGTTTTGTTTCGATTTTAAAAGTTATCATTTGTTTTAATCGCATCAAATTTACAATGTTATGAATAGGCTGCGGTGGTAATCAAATGTCAATTCTGCCATGGTAAAAATGTCAAAAAATCATTCAGAATCCACTCGCAACTCATTTTTATATTTCTTTATTTTGTCAAAATGGGAATAGCTGTAGGAATTCATTTTCTCACCAGACTTGGACAAAAAAAAATTAATATTTTTTATGAATGTCAAAATTGCATTCATTTAGAACCGGGAACAAATGTCAAAGAATTCGAAAATAATTTTCGAAATTTAACAACAGCTATATGGATTACTATGAAATACACTTTCTAGTCTTGAAATTGAGCATTTTGACATAGTTCATTACTAGAAATCTATCAAATAACTGAAAACGTCAAAAAGAATCTTCCCAAAAGAAATCAACTTAAAGTCGCCCTATAGAGCCACAAGAATTTAACTAAATTTTTGGCGATTTTTGATATACACACTTCCTTGAGGTTATAGCATTTTATATTATAAATTTACAATTACGTTTTTGTGCCACTAAGCAATGTCTAAACTCTTTAAAACCAAACCACAAAATGTCATAGCGCCTGCAAAAAATGACATATCGTCTAGATTCTCTTCCGAAAAGCTTCTATGAAAAGAAGAAGATTTTTGTCTGTTTTGCTTTTTATCATGTTTAAAGGGGTATATTTAACGAATTTTGAATAAAGACTTAAAGCTCCAATTTTTCTTTCATAAACTGTTTAAATTTATACTTCTCAATTTTAAAGAGTCTGCGTTATATTTATTTTTGTTGGATGAAATACATCAAGAACATTATAAAGTCATCGCTTTTCAAACACGTACTCGTACCAACTTTATTCTTGATTTAAAAGCGTAGAAAAGTACCTTAACCTCTGACCTCCCCTATTCCACTCCCCCCCCAAAAAAAAAGTCGAAAGAGAAATTTATGATCTCATTATTAAAACTTGCAAAGTGGTGAAATAAATCCTGACTTTTGGTACTTGAACCTGCTTCCGATATAACGGTATATACTATATATGTATGTATGTATGTATGTACATTGTACAGGCGTCTATAAGTACATAGGTTGATTGAACAAAAACGTGTGGGTACCTTTAAATATTAAACTCATATTGATGGGTGAATAAATTAAATATATACCAAAACAGATAACCTGCGAACATGGCAACTACCGACAGACAGTGGCGGCGGCGGAGGCAGTGGAGGAGGGGTGGATCGACGCGGCGTTTAAGGCAGCAGCGACCCTAACTGATGCTGGAAAATACACGCAGATACCAAGACCTTCCTTCGATCCTCGTATACCTGGTGAATATATAGGTATCCATGCTTTCCATTAATTTTCATTTTGACATTCCCATCATCTGCATACTTGACGTAGCTATCAGGAATATTTACTACACAAACAGATATAGCTAGATATTTAATCTTCTAGATAGTACTATGGTGAAATGTTGTAAAATTCATTTGAATGATTATCGAAAATGTATATTTCAACGGATGTACGGTAACGGTAGGGGAAGGTTGGGACTATAGTAGTTGGTTTCGGGCTGAATTAAATTTGAAAAAAAACACACACATAAATATTTATGTAAATATCTTCTCAAATACGAGTGGAGAGGTATTGACGAAGACGTCTTCGCTATCGTGCCAGTTTCTGAAGTCGAAAATGACGCATCAGGTATTATCCATCAACATCAATATCACATCACTCCCGTCCACCCATACCACCCCTTATATATACTAAACATCAGGTAAAGTATCTACATATTGAAACTTCAAGGACCTCGGTTTCAAATTCAGATACTATTAGAAACGTATTTAAGTATTTTTCAAAAAAACAAAAAAGTCTTCTCTCTTTAGTTAGGGCTTAACTGACATCAAAAAAGGCTACGCCACTGTTGCCATTGGGTTGGTTTTTTTTTTTGGTTTAAGACCTTTGATGTGGTCTTTTTTTTTTGGAGGATAGATTTTGTGAATTTTATTTGTTTTCCCTTTGAAAATAGTTTGTGGCGAGGTTCATCCTCTGTAAGACTTAAATGTACTTACTCCATAAAAACCCTACCTACATATATACCGATCTACGTAAATAGTTTTTGGTAACACAAAAAAAACTATTGGAATTAAAAGTTAAAAGGTTTCGAACAAAAAGTTAAGTTTCTTTTTTCGTTGGAGAGAAGGGATGCATTCTATTGCTAAAAGTACTTAATTTGATTTTAGTCGTTTTTGTTTGAGGTACTTAAAAGTGACTTTTGAAGTTTTTTTGGTATTTTGTAATCTTATAATTTTAGATGAGATTCAGTTTGAAAACATGTTGAGATACACAATAAAAATTAGCAAATTTAATGAAGCTGAAATAGATACATTAAGTGCAATTTAGTTGATGCTAATTACGTGCTAATTTACATGCAAGTTATTTTCCACAATAGATAACCTTAAGATTGGATTGAGGTGTACTTAAAATATAGTAGTTTTTATATGTGTTGTGATTTAATTATATAGTTTACTTTATAGAATATAGAAAATGATGAGAATATATACAACTGGTGTATTTCTTCAAGGCTTAATACGACCTTATTTTGTTCCGACAAATACATTTTAAGTCTTTTTATTAAAATATGTATTAAAAATGTTCGTAGCAAAATCAGTCTACGTATCAAAAATATTTTATATACTATTCACAGATAGAGTTCAAAATAAAAAATTGGATTGGAGACACTTTCTTTATAAATATTTTTAGGTTAGGTGTTTTTGGTGGTTCTAAGTTACCCTATTTTGAAGTCTCATAAGATTCGAAGGTAGTTTTTCCGTCTTTACGCAGGTAGTCTCAAAATTCTTGAAGCACTAAAACCGTGCACATTACTCAAGTTATGGCCGATTTACCATCCGAAATGTATGGAAGATTATGGTTATTCATGTTGGTAAAAGTTGATATTTTTTCCAAAGGAACACACGTTATTCCGAATCCCAAATTCCGAATTGAAGCGATTGGTATAAATGTCAATGAGCAACGCCCCTGTGGTTCTATTCTTCGCAACCACATTTGTTTTTATATTAATCAAAATTACTTCTTAGAACTTCGGATATTTGCAAATTTGTTTCAATCCAATTTTTTGATATTTTAAAATACTGAAATAACAACAACAACAAAATTACTTTTTTATAACAAATTAATTTCTTCTTTTTTCTTTCAGGTAAGTTTTTGTATCCAAAAGCGGAGGTGATGTTTTTAAAACTGTAAGATATTTAAAAAAAGTGATAATTTTATTTATATTTTTATAATTCAATATTTATTTTTTAAAATTTAGTATCTACTTTAAAGTTTAGAATTTAACTATGTGGTTTCCTTTGAATCTCCATTTTCTTTTTAAAATTTGGAATGAGAGATTTTCAGGTAATTTCAAAAAATTAAAAATAAGGTTTTTAGCCTTCTGTACTTGTCATGAGTAAAACTATAGTGAAAAAATCGTAAACGACTTTGATTTAAAGTGTTTGTAGAAATTATATTAACTATTATATAATTTCCTTTTAGCAAACAAAATTCTAAAGAAATTAAAAAAAAAAACAAGTTAATTTCGGTTATCATCCAAATTTATAGATTTTTATATTAAAAAAATCATTTTATTTAATAAATTCAATTTTTTATTTATTATTATTTTTACATGCCAAAAACTATAATTTAGTGCACGAAAATTGATTTTGAAATTTTTATTAGAAATGTTTATTTAAGTTCTATTTAAAAGTTGTGCATTTTTCCTATCCAATTTTGAAATATCTCGAGAACCTTTTACTCAAAATATTATTAGGAAAAAAAACTTTTTGGATCTCATAACTTTTTGTCTCACATAAAAAAGAATTGAAAATATCCATTTTATTGGAGAAACTGTATTTACTTAAAAAGGGTTTTCGAAGTTAGAAAATGGTCTAAGTTTTTTCTGTAAAAAGGTAGTATCTACAGTTTCATAAATTGGCCTTCAAAATTAACCAAAAAATTCAAAATAATTATTAGATATTTATAGAAAAAAACATAGCTCAATATAAAAGAATAAAACTTATTTAGAAAAATAATAAATGCAAAAATTCATTTTTATATGATGTGGAATGAAGTTTTTTTTTAAATGTGTAACCATATCAAAATAAGCTACATACTTCTCTAAGCCGTTAAAGGAAGGCTCTATGGTGTAGGTCTTAAATAAAAAAAATACACAATTTACTTTTTTTTTTATTATGTGAGCAAAAGTAAATAAACTCTCTCAAATATGAAACATAAAAATAAAGATAAACAACATCAAATTTTCCTTTTTTTTTTTGTTTTTGGTGAAATGTTTTTTGGCTTGATCGTCCTTGAACCATTTTTATACCAAAATATATTTTTTTTTATAACGTAGGTTATTTAACGTACGAAAATTTTATTTTATTACTTTTTTTATCAACCCTTATAAAGGTATACAAAGATACCTATGGGTTTACATCAGTTAAAGTTTCTTGTTTATAAATAAAGTTCATATATTTTATGACTTACCTTTATATAGTTTATTTATGTGTAGAAAATAGGGCTTAAATAAGGGAAAGCTTAGTTTTTAAATAATATACCAACATAACTTTCAAATAGGTTTCCATGAACTTAAATCTTCCAATTTTGAAATGTTATATCATATATCAATCCCTAAATTATTACCATGATAAAAAGTTAAAGACTGACGAAGAAATAACGTGATTAAAGATATCAAGGACGAAAGTAGACCATTTGGAGTTCTCAAAGAGTTTCTTAGAACACTGATAACTTACAATCTCTAAAAACACGATTTTGATTTAATGTTATTCCTATTTAATAAAAAAATAGTTGTTATTTTAAAAAAGCGGCCATCAATTTATTTCTACTAAAGTTTCCAACACTTAGTAACATAAAGAAGCAAAGTTTTGAGTATTGTTTGAAAAACAAGACAAAGCGAAATTGTCATCTTAAATTTAAATTCAAAACAAATTTGAGTAAAATAAAAGGTTTTACTGTGAAAAATGTTTGTTGAAAAATAATTTTTGGTATCTTTTCAAAAAATTGAAAGATTTTACTAAAACTTGTAAAAATAGTTTTTCAACTCGAATTTCTTATTGTCTTTTTACCAAATCATTTCAATAAAGTTGTTAATAAATTGCTTGAATCAAAAACAAATCGAATACAATTTTTTAATAGCAAAAAAAGAAAACTTCCTGTATTGCCTTGAACATTTGATATTTTATTTTGACAAGAACTTCAATAAATGTCAAACTCTTAGGGCGTTCTTTAAAATCATAAAACATCCCTAATTTTTGACATTTCTCTTCAAAACATGTCAACTTTTTCAATTAAAATTAACAAAATCAGAAACACCCTGTATGACTGTCAGTGTCACAAAAAAAAAAAATACACAAGTAAGATGTATACCTAATTTTGTTTGCTGTCATATCCAATCACATACAAAAAAATATAAAAAAAAACCACCACAACCATAACAAGACCACATCACTAGCTCCCTCTGCCATTAATGTCAACTTGCATATCTCATTTGGAATGCAAAAATCATTATTTATAGCAAATGAGATTTTTCCTTTCGCAAAAAAAGAAAACAAAAAAAAAAAAAAAAAAATGGGGAAAAGTTTTTTTGTCGTTTGGTGTGGTCGCCTTCCAACCACAATGTTTGTTTTATTTTATTTATTTATTTTATTTTTGCAACAACCCCCTTCTTTACCCTTCCCCATGGTAGGTACGTGTGGGATAGATATTATAATATGTGCATTGAACTGGATGAAATGGTAGCTAGGATGATTCACATACATATAAGCTACAACCTATTAATAAAATCCTCTAAGAGTTTATCCCCTCAAATAAGATCTATCAAAGTGAACTACATGCGAATGGAAAATTTACCGTAGCATGTAATATTTGCACGAGAAAGAAAAACACACCCTTCTTTTTTGGTTTTCTGGTTTGAATGTTTTTTTTTAAAGTAAAAATACGAGAAAAGATACTACTATACTCGTGGTAAGTATAATGCCCTTGTGTAAACACATAATATCCTCCGCACGTGTATTAACAATACACCAGTGTTTCCTACCTTGTACTTTAAGTACCTTTTTGACGTCTACAGGTTTTTTTTTCTTATATAGGTAAAATATAGTTAAAGATTTTTCCATTTCTTCACAAAAATGTCCTGAAAAAGTGAAAATTTACATTTAAAATGGAAAACAGAGGTTTTTTTTCTCAGAAAGGAGTGAAAAATAAATTTATCTACAAGCAAAATTAAATTCATAATTTAACTCTGAGTACCGTAAAATAAATCCGATTTCAAAGTCTTATGCCGAATGAAAAAAAAAAATGCCAATAAAACCGTTGTTTTTATTAAGTATTGAAAAAAAAATAAGATGGCACGTGTCTTAAATGTGATACCTATTAAGATAAGCTATCTGATTGTTGGCGGGCTTAAATTAATCCACCAAAAAAAAAACAATATTTCACTCAGGAAAAAAAATGCAAAAATGGCATTATCCCCAAGGAAACGGGTCCCTAGAAAACCTCATAAATTGTTTATTAAATTTTTTTTAGCATCTCTAATCAGGATTGTCATAGTTTCATAGAAATCTATGGAATTTTGAAAAACAAGAGATTGTAATCAAATTCTTTTAAGTAAAAGAACAAAGAGACAAATTTACAAATACATTTATTTGAACAAAGGGTAATAACCCATAAATCTGTCACTTTTTGTTATTCTTTTAAGTGATGTCAAAATGCAAAACTAAAATCGTAAGAGTATTTGAAAGTATGCTTTGTTTTAATTAACCTTCAACTGGCACCTGTCAAATAGTTATTTTTTAGGATTAAAAAGAGAACGGGTTGTTGTTGTGTAATTTAAAATTCTAGAACGTGTTTGTGGTTTAATTATTCTGTAATTCTATTTCATATTTTGGATTGTATATTTTTAAGCTTTCAAAGATCTCTGTATTCTCAAATATTTTTCCTAAAAATGTCAACTGTTTGCAGTTAAAACTATGACAAAACAGAATGTTTTGGATTCGATTCTTCAATTTTTCATAACTTTACAATTCCAATCAATTGAAAAGACTTTATTTGACTTCTAGGTCGGAATTTCTGTAAATTTTTGATGCCAATCCTGACTAAGTAGGAAATTCTCAGAAATCTCTTTTAACAAGACAATAAATAAATACAAAACTTTATACTTCGTCCAAATCGAATGTGCAGTACAGAGAAGAAAGAACGTCTTTATCTCACTCTATCTTCAGAAGAATTCCCTTTAGTTGTATGAAAGAAAATATTAGTCAGCGTTACAGTATACATACAATAACATTGCAAAAGCTCTCCAGAAAATGAAAAGAATTGCCGTCTATGCTTTATTGTAACTGCATTTAAAAAGATTTCCCGTGCAAGATTTCCAATGCAAATACTTAAAACAAACACTATGTTAACCCCATATCATTTGAAAGTTTTAAAAAGCTCTAAAAACAAAAGCTCCTCTACAAAAACTCAAAGAAAATAGAACTTAAAAGTAACTTAATACGGTAAGGCAACCCTGTATCTCATAAATATAAAATGAAGGCTAAAATGTGTCAGTCAGTGTGCATGCGCATTTGACTTTGCGCCTGGCAGGACATGCTGGTTTGTGGCGGATGCAGTCATGAATCCATAGGTGGATGAGAACTTTTTATGTAGGATACATTTGAATTCAGTACGGTAAGAATGTGAGGCATGTACCTGGTAAAAAAAAGCTCTCCCATAAGGCCTGAACTGCACATTCGATTTGGACGAAGTATAATAGTATAATTTAATTTCTAAGACTCTAATCAGCGCCCTCTTTATTTTGGCTTTCCAAAGTTCAGGGCAGCCATTTTTTTGCCATTTTCAATTTTGCCAATTTTCGATCTGTACTTTTTTTCTTTTTTCATGAATGAAAATGCATACTCAAATTTTATTGCAATTAAAGATTTTATCTTGCTCACATAGCTGCCGACTTTAGTGTAAGTTACTATAAATGTTTTTCACTTATAGAAATCGGATTCGAATTAGTATAGGAATAAGAAAATAAGAAAAATGAAGAAAAGATTTCTGAAAAGAAAATTTTACGTAGAACAGACCGTCTCCAGATAAACTTACAATGCCACAAGATAGACAGAGACACATACACATACGATCACGATATGAAGGCAGGTAATACCTCTAAATGCACAAATCTTACAACAGTTGAATAGAAGTTGTATACTGTTACCTACGAGTATATCGTGTAACGGGAAAGATGACTATGTTCCTTTCATCCATGAGCGAATAATGGTTGAGTACTGTTATATACAGACATCCATATACAATACATGTGTAAGGATCTGTAGCTGTGAATGTGTGTATGTCTTTCTATTTATCGATATAATACGAGAACTCCTTGAAGGATGACTATCTGCTCCTTCGTCTTCGTCTTCTTTTTGTTCCTTATCATCATCACATGTAAAGATTCGAGTAGACTCAATCAAGCGAAGTAAATACGGTTATAGAAATACACTCCCTTTCCCACTTTTCTACACCATCACCCCTCCTGCTCGCTCGTGTTCGACCAACTTTTGTACAAGTTTTTAGCTGAATGGTGTCGTTTTTGGTGTAGAAATGCAATGAACGGAATCAATGAGTTAATTAGATGCGGTGGCAATTTGAACAAATTGAAGTTTGTTTAAAGTTTTTTTTTTTTTTTGTAATTTTCTTCTTTATTTTTGTCTTTAGGTTCTTTTTTCTTTTTTCTTTTTTCTTTCATCTTCATCTTCTTGTTTTTTGTTCTAAAATGATTGAATTTTTATTGATTCGAATGTGATAGTTGAAAGGAAGCTCAGATGCAGGTGGGAATATAATTAAACTGGTTTTGATAAAAAAAGTTAATATAATTATTGTAATTTGACAAAATTTGTGCAATATTTTTACAATTTTTAAGTCAAAATGGCGGTTTTGGAAATTTTAAAGAACGTTATGCATGATAAAGTCATCTTCTTATGATGTCTTACGAAAGGCAGTTTGAACAAACATTGAAATTTCTTAGGGGGTTAAAGCCCTCCAAAAGTAGTTTTCTACTTTTATTTTCATAACGGTACCCTGCATGGAAAAGATGTTAAGGCCTGATTTGTAGTTTGAAAAATTTCCTACAAAAAGTTTCTTAATGTTTTTTGTCATAGAAGCAACTGTTTTCGAGATAATCGAATCGAAGTAGATCTTTGGGTAAAATTTTTTATATTCAAAAACTTGACTTCTTCTGAAAGTATGAATTTAAAATCATGTATGCACAAGTTTTATTTTTTCCTTAAGTTACAAGCGAGGACTTTCTTTTTGTTTGGAGTCTAGACGAAAAATGTCCTACCTTAAACATTAATCAACCTCAACTTAAAACGGATATGACACGTCAATCGCCATTAAAGTGTGATAAAAGTTAAATCGATTTTGAAGTGTATTTCGTGTATGTATATCGTGTCGGTGTCAGTTTTTGGTTACAACCTCTGTAAAAATTTCTTCATTCTACTACAATTTCCTCTGTTTTTTTTTTTTGTAAAGTTTGTGTGTATAGATAGAAAAGGCCAAAGAAGATGCATATTATTTTTTTTGTGGTTTTATTTTGTGAATAGAATGACAACATCAAGTTGACATTTCACCCAAGCGAGACTTTAAGCATCTCGTATTTGGAATACCATAAAAGACATATTTTAGACACTGATTGATAAACGTTGTTTTCTGAATCCACTTGGAAAGCGACACGACGATGACGATGATGATAGAGACGGCAAAAATGATTCTAAACGGTGAAGCTGATGCATAAATGCTTGGTCCTTGTTGAATGGAGACTCTTTCAATGGTTTTTTTTTTTTAAATAAATATTGAGCTCATTTTCCCAATAAAAAAAAAATGAAAAAATAAGTTAAACAATAGAACTTTCAACACTCTGGGTCATACGATTGAAATGGGAAATTTAAACTAACAATTTTTTGAGGTTATGTGTGTAAAGGATCATTAGCGTCACCTAGTGAAAAATAATAATAAGGTGGGAAAAATAAGAATCCAAATCTAAATTTTATTTTATAAAATTTTATTTCCCTAAACCAGTTTACAAAACAAAAAAAGAGGAACATTGGTTGAAAAATTAATAATTAAAAAAATACGCATACGCCATAGTGAACTTTTCTTTAAAAGACACAATGATGATGATTTTTTTCCTAAGTTTTATAATTAAGCAAAATAACTTAGTAAAAAACATAAAAATGCTGATTAATTTGTATTTTATTGGCTTTTAAGTTAACTTATCGAAATTATTTTTCGGCCAATATTAGCTAAATACATATTTGTTTGTAAATAATATTTTAATTAGTCAATCATTTGCATTAAAATACATACAAATTGATAAAAAATTATGAATTCAGATTTTTGCTGGATCAAGAATGATGTTTCGCTCAGTTAAAGTGATTTGAGCGAAATTTTAAGTAATTTACAAGACATAAACTTAAATGATTTATGAATGCGAAAAAAGTTGTTAATGATTAGAAATTTTATACTTAAAAAAATAAGGCGATTTTGAGCGAAATGTTAAATTTGAAAAAAGGCAAAGTGTCTTGTATATTTAAAATACATATACGTTTTTTTTGTAATAACATTTAAAAAATACAAAAATCTTATAAGAGACCACTTGACTTCAAATGGCGTTAAAATAATATTTCGCTAAGTTGTTGTCATACGCAAAATAAAGATGGTTAAGATAAGAGCGAAAGATATTTGTACAAATATTGATATGAAATTTGTTGATTTTTTTTAGATTCAAAGTTAACTAATTCTTCTTCAACATGTTTTTATCAACGAACCAAATCATTTTTCATCTAAACAGACATAAAACGTTTTTCGCTCAGTTACAAAAACTCAGCTAACTTTCTTACGATTTATCCATAACTTAGCACCATCCGCTCATTCGCACATAATTTCTCACTAAAATTGCATCAACTTAGCGAAAATGAAAATTTTATATTAAAAACGTGACCCAAATCAAACGATGAACAGTGTTTTTCGATTCGTGGTTGAAATTTTCAACTCCAAAATCTTCTGTCGGTTCGAATGCAATTTTTTTCAAACAATGTCGACTAAATCATATCAAAAAAAATCTTCTTTTTTGTTTTTGGGTGCCGTTGCACACGATAGTTTGGTCTACACCCACCCCCTTTCTGTGAATCATCGAAAAAGCTTCTAATGGCTAAAGAATTTGGGAGTAGCAAAAATTGTACGAGTATATTTGTGTGCGCATTTCAGTCTGTGTGTGTGTGTGTGTAGGGATTCGCGGATTATGGAGTAATTGGCAACATTTCTCCCACACACAAGTCTAGAGTAGAATTTTTTTTTTAGATTTTCCAAAAAAACAAAAATTAAGAGGATATTCTGTTTGTGTGCAGGGCAGCTGGATATGATGTTAGTGCTCCCCATCAAAAACGTTACGCTGCGGATATGTAATTCCAGAGGCAGACTGAATGTCAGGATCCCGGATGATGATGATGTGCACGTAACATATACCACGTGCTCATGCGAAAATGGAGCACTTAGAAAATTGCATTCAGAAATTATACTCCCTCACTGCATCTCCACTGTAAAACAATAAAATATTCCAACAGACTCAAACTCAAATTCAAGCAAGGGGAATTCCACTGGGAGTTGGAATTACCAGCATATACCCCCCCTAAGGGAAAAAAAAAATAGCTGCCTAATGCTTTTGGACTTCGTTTTCATTTTTCAAAGGTTGATTTGAAAAATTTTAGTTTGGAAAAATGAAATGGTATTAATGAAATTGTATTTTTAATGCTTCACGTTTTCCAGTGTATTTGCAACTGTCATGTACCAAAAATGAAAAATTGAACTGATTCGAGGACTTTTTGTTAATTTTTTTTTTAATGGGTTGAAGTGATGTAGGTGAAAAATTCGACAAGTTGTGATCTGCGAATAGCCGAATTCTTGTGAGCGATGCGGAATCGAAAGCTTGTCGACCAAAAAATGGACAAAGGATGCCAACATTTTTCCAACCAGAATGCCTATTCTCTTTAAAGAATTTTAGCATTTTCACATGTTACTAAATGTCAAAAATGTATTGCTCCACTATATGGAGGAAAGAATTTTTCGTCAACTACTTCCCTCCCAAATTTTTCTTTTATTTAGATAAGTTTTTAACAAGTGTTAACGACTTCTAAATGAAACTTTCATCGGAAATTTTTCTTTCCTTAGCAAAAATAATTGTGCAAAAACGGGACTAAACATAAAAACTGTGACATTTAGTGACAAATTAGTTAGGCTGAAGCCCTGCTTATTTTTCAATCTCTTAAATAAAAGCAAAAGTTTGGAATGTTAACTCAACTAATAAACCATTTTAATTCCTCTCTCGAGACTTTCATATATTTCGCCAAAAAAAAAACTTCTGAAAATTACGCAATAATTAAGAATTAAAACCCCATCACCACAACGATTTCAAAAATCACTGAGTACGATGATTTTTCACTACAATAACCCTCCAACCCTTTTTCGCAAAATAAATATTTCCAACAATTTTTTTGGTTCTGACCAAAATAATTTAAATGTTCCCAATCTCTGAATGAATTTCTCATGAAGTTCATTTATCAAATTGTTTTTCCACTTTACTCGTATGTTCCCTAATAAAAAGAAAAACAAAGGAAGAACAAAAAAAAAGAAGACAAATAGAAAAATGTAAATTCATTGGGGTTTAAAAATCTTTTCATGCCATTGCCTTGCCTTTTACTTTTCCCTTTGCCTTGCAATTACCTCCTTTTTTCCTTTCAAGGCAATTATCAACCGAGAATGTATGTAGGTGCCTTCCTCTTTTAGTTGTGCTTCATCTTGTTCTTCTTCTTGTTCTTGTTATTTTATTTTCAGTCCTTTTTATTTTTCCAACGACACGGCGACGACGATTTTCCCTGAATTTTTGTTTTGTTGTTTTCCCTTCTTCGTATATTATTTCACCAATGATGATGATGGCTCTTTTTCACTTCACTTCACTGCAACACATTACGTTACGCTTTTCTACATAAATTAATTAAGCATGACACATAAAAAGGAGCAACAAAACAAAAAAAAAAAATGAAATGAAAATTTTGGGGGGGGTAAAAACAAAAGTAATTTTTCCCTCGCCTCACATCACGATGATGTTCGCCTACCTACACCATAAAACCTTTATATATGTATGTTTGTATATTTATAGGGGAAAAAAGAAACAAGTCACTTACATATTCACACAGGAAATTATGATTCCGAAAAATATTTATTCATTATCCGGTCTCTTCATTTGGAATTTCAATATTATTTCAGCAATTTATTCATTACAAGGAGCAGCATTACCATCATCGCATAACGATGGAAATGGAGAAAAAAAAGGGGGGGGTGAAACCGCCCAAACCCAACTCAATCCAACCCAACTGTATCCAGAGCAACAACTTGCAGAGGGAAGTAATGGGACGGTGGTGGTGGGTGGTGGATGCTGCTTGATGTTGTGAGGATTCGGATTGTGCAAAGACAATTAAAGAGTTCTTCCGTTTTCCACAACGCAGTCGCGAGATTCCTCCTGGTCCATCATCAGGGACTTGACCTGATGCCAATTTCGAATACCGTTGTGGATCTGAATCCTTTTGTGAATCTGTGTGTGTGTGTGTTGTTGCAAGGTACTCTTACACAATGAATGTGAGCAGTAAGCCAGTTAAAACGATTTGAAATGCATTGAATTGCATGTAATTTCACACGCCATAAGCCCTACCAACACAGCGACCACAAGCAACAACGCCTCGCCTGTCCCGTTTATCCGCCTGTCCGCCTTACCAATATGGCACAAAATACCAACCAACATTGCCATTACCATTGCAGTTGCCACAAAGCATCCTCTTGAAGGGCTCTAGATTGGATTGGAATTTCTGCTTAATTTGCAACAACTCGAAAAATGCCGTTAATTACTCACTTCCAATTTTTGAATAGTTAAGTCGATGATGGTGATTAACTGCAGTTCGTTAGGGTTAAGGAGCAAATACAAAACGGAACTTAATTCAAAGATTTAAGAAATCACAATAAATTTTTTTAAATGAAAACGAATTTCACCAGAAACTAATAATAAATTTTATAGGAATAGTGCAAATGAGTATTTGATGTACTTAACTGCGCTTTAGCGAAAAGTTTTCTAAACAAATTTAGTAATTGAAAGGATTTAATTATTATTTGCTTTTCTCTTTTAATTTTTAAATAAAATTGTTTTTCGCTGAGTTTATGGAATCTTAGCGAAAACAACTGAAAGACGGCAACGAATCATTTGACATTGACTTATGAAACGTATAGAGGTTACCTAATGGATACGTTACGTATTATGTTGTTTTGTTTTCGTAAAAGACAAACGTCAAATAACTTGGTCTGTTCGATTTCTCGAACCCAGTTCGTATTTCAGAATGTCAGGGCATTTCATATAGAACTGTTAAAAACTTAATTTTACATTTTGTGTGCTGGATTCTAAAGTTTACACAAAAAGCAAAAAAAAAATGTCAACAACACTAACTTGCGACAGTTTGTAAATCACTCACAATAGTAAAAATTGATGACAGAGAATTCAATTATCGAAACCAGTGGTGTCCTGTTTTTAAGTTTAAGTGAATTAGTAGTAAAGAAAAGTACTAAATCGGTTTTCAATCGTAGAAAAGTGTTTGTAAAGAAAACATTAAATCACTCATTTTTTAATACATCGCTTTTTGAGAACAAAATTTGACAGTTTATGACTTTGAATAAAATCTAGTAAACCATATTTTGACGTTTATAAGAAATTGGTTGTAATTTACTCTTCAAGCTACACCATTAACTAAATTTGAATTTTTTTTGTCTTTTCGAAAAAAATAGCTTTTCAGTATTGACGAGGAAAATTTTACTCGAAAATATATGTTTCTACTGTCAAAATTAATGTCTCGGTCTCATCTCAGGTACTGTTTGGTATGATATAAACTTGCCTAGTCTCGGTTTTACAGGACAAGTTCATATCTTTTTTTTTCGACACATTTTGTTCTCTTAAATCTTTACTTCGGTCAAAACTGTTTTCTTCAAGACAAATTCATCTTTAAGTGTAGACTTTTTTAATAATAAATCAAATCCTTTTCACTACAAATTTAATCAAATAAAAACTACATGAGACCTTTTTTTATATTCCTTTTTTTTCTACAAAATTGAAGAAGAACTAGGATATTTTTTTTGTTGAATAAATTATATTTATATTATTTTCATATGGGTTGAGTATCTATCATGGAAAAAAAGAAGACTTAGCTAGGATAATCCTTTTTTATACTTACATGTTGCCGGTACATATATATAATGCAATTTCCAAGAAATTACACCCTCTTCATGCAGTAAAAATGCATACATTCACACACACATACAAATATCATAAGTTTATAGTAACATACATACATAGGTGAAGTGAGGTAGATATAACGTCTGCAAGATTCAAGTAATTTATGCTCAATCATGTTTGGTGCAACACCTCTGTCATAACGGAAGAACATCTTGAAAGCATCTTTACTTTACACCAAGTAGGTATCTGTAGGTAAGATATAGTGTCTGTGTATGTCTATGTCTTCATGTACACACCTAGTTAGCTATAGATTTTATTATATTCCATTCCATGAACAACAACTCAAGATGATACCATCTTTCATCTTTTTTTTTTTAGTATTTTTTTATTTTGTATCTAATATGCAATTGGTTTCACAGCTTCGTACCTAGAACCTAGACACCACCTGCAGGTTAGTATCCTGCATCCTGCAACCTTCCTCTTGCCTACTGAATCCTTTTCCTCTTGCTCCATCTATTGGCTTGGCATGGCATGGCATGGCATGGCATGGAATAGGTTAGGTACCTCAATGCTAGACCTACACCTAGACTGCATGTTGTCGTGTGATACGCGATACGTATCTTATAGAACTGAAACTCCTATCTATAGGACGCACAGGACAATGAACAGTAACTGCTAACAAATTACATTCTACATGTTTGAGTGAAGATACAGGGACGAGGAGAGGACAACGGACGTAGGGAGAAGAAGAAATCAAAATGAAAATGAAAAGAAGAATGATGGTGAAATTATATCCTTCCTCATAGCACAGGTTGGTTGCTGCCTTTAACGGAACGTAACTCACAGTAGACGGACCATCAGCTGCTATAGGTACCTTGATATGTCCTGGAAATTTCATCCCATCCCTCCCACCTCTTTTCCCTGCCCCCACGGACCCCCAGGGGAGTTGCAAGCTTTATGTATTTTCTTTACAAATATTAATTTTAATAAAAAAGTTCAACATTTACCTAAAAGGATGTACTCGTATATCTACCTTCCTGCCTCCCCCTCCTCCATATATAGACACGCAGGAAGCCGGGATGGGATAGAACGACGACGACGACTATAGGTGCAGATTGTGCTGCTAAAGGGTCGGTATTTAGGTGAAATAAAAATTTAAGGTTCGCTTCTATGTTATGGATAAGGGGTTAGGCGAGAAGCACTTTGTTATCCTGATTTTGTGGATTTATATTTCGGTGGTATATATATTTTCTCGAATATTTCTTTCTTTTCTATCTTCAATCAGACTGACACAGAGACTAGGATTTGAAGTATTTAACACGGGGAAAGGAAAAAACAAAGCCTTAGCCACCTCCCTTAAAATGGCACAAGGGTTAGATTTATACTCGTAGGACGCGGGCACGGGATAGAAGAACATAGTCAGGTTTTGACTTTTAACTTTTACATCACAGGAATGGAATGTCCATCTTTATTGTGGTTGTGTGATGAAAGAGTTACCGAGTTTTGGTTTAAGGAAAATAAATTATTATCTATCTACCCACCGCATAATTTATATCAAAAACAGAAAAAAAATTATTTTAATAATTTAAGTCATTTGATGTAAATTTCAAAGCCCCCTCCATCGTAATGCTTTATAACCGCCCTTTTGTGCAGCCATTTTGCGAAATATTTTGAGTAATTATAATTTTACGGTGGTGGAGGGATTTTTGTTTTTATCGAGAAATTAAAGGAATAAGAAATCTAAAGTTAGGTTTATGATTCTATGAAATCTAATATTTTACGTCTTTACATTGTGTGTACGTGGTTGTATTTTGTTATTTTGAAGATGAGCTAATAAAAACTAGGCGAGTGAATTAAGGACATTCGCATTTGCCAACCTCAAATTGACAATAAAAACCTTCGTTTGTCGAAACAAATTAACATAAAGATAAATCTTAAAACAAAACTCTTGAAGTTTTGCAATGACGTGCGTTGATAACGTCAAAGACAAAGGATAATATTAAGAGAAGAAACAAACATTTAGACCTGTGACAGATATCAGAATAAGTAACGTAAATGACATCCAGAGGGCTTTATTTTGTTTGACGATTTTTTAGAAATTATAACTTTTCCTATAAGTTATAAAATTTCAGTGTCAATAATTGTATTTTATTGGCAATTTTCAGCTAGCAGCAGTAACTAGAATTAAAAAATAACCGCTTTGGTATCCCTGCATCATCTGTTTAAAGTGTGTTTAAAAAATTTGTAATACATTTTGAAGTTCAGTTGAACCCGATATAAATCGGGTTGAAATATTCATGAAAATGTAGAAAGACTTGATTTGGATTTTTCTTCACTACTGAATTTGCAGAAAAACTTAAGAAAAATGTGTATTTTTTTTTCTTAAGTTGCCTGCAACTTAATTTTTTTTTTGACAGTTTAAATATACGTACTAAACAAAATTATGTGCCTACCTACCATTTTTTAAACAAAATAAGCTTAAAAGCGAAATATGTAATTAAACATTTGAATATGTTCACACAAACATTTAAAAAAAAAAACGAAGTATAAAACAAAGTATCAACGAAACCAACAAATCTGCCAACATGAACTTAGTTTAGGCACAACTTAAATGCCTCCTACATTTCAAAAACCGAAACTTTATCTCCATTAAAGTACTCTTACTGACTATTGATACCATATTTTGGTTAACTAATCCGTTGTTTTACAAGTTAAACCCAAAAAATAGTTTTGAATTGTCAAATTTAGAAAACAGCGAGTCAGGGTCAAATGACGTAGATTTATTCTTTTGCTTTTTGAATCCGTGAAATCCTTAAATATCGGAAAAATGTTTGACTCTTTTTTTTCATTTGATTTCCATTGGTATTACAAAGTTTGTTCGGGATCTCGTTTTCTACGAATCCATTACGTTCCGTTAAATTTGAACCCATTCTAACATACAAGTTATAGAATCTCCATTTATTATGCCCATTCTCAGAGTTTAGGTGGATCCATTATATTTTCTACCCATAGGCCTTATAATTCAGATATTTTTCCCAAATTCAAAATGTCAAATTAATACAAACAAAATATTTTGACAAGCAGTCAAATACCATATACACATTTACATTAACTATATGCCCACATATTATTGCTCATGTCAATATAAATCAAAAAATACATAATATTCGATATTTCAACAAAAATTTTATACACAACATTACAAAACAAAAAAAAAAAAATGTTTATCGGTCGGTAGTAGGTTTTTCTTGGGAAATTTTCCAATAACCAAATCACTATACTCGTATACACGTACACTTTATTTTCACATCTCTAAATGAATCTGTGTCTGAGAAAAGAAAATTGATCTGTCAGTCAGATTCAGATATTCAGACATCCATATATGCAAAGTGCCAATATGTGCTTCTGCTTCTATTCCTGGATCCGGCTCCTCCCAAAACAAAAAATATCGGTACAGATATACCAATAGTCGTATAGTCTGGATATAAAATGATGACACGAATGCCTCTGACAGTTCTGGAAAGGAATAAATGATGTTTCGTTGTTATTTGCCGTTATGTGCATAAATCTACGTGTACTTGTTTATGAGTACCTATTCTTAGACAGGAAATCAAAGCATAAATTGTAAAAAAAGAAAAACAAGAAATTGCAAAAGAATTCTACTTCTTTTCTTTTTTTACTGAAAACCAAGAGAGGCAGAAGAATTGACAAAAAATAAAGATTATGTTATAAAAATTGAAAACAAGAAAAGCAATACAGAGAAACTGAACTTAACGAAAGAGAAGGAGATGCACATGCTTGGCTTTGGATTAAAATTTAGTCGACTGAATTTTAACGAAAACATTTTTATGTCCAAAATTGGAAGGATTAAAGATTTTTGTGTTCCATTTCCTGTTTCTAATGACGTTTTTACCAGTATTGTCGTCCTTGTACGTTGAGCCTGACAATGACCAATTAGAAATTAATAAAAAGTGTTGCCAGATTGAAGTTATTTATATTTAATTTTTTAGTACATTTTGAGAATATTGATATCTTAAATTTGATGACATCTCATTCTTTAAAGCTGTCAAATACTTTTACATATCCTTATTAAATACTAAAACATAAGACATAATGAAAAACGTATCTTATATTTTTAATTATTTTGAGTGTTTTAAAGTTGCTTTGTCAAAGACACACCACATCAAAGACTCTTTCTAAAATAAAGTCAAATATACATATATGTAGTTTTCGAAAAGGGTTATCAGTTTCTTTTTGTCTTTATGTTGAGAAAAAAAAAAGAGTAATAGTAATATGTTGATGGGCTTTGAATTTTTGAATTTGACAATGTGAAAAGGGTAAGCTTTGATATGTCAATTAATTAAACATCTTTTACCTTTGTCTATATAAATAGGTACATTTGTATCTTAAAGGAAATGAGAATGTTTTTTTTTTTTTTGTTTTTTACTTTCTTCCTAAAAAAACAAACTTTTTTGGTATAAATATCACGTCCTTTGACATAAAATAGTTACGTGAATGTATTTGAAATGAAAAACAAGAACAAGAAAAGCCAGAAATTTAGGTTAGGTTTCTTGAGTATGGATGAGGTATAAAGGGAAATCTCCTTGGTAAATAATCTATTAGTTTTAAAGGAATAAGGATACGGATGGAATTATAAGTAAGCATCACCTTAAGAGAAGTTTTTAGTTGAAGTTGAGTTTGAATAATTCAAATACAAAGGAATTTTTCGAGTGTTCTTAATGTATAGGAGTTTTCCTCTGATTAATTGATTTTTGCAATTACATTTAAAATTGAATGGAAATAATCTGCCTTGAATATTAATACTTTTATTGCAAAAGTGCTTGGAAATAAAATCGTGGTTATTTTGCGTTATTAAACCTATGTTGTGTCTTATGACAGTTAATTTGACACATGTTGTAAGTTTCAACTGTCAAAGTTTATCAAATATTATTATTTTTGAAAGTTGAATGAGTGCATTTAAGGCCCAAAACCGGTGATGGCTTTGAATATCTTGGATAACATTTATCCCTTTAAGCATCTGCCATGATTTTAGTCAAAAAGGTGTGATCTTAAGTTATTAATATTTGTCAATATTTTTAAAGTCTTTCGAAAAACGACCACACTATTACAATTACTAATATGACAGCTGTCAAAACACAAGAACTTCATTCTTCGTTATGTTGAGTTCGTTTGATTAAGGCCTAATCACAATGCAGTGATTACTTTTGTTCGCCGTTTTATAAAGTGTGTTTTTTAAGCTTCATTAGGTGACAATAGTTTGACAGTTGTATATATCTGAGTTAACATTTCTGTTTGCCAATTCATCATGAATCGTTACAACAATGCCTTCAAAATGTCTTATTGGAAAATTTTTAACAAAGATGGTGTTTAATGAAAAAGTTCATTTCTGGTTGAATACCTTCGTCAATAAGCATAACTCTGGTGTATGGAGCAAAAAGTCTGTGAATTCATCCTTAAAAATTGATAAAAAGTGTAAATTTGTCAGTTATCGGAAATAAAATGGAAAAATTTACCCTGAAAATAAAAGTAAAGTTCATTTAAGTTGCAACATTCCAAATAATACATATTTAACTTCTTTAATATTCAGACTTTAAAGAGACCCTCTTTTACCATTTGAAGAATCTATGAAGTGGAAACATTGTGATCCTTAAGTCCAAATCATAAAATTGTCGGAAAAATAACTATAGAAATTTTTGTATAGCATCTTTCAAAAGAATGATATCCTGAATTCAATGCCATAATATAAAATGCATCCTTTCTGTTTAATGTTGATCCAAAACCAACGACCTATACAATAACATCCCAACCCTGAAAGACAGAGAGAGAGAGGGAATAGGGGATAAAACTTTAAGTCCCATTGAAAAATATTCCGCATCACTGGATTCTATATTGTAATAGATGCAAGAGTACCTACTTGTATCTGTATCTAGTAGAATAGTTTGCTGCTTGCATCAAATTCTCATCATCATTGCCAAAAAGTTTTCCAATTTTCTTGCTCAGCAAAGGCGAGCAGGAATTAAAAAGTCATCATCAATGTGCTATGAGATTTTTTTTTTCTTTTATTTTCCTTTTGAATATAATAAAGGACTCAAGACAAGACTACAGATACTCGTACTCTTTTTTGGCAAAACGAAATATCCAATTCCACGCGAGTTCCGTTGTTTCACAAAAGTCACAAAAAACCAACAACAACAACACACACCAAAACTTGAAACAAAATCAAACATTATCGGTGCCAAAAACCCCCTAAAATTCAAGTCGAAGTCACTCGTCGCTTGTCGAAATAAAGGCTAAAGTCCTGTACGGTCTGTGTGATCCTGTGTGAGTCAATTGCAAAATAATTGCAATCTTATTCAGTTTTTTTTCCTATTTTTTTTTTTAATGTGATGATGATGTGCAATGTGGTGCCGCAATGCACAAGCACATCTCCTCTTTTTTTTTGGGAAGCACATTGCTTCCTTGATTCTTCCTGTTTTTATTTTTTTCGTTTTAAGAGGGAAGAAAATACCAAATTAAATTTTCTCAAAAGACAAAGGATGCTCGTATTATTGTGATTGAAGAAAAGTTCTTTCGCGATTTTCGTTTTTGTTTTTTTTTTTATTCTGCAATAAAAATTTAGAAAATTAAATACAAAAACACAGGAAGCAATAAAATTTTGGGAGATAAAAAAGAGGGGGGTGGGGATAAAATAAAACAAAATACGAAAACTTGCACCCAACATTGTTGACGAGGGAGCGGTTGAAGCCAATCCATTATCCTGTTTATAGATTAATCCTTTTTGCTGTGATACTTTATCAGGGAAGGAGTTTGTGAATTGAGGACCTTTTAAGGATTAGAATTCTTATGTGCTTTGAAAAAGAAAATTATTTCACTGGAAATGAATAAATCACACTGGAAATAACTTCCTGTGAATTGGAAATGATTTCACTTCAAATGTGTGAAATTCTGTTTGATTAAAAATTTTGAAATGATGTGTGGAGTTACTTCCCACCCATATTTAAATGGCGATGAAGTGGGATAGACGAACCCAAAAGAGAAAAACAGTTTACTTATTTTAGAATTGGCTTAAAGAACAAATTTTACATGAGACATAACTTCACATCTAGTAGGAAAATGAAATCATTTTTATTGCTATCCAAGGCATTGCCATGTGAACATTTTCTCCACGTGAAGTCTTGCCCCGTATTTAGGCAGAATCTAGTTCAATTGAGAAAGTGTCATTATTTCCCTCCGGCAGTGAAATTATTTCCCCCGTTTGAAGTAAATTTTGCTCTGAAGGTTTTTTCCAGGCGAAATTATTTTCCTCGTGTTTCAGTTTTCCAACAGTTTGTGGCATACAAAATTAATAATTTCCAATTTTTGGTGGACAAAATTATTTCAGTGAAAAAAGGGGACATTTTTTGAAATCAATCTTAAAGATATTTCCTGTGAAATATCGCCTCGTTGCATCACTCACTAAGTTCATCCTATTCCTGCGCTCCTGAATCCTGATGTTCGTTAAATAGAAAATAGAAAAACCAATGAAAAAAAAAATAGAAGTACATGAAAATGAAAGAATAAATCGATTTACTTATTTCATTTTTTTTTCTTCTCTCCTTTCCTCTCAATAAAAGAGTACGTACGTGTGTACTTTTCGGTGTAAGAAACTTGCGATCTATCATCATTCATCACTCTCTGTTCTACATGCATTATATTTTTTTTCTGTGTATATAGTCTACGAATATGTATATGTATTCGTCTTTGTCATACATATAGAAGTTTGGTGATATAGTAAAAAAAAATTGTCCTTTCTTTAAGTTAAATCACACAGACAAGCAAAAAAATACACTCGTACATTGAAGGTTTGCCAAGAAGAAACGAATTGAAATCGAAGAATGAACGACATTTGAATATTAAATTCATTTAAATACAGTAGAAGCTCTCTGTGAAGAAACAAAGCCTTACAATTTTTGTATTCTTATTTTTTTTAGAGATTTTATAGTTTTTACTTGGTTCTTATTTGAAACAAAGCTGGTTAAACTGTTAGTGTAAAAGCATTGTGCTACCAAGTCAAAGTTATTGAATTTTTAAGTAGATGGCGCTAATTGTCACAGAAGTGACCAAACGATCACAATTGTTTTGACCGTGATACTTCTCGAATAGGTGGTCACAATTTGCCACCGAGATCTTTGAGACATATCTGCAAATTGGTCATGGACAAAATGTTAGAAGCCCAAAGATCTCTAAAAGACAGTTGAGCAAGCTGTCAAAATCTCATGAGTTTTACTAATTTGTTAGAGAAAAAGGCAATGATACCTTCGATGAAAAGAATGTAAAAGTTACCGGCCCAAAACACTCACAAAAGTTGTCCAAAAAATACCCATTATGATTCTTTCATCTAAACATAATGAAACATCTATAGGATGAACTTCAATCAGTGTCGATGAACTCCAGAGCTAAAAATAAGGAAGTCTTTTAGAAGAAAACACAAATGAAATGTTCAATCCATGATTTCAAGTACATGCACCAAGTCGATTAGATGCTTGGTTAAAAATAAGGATTAACGTCCAATTTTTAAGGTTAAATAAATCTCTTTACTGTTTCGTTTTTCAAATAAAAAGTTCAATTTTTTCTAAGTAAAATTAAATGATTTTAAGGTTTAATTCTTAAACTTAAAATTATTTATATTTGTATGGCTCGTTAATTTTTATTTAAAAAAAATTCATTATGAAAATCCGAATCAGAGAGTTTTGACTGTGTTATGTCATCGCTAGACTACTCGGTACCTATGTTTTCCATCTTCAAAGTACAAGCCCATAGCTCTTATAAGTCTCATGTTTTAGGGATCTAAGTCGAATTTTCTTTCTTCTTTTTTTTTCTATTTTTTCTTCAAGTTTCAATATTCAATGTCCTGGTTCCGTGCTGTAACAAATTATTGCAAAAATTCTTTTCAACTATGTTAAGCTTTTAAAACTGATGTCGTTTCGTTGAGATTTATTTTTCTTATGTTTTTTTTAGCTAGGATTTTCTTTATTTTCCATTCTTCTAAAGGTATTTTGTAAAGATTTTGATTTAAAAATAAAATAAAAAGAAATCTATTAGGTATATTATTTCAAAAATGTTAGAAGTTTAAAATTGATTTTTGAAATCTTATCTTGTTAAACTTTATAAATTTAAGAAAATTTCTTAGAAGATAGACTTTTGATGAGTTGTATAAATGATGATGTGCTATTTCGATGTCGATAGAATTAAATGTCAATGAGAATTAATTTGATATCAATACTGAATAAATACATATAGAATATAGAATTCAAAAGAGAAGCCAATAATAGACAAAGATATTTGAATCTTAAGGAATTCAATGATAAAATTATCAAAGGTACGACTACATGTTTTGAAATCCTCACACTGAAATAAATCAAAATCAAGAAGATGATGATTTTCTTAGACATATGCATGTATGTAATGAATCTATATGATTGGGAGTATGGAATATGCAAAGGTAATGAGTATGTACCAATTCATCTGCAAAATGTGGTTACTTGCCGGATTCTCAAGAAAAGATAATATACTCTGTATCAGTCTCCTGAACATCTCTTATAAGATCCTTTCTGCAGTATTATGTGAACGTCTAAAAAAAGTTTGTCGACAACCTGATAGGTCTACATCATAGTGTGGCTTCAGACCAGGAAGCCCCACCATCCAGCAAAATTTTACATTACGGCAGATCCTGAAAAACCCGGGAACTTCAAATAGATACGGGATCTTTAGAAAAGAACTTTACACAACACTGTCTAAGTTAAGCATTTCTGTCAAACTTGTCAGTTTGTACGGACAAGATCTCAACGATGTCAGAGACGATTTTTGACATGTGACTTCATCAATATCGTTTTTGAAAGAATTGTGCAAGACTCGCACTCATCAACACTACATAGATGCACAATCTTCGAACGGTCCGCCCAATTACTCGGAAACACCGATGGACACAATTGGAAGCATTCTAATGGAAGCGATAAAGATGGGTAAAGTGGTCAATGAAGACAAGACCAAGTACCTAATATACTGTCATCAAAGAAGAACATTGAACAACACACATATAACTCTGAGTTAGTTGAGGACTTAGTCAATTCAGACAACTACACCGGCATTGAAGTCAAACCGAGAATAACTCTTTCCAATCGCTGCTTCTTTGGGCACAGAAGGCCATTGTGAAGTAAAAGTCTCGATCAACTAAAGTGACCCTTTATAAAATGCTTATCATCCCATTTTTATTTACTGAAGTTGAAATTTGCACCTCATCAAGGAAGGATGGGAACGTCTTAGGATGACATTTTAAGCATTAAGTAGTAAATTTTAACAATGCAAGAAATAATTAATATTCTGGCAGTATTTCTACTTAAAACAAACTTCCTATCGTTTTAAAATATGTTTAAACATTTCTTTTAACATACATATTAACCTAGATTTCCAAAAGGGTATTTACTTAAAAAATCATCAACTCTTTTTCTATAAATAAAATTTATTCATTAACACGTTTATACTTATTTCCATTTTTTTTTGTTTTTCTTTTCAGGTAAGTTCTGCAAATTAATTACCTTACAATTTTAACACCCCCCAAAATCAGGGTAAGTTTTCAAATATAAATACAAAAAGCACAAAAATTAAATTAAACAACTCCGTGACTTACATATAAACCATGAGCTTGCAATCATGACCATTAATATTATTTTCTTAAGAGGTCAATTACCCCCAACAAATCACACAAGGACTTCAATTTTAAGACCTCAAAAAAAAAAAAAAAAAAAAAACTACAAATAAATGTTGGCAACTTTTTGAAATTCTATTTAGAAAAAAGGTCAAGCAAATTAACATTCGATTTGATTCATGATAGCAAAAAAAAAAAAAAACACAAATGGCAACTAGCAGAAAAAATAAATAACACCGGAAATGTCGTGTAATTAATTTCGAACACACCCAAAAAAAAAAACGCCATCACCATTACCAACCATCGCACAATCTAGAGAAGCTACACACAATACACATACACATACATACTCGTTTAAACTTCCGTCATCCATGAAGTTCCTTTTCTTTGTTCCTTTTTGAAAGTTAAACTGCCACCACCTTTCGAAAATTCTCAAGCCCTACAATTTATCATAAGGGGTTTAGGGTTTTTGTCCTCTTGTTTTTTTTCGAGTTTCCTATTTTTATTTGTTTAATATGTATGTATGTATGTTTTTTTTTAAACAACTAAGACTGCTGTTTAGTTTGGGAAAATTTTAATTAATATTTGAAGATGTAAACAAGGACTCATATATTATGTCGTAAGGATCAAAGTTAAATATGAACTAAAAGGGGACAAAGAACAGTTTCGGGGAACATAAAGTTCCTTTCAAAATTTAATGTTTTGAAATAAAAGGCCTGTCGAGGCTGAAAGGTATGTAGTAGTGGAGCACTGATTCAAGAAAAGGTGGAATGTATCATTAATCTTGAATGTCCTAGGAATTCTAGAATAGTTCATTTTTTATATGAAATTGAAAAGGACTCGTCCGAAATCAAAAAGAAAAAAAAATTAACGATTCAAAAACTTTCGTTTGCCAAGCATTTTGAATCCCCTCAAAAATCCAAAATTCCGGTTTTTAAGCCTTACACTTTTTCAGTTCTTTTCAAAATTCTGCTAAAATAAGACAAGAGTCTGTTCCAAGTTTCAGAATTTCAAACATTATTGAATTTAATTTTCTTATTCTAAAAATTGATTTATTGAAATTTGAAATTTGTTTCAATTGTGCGCTTGCGTCCGTTTAAGCCATTTTGAAAAAATGCCATTTTTTCTAAATACAGTAATGCTTTGGTCATGCTTTCTATACAAGATACCGTCATTCCCGCTTTTTTGAATTTTGTATTAGGTCCTTCCTGAGCTTGATGAAAAAGCATTGAGTCTCAATCGATGTAAACGAATTGGCTTTCGGTTTGAGTTTTGGTGTCTTTTTCAAAGGTCTAATTTAGTGTGAGGATATATGGTAAACGTCAAATTTTGTTTAGACATTTTAAATGCCATGAAAAGAGTTTTTTCGTTTCGATATATTTCGAAAATGTCTGATAGAACAGTTTTGACAGTAACGTGTTAAGTATCTAATAAATATTTCAATATGTCCTTGGAAAACACATTTTTTGTCCTTTAAATTTTAAAAGTTTTTTTATTTTGAAGCATTTTCACTTTCCGAACTACGGCTTATGTCAAAAGCGATACAACGTCATGGTAAACTTCTCTGCTTATTCCTACTCCAGAAAAAAAGTAAATAAATCATTTAAAAAGGTTTTACTCCTTCTTAATATGCAAAAGATTATCATCTCCGTCACCTGCATTAAATAAGAATAATTATCATAATGGTTCGGTCCTTTGCCTTTATAAAGTATAATCAGTTTTTTTTTTTTTTGTTCAATTTTCATTCGTTTTTGAATTAAATTGTATATCGAAGTGAAATACAACTGACAACTAAACTTCGTCAACGTCTTATTATACATATCTGTCATCCTTAAAAATAAAGTGACAGACATTTCCACAAACAAAAGTTATCATCGTTTTTAGCCTTCGTCTTTGTCTTTGTCTTCGTCTTCGTCATCAACCAAAAAGACTATAAGAACTTGGTCTAAATTGGAAACATTAGTTTGTGTCAAAGTTGTAATTTTTGTGTGTGTGTGTTTGTGTGTGTCTACTTTTTATTATTTCAGAACCATGGGGGCAGATGGTTAACAAGAGGCCAACAAAACTTCTAGACCATCACAGTTGAAGTAAATGAATAAATCTCATTGACGTTGGCCCGCATTTAGCAAACCAAATCCTACGTGATTAATGGTTTCTCCTGTTTGAAATTCAAAAACCACGTTTAAGAGGTAATGGTGAATGGTGATGGTTTTCCAGCAAATCAGCAACAACAAGGACTATATACAAGGATAACAAGGAGCAAGTAGTGTATGTACAACAAATCCTCAGAAATGAAATGAAAGACAAGAAGTTCAACACAGTCCATGTTTTTTTTGTTTTAATTAAGGATATTATTGATTTTTTTGAGACAATCTTCTCGATGATGGAAGAAGTTTTTGAGGTAATGAAAAGATTCAACAAAATTAATTCGTTCGAAAATGTTGTAAGTTTGAGTTAGAGCTTAATGGGTGTTGTACACACTTGTGCAAAGTATAGATACCTGGGTTTGTGGCTTATGTCTTAGAAGAAACTTAAGACACACAAAAGTTGATTGATAAATACCAAGGTTGGTACATTAATTTGTGTGTGACGTTTATATCATGGTTTATTATATACCACATTTTTCTTGTCAAATGTATTTGAAAAAAGGAAGATGTTCTTAACCCCAAAGTCGTTACCAAAATTTGTGTCAAGATATCGTCTGAAAAGGTATCAACTGATTACAAATCCAATTATGTATTTAAAGCCACTTTATGTTACTCATCCGAATGGCTTAATCTGTGACAGTTCCAATTGTGTCACATGTGTCACAAAACTTATTTCCACTTCTAAAGAAAACAAAATTGGAATCATATTGTTTGTTGATTTCTGGAGCGAAAAAGACGAACAAGTACTTTTAATCTGTCTATTTTTTCAAGCCTATTGCATCAGATGTGAAATGAAAAAGTTGTTACCCATCAGTCCATGTCACATAATCGTCGGCAAAAAAAAAAAAACGAACTTAAAAAACTTTTTTGAAAGTCAAATATCTACTCTGTTTTTCTATATGAAGTACATACATACTTCCATCGCTTAGTCAATGTTTAAAGTTTCAAAGATGAGTCTTTCACATTTCCCAACTCTCTAAATAACTGCCACCTATTATCCCTATACGAACCCATATGGAAATCCTTTTTTTTTCCTATTTTCTTTTCAAAAATAAAACAAAGAATCCACACACATTTGATATTGTTCAGAGAAAAGAAAAAAAAAAAATGGAGAAAAGTTTTTTCTCTCTCATTTCAAGGATAAACTTTTCAATATTTGTTCCTGTTTCATCAACGATGACGTCGAATTTGAATGACTATAAAAATGAAATAAACGAACAAACAAAAAAAAAAAAAAAAAACAGATGAAGATGAGAAGAAAACTAAAACAAGAAAACTTATACCATTTATCTCCTTCGTTCATTGTCGGAGAGCATAATGCGGATTTTTAGCCTTTTGTTTATTATAACATCCGTCAAAAAATATCTCTCACTCTAAAACAAATAACAAAAACAAACGCCATTTTAAAACTCTTCTACTTGAGATTTTTTCGTTCAACAATGAACACACACAAAACATTGAATGAAAAGACGCTTAAGATCGGCGGCGGGGGTTATGTGAAAAATTCGACTAAATGTGTGATAAATTCCAGTTTTCCTTAAAAATTGGAGTTAAATATTGTGGAGTGATGGAAAGTTCAGTGAATACCATTTTGTATTTCACGATTGAAAGTAATTTCAGAAGAACCCATATTTCGACCAGTTACCAACTTCCAATAGGTCGAGAACAGGATTCTTATATGTGTAGTTATGTCAGAATGTTTATTTAGACTAATTTATGTCAGTTCAATCGAACCTAAACCATATCATGCATTTTTCACACTTCATGTGTCTAATTTCATTGTTTAGACTAGTTTATACCAGTCTGTTTACCAACCGAATAAAACAATGTATTTAAGTCAGTGTTTCACATCATTTCACTTAATGTGTGCCAACAACTTACTGTTGTCCTAACAATACTTAAAAATTTTGTGTATTTATACCAGTTTATACCAATCATTTATTACATGCATTCACTTATTTTATACCAATAATACAGTTTTAAGTTGAATGCACATTAAACATGAATACTTAGATCAGTTTATATTATACCACTTAGACCAAAACCCTGATTTCATGTTTATACCAATCAAGCAATAGCGCATTTTAAACCAATAATATACTTTCCAATAAAATGAGTCAAATAATGTAGCAAAGATGTATAAGAATTTTCTTTCGACAAATTTAACAATTTAACATTGGTCTAATTTATACCAATTTGAATTTTAAATCAATAATACTACAAAAATAGTAAAAAACTGTTATAAATGATATAAAAATACTATGTATCGTTGAAAACTCAATATCAACTAGTTAATTTTTAAGTTAAACTATCTCATGATTATATTGTTGTAATGCTTTACACATTTCTCAAATTTCCAAAGCCATTTGTTAATTAGTCATTGACATTTGTCAGTCATTTGAAACTGTTAACAAAATAATGATGCGCTTCAGTAATTCAAGCCAATTCCAATGCAAAAGTCAGTTAATTTTGAAATGCTTTTGAATGTATATTGCAACTTGAGTAATTCAAAGAATCGTGTACTTACATACATACATATTTTCTTAAGAATTCTCTATCAAATGTCATGATTACAGATAATGCAGTTTGTCTGGATTTAGTTGAAAGTCTTGTAAATGATTTATTAAATTATTGACTATGAATTGATGTGAACTCATTTGCTTTGATACATAATATACATACATACATTCATAAATATGTATTTTCTCTTCAATTAAAACTAATAAAATTGTGACCATATTTCAACATAAGTTTAAAAAGCGTTAAAATAGAATGGTTCACTCAGGCGTATACGTACTATTTTTGTGAACGATTTTATTTTCGTATTTTTCTTGTAGCGTACCTACATAATACATGCGTATGAATCGTACTATCTTCCAAAAAATAATGTACTGTAGTAATTTTTGAAATTAGACAGTGGCGTAGCTCCTGCTTTAGCGGGCTTTGGATACCCTCTTTTAAATAATTTGAAATTTGTTCAATTCATTAAAACAAAACGTTGTTTTACAAAAGGGTCAAAACTTTTCTATTATTTTCTAGTAGGTCTAGTATGGAAGCTTGAAAAGTCATGTTTTTAGTTACCTAAAAAGCTTTGAAAATGAATGAAATATGAAAATGAACTCAAAATATGGTTTAAAATCTCTAAAGAATCGTCTATCTTAGTTTTTTTCCTACGAAGGTAATTTTTTTTCCTTGTTGTCTTCTTTCTTCATCTGTAACTTCTGAAACTCTTTCTCCTGGAAGGCCCTGGCTGATACCTTGTTAGCTACGTCTCTGGTCATAGGTTTTGCAAAAGTTCGACACATTCATGTATATTCCTCTCAAACTGTAGTTCAAACTTTAAAAGAAGTCAATAAAAGTTTTTGAGGATGTTATCTTATTTTAATAGCGATCAATTTTCTCTGAAATATTGTTGATCAAAGATAACAAAAACTTATTTTTTTCAAACATCTTTGGAAAATATAAAAAAGTCAAAATTATTTGATAGATTTAAAAAAAAGACATCGAAGAAAACGATTCATCCTTCTTTAAAAAAAAATTTTGACGATATTTTCTAGGATAACGCAATAAAAGTCTCTTAAATTTATTTCCCTCCTCATTTTTCTGGTCTTAAAATCACAGTTTGATTTTATTAGCATAAAGTTTTATATTCACCTCTATACCTTCCCTTAGTTTTAGCCAACTATGGTCAGCTTCTGCTTCAACATTTTTTTTAGATTAAATTTTTCTTTCCTCCATCAAAAGATTAAGTTTCCTTCTTCTGAGGATAACGAAATTTATTCAAATACAAACAAAACAAAAAAAAAAAAAAAAAACATAAGAAAAAGGAAATACAATACCTATCACTTTTATTGGATAATAAAACATATACAAACATGAGTGGCATAAATATGTATATATGTACATTAAATATATTTTTTTTTTATTTAAAGGACAAACAAAATATTCCAAAATAATCGAATGGCTTTCCTCTACATAAACTTCTCTCATATAAAATACAAATATTATAATTGTAAAAGCTCCTCTTTTGTTGTTGTTACTTTATTGAAATCAGGACATTACATCGAGCCATTTAAGGCCAGTGAATGGTTCTGTTCTTTTGTTTTAGCATATTTTTTGTTCCTTTTTTCGTTTTGGCATTGTTTAAGGAAAAATCAACTTCCTATTCCTATCGAACACATACAAACGCCACCACCGCCGCAGCCGTGAGGGTCTATGTTACATACGAGTATGAGTTTACCCAATTACAAGTAACATTGTTATTCCACCTTCTTTTCTATTATAACCAACTGCCCCTCCCCGCCACTCAACCTATTCCCTTCTAGTTACTGTTACTGCTACTGCTACCGATATTCTATTCATTTGATCGCTTTTGTTATGATGGATAAAAACCAAGCAAGACCCATTGAACTCAATCTGCACTTTGTATAAACTACGAGTACAAGTACGAGTATGTTTGTAAGTTTAAAATCGAAACCGAATGTTTGGACGGATTTTGCATAGATTTTTAATAAAGTTTTCCGAAGCAACTTGTAGATGGGCTGTCACATACAATAACCACATGCCACATGGTATTCATATAAAACTGAGAGCGTCAGTGCTGTTGGTCGTCGTCATCGTCGTCGTCGCAGTCAACTCTACTACGTCAATAAATGGTTATGTATATGGTTTAATGATATAAAGTCAGGGAGCTTGGGAGAGTCATTTTGACGTTTTTCATTTTAAGAATGAGATGCAGTTTTTTCAAATCTGTCAATCTTGATGATTGACAAGTTGAATGAATTGTCATTATGAACACTAAGTCTGTGTTATGACTGACAGTTTTCACTAACCAAAGTAATCATGCAAAAGCTTATTTAAAAAAAAAAATATTGATCAGTCATAACTGTCAGTCATTATATTCCATTTTAAGAAAGTTTTTAACAAAATCATTCATCAGTCAAAAATATCATTTATGATTCTCAGTGTGTTTGATGTCTTAAAGAAATGTTCACTGTGTAAAGTCCGTCATTGGGACAGTTTTGACTGAAGTTAGGCCTCGTGATTGGCAGTTTTGAGTTGAGTCAGTCATGATTCATTGCAAAATAACAAGATAAATAATATTTCGGTTAAAATTTTTGGATTTCAAGCGAATTTCTGAATAGGTAAAGTCATCAATCATGAATGATAGAATTAATTAACATAATGCAATCGTGGCCAAACGAAAATTGTTTTGCAAAATATACAGACGAATCATTATTCAGGAAATGACGTCAAATTAACAGTCATCAGTAAAATCTTTCAGTCATAGTATCATGCACATGTCCCGGTGCTTTATAGGTATAATTTCACAGTTTTTTAAGTCATCATAACTGATAGTTAAGACTAAAGACTGTCAAGGCTACACAAAATTTTGTCATTGTGAAAGATAGATGTGACTTACGTCAATAATATTCACACAAAGTCGTCAGTCATTTTTGTCAGTCATGAGACTTAAAATATATTCCACGTCTTACAAGAGTTTTAAAAGTCATGATTTATAAACCTAAATACTGTCAACAGCACCCTAACTGTTATGAATAAAGCTTTACAAAGCAACCCACACCCAAGCCCAGAGTTGCCATACTCCTCATTTACCATTTTGGTGGTTCGTTTTATTTTAATTTTTTTTTTTGTTGTTTTTTTTTCAAGTTTTGAAAGTTGTTGGTGTTGTTCGATATTGGGTTACTCAAATATAGGGTATATAATAAAAGTTTTGTTGGCTTGTAATCGATTTTAATTAAATTTTCTGGGGCATACTAATGGAACGGCATATGCGCTTGAATGCATTCACTCTGATTGTCTATCTATTTTTTTTTTCTGCTTCTATGTGGAACAATGTGGGAGAGGGTATTTGTAGCCAACTCAGAGAAACATCCTCGTCTCTGGCTATCAACCTTATATTAAAATTGTATATAAAACATAAAATAGTTATAAGTATGCGGGTATGTATTTTGCAGACCAACCTGGGAGGAAGGTACGAGTAGGTTCTTGGATGAGAGATGAGGGGGCATAACAGAAATGAAATTTAAATCTTTTTGTTCATTCATTTTACACAAATGGAAATAATAACTTTGTTTTTTATTTTGGATTGATTCATTTTGAAACCGAAAAATTTCGGCTTTGGTTAATTGAGAAAAAAATGATTTTTCAAAAACTTTTGCATATTATTTGAATTAATTTCGCCAATTTTTTTAAAGCTTAGTTTGAGAAAATAAAATGACGTATGTAGATCTTAGTCATGAAATTGTTGTACACCTATTCTTTTTTTTTAAACTTATATTCGATGGCTTCTCTAGATTGTTCTTGTCATTTGTCATTCTTTCACATCACAATTCACACTGCCTTACCATTTGTAAAAGAAGAAATAAGCCATCTACCCGTCATAATCAAGAGTAGTTTTTGATAGCAAACGTCACTTTTCACCAAAAAGAAATTAGGAAACACCTGTTAAGGGGCAGATGACATTAAGTATATTTATGGGCGGTAATTGTATCGAGGTAACTGTCTATTGTGAATTTAAGTGCTCAGTTTATTTGACAGATTCGGAACTTCCTTACTCTAGTCTCTCTTACAGTGTTAAAACATTGCAAAGTGCTACTTCTTAAGCAGATGGGTGCCATACTTTTTAACTCAGTGGTTATGAAGCCCTTATTTGTTGAAAAGACCATTTAAAATTGTTAATAATACATCTGAAGATAATCCAAATTAGTAATTAAGGTTGAGCGCGAAAGTTTTTCGCCTAACAGACAAAATTCTACAACTTACCCAATCCAAAGATTCTATTCTTATCCATTCTTAAGCCCGTACAATCAAATATACTTATTAGAAGATAATACATACCGTATAAACTTATTAACAAAAAAAAAAACAAACAAACAAAATTTCAAATTAAGATTATAAAAGATAACAAAAAGGTTGAATATGCAAACAATGCAAAATTCCTTACACAAATAAAGTCCAATATCTGAACCAACATATTATTAAGTCAAAACCCTTTTGAAACTCAAAAAAAAAAGGGTCCGGTCTTCAGCTCCCTCTTTGTGTAAACTATGGTATGTATAGAAATACATATATAAATTTCAACAACTGCCCCCTGCCAGTGAAAATTAAAATTATCTAAAAGAAATCACGTTTGACCATCAGTTCAAGGCTATTCAAAAGCATCCTTCTTCTTCCATTTGGACCGAGTGACGACGGACATATCTCGAACTCATACCAACAAATTTTGGCACAAATTAAAACGCATCCCATCTCCCGGACTCCCAACGTCTGGATATGGCAGAAGTCAAAACAACGTAACGGTATTTTTTCTGCTGCTTTGTTTCTATAATTTGTCGCAATTCCATGAACGAATTTAACAGCTCAGATAAAATAAACAACAGGAACGGACAAAAAAAGTTAACACTAACAACAAAAAGCTAACAAAAGAAATGAGACAAAACTGACAGAAAAAAAAAAAGAAAGAGAGAAAAAAAAGAAGAGAAAAACAAAAACAAAATGGTATAATACTCTTTTTTTGTGAGTTCCTTAACGCCCTTGGCTTATTTTTAAGGGACGCATGAGTTGGTCTCGGCTTGGTTCGGTGTTGGTTTGGATATTTTTGTTTTGTTCGGTGGGGTGGGGGGGTGTGGCAGGGTAGGTATGGTGGCGATGGCGCTTGGGCCAAACGGAGTTGGTATTGTTTTGTTGAACACAACAATTGGAACATTTAAAGTTCATGATGGATATAAAGATGATACTCCTGTTCATAAATTTTTATGACAATACCGACAGCAGCGGTCCCTTTTTAAAGGGAGGGGGGTGTCTGAGTGTCTGTGTGACAGAGACAAATCAAAATGTGCATTCAACCGAAATTTTAGACCTATTTTGTTTTTTTTTTGACATTTTAAATAATTCGATTTGATTGAGTGGTGATGAAGTAGAAATGAAATAGAGAGTGTTGAGATTTATATGGGGGCAGAGTAGGGGGTGATGAATCGTTAAAAAGGATGTTTTGCGCATCGTTTAATCCTATACCTTTAAAAACGAAAAATAAAAATTATGGTATATCAATAATCTCATGAGTATACAAAATTTATAAATGAAAATTTGAAATGAAATTTATGAACAATTTTTGTATTTTATGTTTGAATATTTTTACTGATAAAATTTTGAAAAATAACGTTTGAATGAATCAGGTATGAAAATGAATTGATGTAGGTACGTTAAAAACGCAATATACACGATGTATTCCACTTTCTCCAGTTTTGAGATATTAAAAAAAATGTTTTTAAAGAAGTGACTTTAGACTATCTCAAAACTTTTTTTTTAACGTCTTAATTAGAATTTGTAACCTTTTATCCATTTCTAAACGGTAGAACTGTCTCGAAACAATTAAAAAACTGATTTTGGGAAAGTTTTGTTTTGCAAGTCAGTTAGAAATCTACTTTGTTCTCTAGATTGTCAAATATATTCATTTAAGTCATTTGTTTAACCTTCAGGAAAATGAAGAACAATGCTCTTACTCCAAACCTTTCAAAGTCTTCTAAAACATAAATTTGGTGATTTGAAATTCTTGGGTTCTAAGATTGTTCATCATAAACTTTTTGAATAGCCCCAATTAAAAATACAAACTATTAGGAATTGTTTATCATTTATCCCCCGGTCTTCTAATACAAATTTCGAAACTAAAAATTCTGAAACGATGAAAGTTTATCCGTTTTTTGGATTACCTAGGCCACTTAATTTTTCATCGTCACTCTTTAGAATTCGTAGCAAAACTTGATGTTACAATACTTCTCGATGAATCGGAAGCAGCTTCAAAAGCAATAGACGTTGAAGATTGAATTGAAGCAGAATTGAACTTAGCTTTTGATTACTCTTACAATTTCGAACAATGATCAATCAACTAAAATTCTTTTAAGTGTCGAAATCATCAACTAACCTGTTTGGTCATCGGTCAGTTCCTGTTTGAACTTTTCTTCATAACTATTTTTGACATTGCCCAACTTATAAAAGCCCAAAATCATGCTAACTCATGAGTTCTAGAAAAAATCGATATTTAATCTGATATTTGATTGGACAAATTTTGAAACAACTTTAATACAAATTGCTGAAATAGGAATGAAACCTCCCTTTCAAGATTCAAACCTGATACCTCTGTACCACTACCTAATCAGAAATGAACATTTGACCTTTTTTAATGTAGATTAAACTAAGACTATAGTATTCACTAATCTCCTCTAATTAGCCACCAAAAACTCTAAAATTATGTGAGACTTCCTCTGAGGATTATCATAAGGTTAATAAATTCTCCTACTTCGAAACAATTTGCGTCAAACTAATACCTTCTTCGTAATATAGTCTACAAATATTTCAAAAAAATCCTTATCATAAAAGAAACCGCCTTTTCATGTTGGTAGATTATGGAGGGGATGCATGGGGGCGCGGTGGTAGTGGTAGGTATAAAAGTTTAAAGAAATATTTTCATTTCATTTGCCCGAGGGGTAATTAAAAAGTTCAGAACTTGTACACACACACACACAAAAATTCTGATAGATGATGATGATGTTGATGATGAGGGGTGTTGAGGTTTGTTATAATATTGTATCCTAAAACACCAAAAGGTCCCTACATGTGTATGGGTAAATGTTTATGTGTATTTCCGTCCGTATAAAAAAGAAAACAAAACTGTTTTGTATAATCGCTTTTTCTCTTGAATATCCGTTAACCAAAAGGAAAAGAACAAAAACGAAAAAAAAGAACTTAAAACAACAAACCGCTTCTTTCTAGAAAACATTTTTCAGCAAATTGAATATTGCTCACATCCTTAATGGGATATTGCAAAAGTTTCAATGGGGGGATTTTCAAGCCAATTGAGAGAGGAGACCCAAAAAACAGCAAGACCAAAAAAAAAAAACATTTTACCAAAAGTATTCCAGTGAGCTCCGCATATATCCTCAATCCTCATACACACACACACACTCACTCACATCCTTCATTTTTGATTGTGTATCCACAATAGAAACACTCAGCAGGAGCAATAACGTATACAAATACAGTAGTGACTATAAAAAGACACACAAAATACACCGTTCTCTGTTGTCGTCGTTCTCCGTCGTCGCAGGAGGCATTTGGCTGAAGCTGAATGAAAGATGCAAAAAGGATCTTTTCTGTTAACAAAAAAAAAAAAAAAATAAAAAATCTAAGAAAACAAACAAACATATTCCGAGATGGGAGCCAGTACAAAATGCAGAACCGAACAGAACAAAATACGAGGAATATGGAGGTAAAAAAAAAGGAGGAAATAAAAAGTTTCATAAAATATTCAAAACGCAATTCACGGAACACAAACTCACATTCTGTATTCTGCATATCCTTTTCCATACCTATCCATATATAAATAGATACCAACTCGTAAAATGTATGGAAATATGGAAGAGCCAAACGACACAACGATAAGGATACACTATACTCGTATATCCTAGATCAAGTAAAAATACATATACTCGTATCGTAGAGCACACAGAATCTAGGACGCCAATCCTGGCACTCAAAATACACACAGAGTCTCCTTCTCCAATTCTGCTCATTCAAACACAGTTTCTTATTGCTGGTGTGTGTTTTTATTTTGTCTTTAGTTTTTGTTCTTGTCAAATGTAGGAAGTAAAAACGAGTAAAAAATTGTCATTTCCAAGAAACGTCATCTAGCGCCGAAACAGACTAAATCCGCTGTCTAAATTTGTCAACATTTTTATGCCGAAATTTAAGTTTCTTCGGTGTAGGTTCGAATGTCCTTGAAGTCAACAATTCTCCGGTAGTTTTATTTGAGGTTTTCCTTTAAAAAAATTTGATTTTCAGATTTTTGAAAAACTTTTCAAAACCGTTTCTGACCTAGTTTCGTTAATAAAAATCGATTCTTTTTCGAGTTTTCAGATTTGCTATGGTCTCCTATTCTAGAAAAAAGTCAAGTTTGAACTGCCCTTCGATTTGATTTGTAAAAAACGATTTCGAAGAACTTGTTATAGCCATTTCCATAGATAAGTTCTTCAGGGCACTCAATTCCAGTAGTGATAATATTGTTGAAAATGTTTTTGTCGAATAGTTTCCTGAAGAAAATCAGAATGCTCTAATTTCAAGAGTGTAATAAGCGTGATAGTTTGAACGTATGATAAGCGTACCAGAAATTTTCCCATTTTTTGTGTCAAAAAGACTTCTAACACTTTTGCTGTCATGTCACCACACTTAGGGTAACTTTCCTTATGACAGTTTAACAGATGACTTTGATTCCTGCTTGGCTCAAAATAGTTGAAGATCTCAATATTTTGTAATAACTAAGTTCAGTTACTGCTCTATTTTAGCCAAGCTTAAGTAGAGCTAGTTTAAAAAATATTTTCAGGACTGCAGAAGAAGTTGTCCTTATAGCCCCAGAAGTCCTAAAATCGTGGTCATGTTTAGAAAATTATTTGAACTGCCTATAGTTCTTCATTGCGTATGTACTTCCACGGCATTGTTCTTAAACGTTTCCTGGCCTTAAACTTACTATCAGCAATTTCTTATTTCGAGCAAAAAAACTTTGGAACCTTTAGAACTTAACGAACTTATTTAAAAAAAAACGACTTTAACTACCCCATATACTGGGTTTTAACTGTTTCGCAGAAGAGTTATTGGAATCTCTTTAATGTTTTTTTCTTTTCGTCTTCAACTTCTTCTGCTCTGGATTTGGTACTTCCAAAAGCGCCTATGTCCAGTCTGTGCTGTTTATTTCCATATCCAAGGAAGCTCACTTTACTCCACTCTTAAACTCGATGATAGTATCATTCTGGTCCTGATTCTGGTCCTGGATGATGGGAAGCATAATGTTAAAATACTGCCTTAAGCCATTCAAATTTGAATAATTGATAAGGATATTCTAAACGTGTGTAGATATAGTGCACTTTTAAAGTCTCCTATAGAGTTCTGGACTTTCGCCGCCCTGCAGTACCATAAAACCATCAGCAAAAGTAAAATAAACTACTTTTTTTTGTCGTCGTCGTCGATGTCTCGTCCTTCTGAATCACAATTGGGATAAAACCTATACTCGTATATGTAAAGATTTTTAAAATTCCACGAAGGCTTTTACAAGCAAAAAAAGAAAAAAGGAACTGCGTTGCGGTAGGATAATGAAACAGTTACCTTTCCTATATCAAAGTATAAACGCGACGCAAAGCTTTCCTTGCTACATTTTTATTTTATTTGACTGCGAGGCTCACAGATAATGCCTCTTTTTTATCCTTGTTTCGTTTACTTTATAAGGACGAAGGAGGAAGGAAGTTTTTTTTTTATATCTTTCACTTGCTTGTGCTCATCCTGGTATACTTAACGACAACCACAAGTCGAGTGGAAGTGGACTGACTCGTTCTTGGAATTGAAAATACGTTCGTATCCGAGTTTGGTTCCGCGGCGCGGTCGGTGGCAGTGGGAAACTGATGGTGGCATTTGAAAACAATTATCTTAAAGCGTATAGCGGCTCAATGGTGCAATGGTGGCTGCCGGCAGCAGCTTAGTTGGCGGCGGTGGCTACATCTTTACACCCGCATTTTTGTGGTTTCTCCATCCAGGCACGTCTTGCTGGAGTACTTTTCATTCTTTTGGCTTTCTGTCTAATGGCCGGTTCTACCGAATTATGTTCTTCTGAAGGAAGAACCTTTAACAAGGTACCTATGCCAAACCTATACAAGGATATAGGTGTGTTAGGCATGTCCTTGTGGTTTGTTATGCTTACCAATTCTTCTTTTTTTTTAATTCAAAATGGTCTATAAAATAAAAAAGGAGCCTTCTGTATTTGGACGAGCGAGCGGCCTGCGAGCGGTTTAATGGGCTCAGAAGTATGATTTTTGGTGAATAAAGTTTAACGACCAGAAGGTATAGTGTTTTGTGGCGCAATAACATTGCTGTATATGGTATTTTGCTTCTTGAGCTAAGTGTTCGTAGATGTATGTAGGACGTAGGTATATGAATTATTTCTGAAGAGCAAATCGATAAAACCCACAGACGATGACGGACGGACGGACTTTGTGGTTTCAAATTGAGTTATGGAATATATCAAGGCCATTTTATGGGAAGCTTGTTGTTGTTGTTTTGGTTATGTTATTGTTTGTTATGGAAGTGGCTAAAGTACTTTTCTTTTCTAAGGTGTTCTTAGAGGTACCCGAGAAACTTATTTTTAGGAACGAACGATGAAAGATAAAACGTAATACAGAGAGAGAAATTAGAAAGAGAAATTTGAGGTTATCCTTGACGAATGACGATATATGTATTTTATATGAGAGCATAAATTAAATGCGCAATTGTCCTTTTTGTTGTAAGGGGATGTGGAAAGGATATTTGAAAATGGCATATGTCTTTTGTAATTTACATTTACACGTGTATTCATATTCCATATAGATACATTATATAGCTGGAGGGAGGTTGTGCCTCGGGTAGTGTTCTAGAGTTGTGGGAAAAAGAGTGTTAGGAAAACACTTCTTAGTTATTTATTTGGATGACGTTGCTTTAAGGGGAGAATCCTTTCGACACAAAGACAACGATAACTGCAATTAAACATATTCTAATTCTAAGCTACCTAAAACCATATGGTTAGTTTCTCATTGTATGTAATACTTTGTGTATTTATTTTATGTTCTGTTTCTCTGACTGCTGTTTGAAATCAAGGACTTTTGATTTGATCAGTTGTCAATTTGCATTTTTTGTCCTTAATTTAATGAAAGTAGTAGCAAAATCTGTCATAATTTGAAGGAATTGACACCCGGTAGTCGGTATTGTAGATTTCAAGTAACTTTGTGATGGTAGGACTGTCGACTGTCATAACAGAGGTTCAGCCCCTACCTGTGCGATTCAATATCGTAAGTGACAAACTAATACATATTATGACATTTCCACTGACAGCCTTGACAGGTGTCAAATGCCAGCGTTACAAACTTGAACGACTCTATTCTTAGCATAATTCAATTATTTCTAAGGCACTTTCAGGTGTTCATAATAATTTAGTTGAGTCAAAAACAAAACTTTGACAAAAATATCTGGACAATCAAATAACAACTATAGTCAACTGACGCATTATGTGCCAAACTTTTCCACTTTTGTTCCCCATTTTAAGTGCTTCTTAACCCTTTTTGTGAATTTCAAAATACATAATGAAAAATTTTGTTTGCAACCTCACTTTTTCAAATTTATTATTATGTCAAGGGTTCACTTTTTTTTAAATAAATTTAACGAAACTTAACGAATTGTTTACCCATTCGATCAAACCTCATACTTGATGTCGTTGGGCCTTTAAGAAGAAGTCTAATATTTATTAAGACTTCAATGGAAAACCTAATGAATATTTAAATAATAAAAACTGTATCCAAAAGTCTCATGGAACTGTTTGATGGAAAGAAAGATTCCATTGTTATTTTGAATTGATATTTCCATTTCGAATTGAATTAGAAATCTCAAACAGTTTCCATGTTTTCCGTTCTTAATTTTTTTTTTCTCCGGACACACAAAAAACCCAAAATTTTTCCCCAAACCGCAATAACATCCGCCATCATCAAACCAAACCAAATCAAACCAAAAAAAAATTGACTATCACAATCAAATACCTTGAGGCGAACTTAAGTCAAATAAACCAACATATATGCGACAGTAAACGACCGAGCGGTTCATTTCAATGATTGTCCTGAATAAACAATTATCCATCCTACACACACACACCAAAACTCACACAAACACAAAACAAAACTAAGGGAACAAAAATAAATTCCATCAACAAACATAAAAAATGGCATGCAGAATAACATAAAATAAAAAAGAAAATAAAACAAAAAATATAATAAAAAGTTAAAAAGCACACAAAATAAATACCATTTGTATGTTGCCCATCAAGAAAAGTGTCGCTCCAGGGCTTAAACAATTTCAAAGGAAGGAACATCCATAAGGAACCCACAAAGACAAGGAATAAATATGGAGACACAAGATATGTCAATATACGAGTATGTGTGTATAAGGAAAACTCGAAAAGAACACTCACAATCACAACTCACGACTCACGACTGACTAAGTGACGAATTTGTTTCCGCTCATCCATACCATACCATGAGACAAAACCATATATGAGAAGGATGCTCGAATCCTGTCAATTGACCCTATAAAAATGTATATGTATGTAGATTTCCCTGGTTTCTTTATTATTATTCAATCGGCAATCATATGTCGCAGCAGGATTGCAAATCAGGACCTCAAGTTGTCTAGACAAACCCCGTGGGCATCAAAAACAGTTTTATTATTTTTGGATTGACTTGACAAGATATTAGAATAAAGGATATGGTATTGCCATATAATATATGGACACACCTATTCATATCCTTGATATTCCATTGTGACACAGGATGAGTGAGAGTCCTAGGAACTCTGTCATACTCATACCATCATGGTATTAAAATACAGACGTATGGAGCAATGAACATTGAATAAGATTTGCTTGGTCCTTGAACAAGGATTCCCTGTCAAAGGAGAGATAGTTTTTCCACAGTTTTAAGTCCTTAATACGAAATGCACACTTTAATCCTTTTGGATATTTAATAGATTCCATAAAAGGATTGAAAAGAACGTTCATACCGAACGGTTAGTTGTCAAGTTGTTGACAATTTTAAAAAAAATTATGAATGAGTATTTACAAAAAGGATAAAATTCTAGGTGTCTGAGAGTTGTCACTTGTCGTGACGTTAGTTTGTGTCTTGTGTCATTTTTCATTTTGACATAATTTCAATCACCTGTCCCAATGCAAAGATGGCTGGCTGCAGGGGTACAAAAAAATAAACTCAAACGTCAAACACACATACAAACCTATGTTGGTGTCTGTATGTATATGTAGAATAGTTGGAACATCATGACAAAACTTAATTATGTTGAGATTTCAATTTTCCCATTCGTTAAGCATAAAGCATGTGACAGTTATGTGAATAATGTGGAAAGTGCATATACCCTATATACCCACAAGGATACTAAGACATAACTGTACATCAAACACATACGTAATATAAAGGTATATGTGTGTGGGTTTTGTTGTTTTTGTTATTTTAAGTGTCAAGTGTATGTCAGGTAAAAATGCAATTAAAAGACATGTCAATTATTTTGGGAGACATGACAGAGTAGGGGATTGGGACAGAAAAAAAAAACGACAGGATGAAAAAGTGTAATTTTGTAATAAATATAATTGCTAAAGAATGTAGAAATATTATTTGAAAAAGTGCAAATTCTTACACGGGTAACTGGTGTAGAAAATGAATTACTCCAAGTGTCAAAAGTTTTAAGCGATATAAACGGTTAAGTTATAATATTTGACAATAATTACTCTATTTTCCACTATGCACATATCATAAGTACCTTACATATACATATGTACATATAATAGCCATATGGACAAAAATCAAATGTCTCAATAGACCACAATGAAATGTAAATTTTTAAAAAAATTTTATACCAATTATTATTTTTTTGATAATTGGTATAAAGTAAGAAGGTAACACCATATCATCAGACTTGACGTGTAAATAGATAAAAATGACTCATGATTCCAAATGTTATATTGTTTAACTTATTGCTATTGGTATAATCTGGTATAAAAGGTTAAATTGGGCCAATTTATCCGTTTTCTTACCGACATTTTATTTTAGCTATTAATTTTCAATCAAATAATGTTACATATGGTATAAAACCAAAGAAATATTTACGATTGGTATAAAATGAAGTCATGTCACATTTTAAATGTGTAGATTATGATTTTTGTTTACTAAAATTGCCTATTAGAGCAGTTAACACCAATTACTGATAATGATAACTTTTTATTAATTTAAAATAGTGATAAATGGTGTACAACGAAAGAAATAAAAACAATTGGTATAAATTTTAAGATATAATCACATTTGGCTGGATTTGATTGAAATCGAAGATTCTAAAAACATTTTACAATTTTTTAAGTGGTCTCTTATAATAGGCTTTTATCATTAATTTGTTACTTTTTCTACCAAATGTTTATTAATTTATACCAATCCACAACCAGGTAAATTGATTCGGAAATCGGGACCTTAGTCTTTTAATAACCTATTTGGAACTTTATTTTATGTTGTTTTAGGTTTTTTTAAATTTCTGTCGTTTCGTAAAAAATAATGATTGGTATAAAAAATATTTGGGTTTTGTTTTTAGGTTACACAATTATCGAATTTTCATTTAACTTTTAATTTATTGCTTTGAAAAGTCCTCCCAAAAGCCACTGGCTACAATGAATCGGTTCCGCAAGAGTTTCAGAAAATGTCGGCTTAGAAACCAAGTGTAAACGAGTCCTTATTGAACACAGCCATATTATATGTTAATCTCTCTTCCAGTCTGTCTGTTTAATTTCAACTGGATTTGAAAGAAGAAAATCCAGTCAAAAAGTCAGAATTAAATAATTTTTGCAATTTAGACGTGGCAACATTGTAAAAAACTGCTTCTCATTGGATTTTGACAGTTGAAGTTTCAGCTTTAAGTGACAGACTAATGTGTCACTTTTTAAAATAGATCTGCACTTTCATTTCTGTGCCCCTTGAAAATTGATATTCATTTTAAGGTTATCTATTCTTAATTTTCAGATCTATGTAGGACATAGGTTTTCATCTTTCGGGTCTTTCAATTTGAGCCTACATCATTGAAAAAAAAAAAAAATGGAAACGTTCAATCAATCCCAATCAAATCGACTTAGCAATTTTGTTGTCTGCAAATGATTCAAATTCCAAAAGAATCCTTTCAAGTAAAACAACAAAAGAAAAAGAAAAAGAAGAAAAAATTATTCCTGTAACAAAAAGGAATTTGCAATCCAAGCACAAATGAAGAAAAAAAAAATCAATTAAAGATTTCTAAATTATATCCTTTGAATTCATCATCCTGATGAAGACTTACCATAATTGTTAACCGCATGTTATATCCTTCATCATCATCATCATACACACACACAAACACAAAAAAAAAAGAAGAAGAACTACACACCAACCTAAAAAGACACAAAAGAGTTCACCCACTTTTATGGCATTAGTCTATCCTTTTGCCGTCACCGCATTCAAGCGTGAATGTAAAAAGCGTATTTTCCTTTTTTTTCATGTGTGTGTGTGTGTGGAATTACCCACTCCTACATATAGTTCTGCGTGCGTATGGCAGGAGAAAATAAGAATCCTTTTTTTTCGATTCTCTTACAACGATATCTAACAAAATGCCTACTCTTCAATTTTTATATCTACCACCTCCATCTCCCACTTGATACAAAAACACAAATACACACACGTGTATATATGAGTCGTATAAGTTTCGTCTGTCTATTGTAGTTCTCGTCGTATGCTTATTTTTATCCTTTTTTGAATAAATCTACGTCAAAATGAATGCATTTTTATATAGCCAAGTTATTTGCTTTTATTTCGTTAAAATCGTTTTTGTTGTTCCTTTGAAGTGTGCACACACAGAGACAGTCGCCTCGATGGCTCGCGCTGCTGATTTGCTGTTTTGTGTCTGTAGTTGTGTGTGTGTGTGTGTTTTATTTTTTTATGAATCTCCGTGATGCTCATTTAATTTTTTAACAGAGCTCGTTAAGTGACAACATTTGGTTGGTTGATTTTATTTGTAGGTAGATAATGTTTGTGACGAAAAAAACACAACACACATTTAAGGATGCAATGCATAGTTGACAGTTGTTGGAAAGAATGTGTATTTGAAAATGCATCCGAATATTATGTTCGAATGCATTTGGAGATGGGTGATGGGTGGGAAGCACTTTTGTGAGAAAGATTTTTTGATTCGGAAATAGGAAACAAAAAGGACTTAAGTTGATGCTTCGTTAAAGATGAATCAATGACGTTTTTTTTTTTTTTTCTGTTTCTGTTTCCGAAAGGGAAAACAATCATAAAACTGGCGGAAGTGAATTTAAATCGTCCTTATTTGTGTCTGTTGGTTTTGAATAGGGTTTGTTATGTATAGACATATGTGAAAGATGCTTTTGCCTATTAAATTTTTAAAGAAGCTTATTGTATTTCAGGAATATCTACTCTGAATTTAACGAATGCTTTTTGGAAGTTGACTTTATGTTCATATCTTGGTTAAGTTCAAGTATCGAAGCTAACGAAGAGACTTTGTTAAGGCTCAAGCCAAATGCCTTCCAATTCCTTAAGTTTGTCTCTTAGCATTGTATTGATTTGCTTTGTTGTATCATCTGATAGCTACAATGCAGTGTCTGTGCTCCGTAGATTTTTGTACAGAGAAATATTTCAATGTATTGTTTTTATGTTCATATGTGATCTATGATTTTATTTTATAAGAACTTAAGTTAAGATGACTTTTGTGACGTCCAAATGTGTAGTTTTAGAAGATCATAGTTATAGTAAGAATAACTATTGGAGGACTTATTAATGAATCTTATAGGATATAGACAATTATGAAGCTGAGGCCTTTGATTATTGGCCATTTTGGAATTTTTTAAAAAACTCATACTGTAGAGCTTTTGATAACAGCTCGCATCGTGGGGCGGTTAATAGGGCAGGTACAAAACCCAAAAAATCACCGCAACCAGAGGATGTCTACAGGGATGGGTCTTATCACCTCTGCTTTGCTGATGACATTGTTATCACGGCTCTCGGAAGTTGGAAGACACTCTCTATGATATAATCCAAAGAGGTCTAACAATAAATTATAAAAAAATGGTGTCTAACAGTTAGACTTTAGAATAGCATTTACAAACAGAAGACTGTTGCCTGACATGAAACAGGCAACAATATTTAGGAATAACACTTGATAGTAAATTTCTATGGAAAAAAAAACATACCGAAATAAGGGTTGACAAAGCCACAAAAGCCCTAATGATTTGCAAAAGACTTGCAGGCAAATCTTGAAGGTGCAAACCATACATCCTGAGATGAATGTAAGACCCATCTTTACATAGCCATCATGTCAAGATAGTCAAGCTGCTCTTAAATCTCTAACGCCCTACACTGTTCGCGTAGTTTACACATGCCGACAATTAAGACGTCATCAGCCGGCCCGTTTCAGATCCCTTCGACATCGAAACTCAGAGACGTCGAGGCAATAGACAAAAATGATACCAGCTCCTAGGGACAAAAAGAACCAGACTTAGGGCTGAATGATAATGAAGTCTGAGTTCCTGAAACGGCTTTGAAGTCTATCAAGGCTTTATTTTTTTCCGAGACTGTTACGTTCCCAGAATTAGTTTCATTACTCAAACATTGCCTGTAAAGAAGAGTTCGAAAAAAGATTTAAGTATTTCTCAATTTTCTCAAAACCCACTTTATCGATTTTGCTAAAATTTCAAAGCATTGTGTACTTAAAAAAAAATCATGCAAATGTAATTTGTAAATGTTCTCCAGCAAATGTGTAAATTTTTTGTTTGTTTATATTTTCACACTTGAATAAATAAGATCAAAAGCAAAACAGTTTGCACAATTACTTCTGAGCTTCACAAACAACCAAATTCCCACACTTGTTTTTTTTTTTTTTTCTATCTATTTTAAAATCAATTCAAAGGATTCATGGAGGGAAGTTTTTATGGAATTTTTCGTCATCAAACCTCAAAAATGTTTATATGTCTGTGTAGGAGTAAAAATTTATAAATATCCTTGTTAACGTGCCACTAGTTCACATGCATACATACATATGTATGTATACATACTTCCGGTATGGTGGTGGTGCTGGCGCTTGATGAATTTGTATAAAAAACAAAAGAAGTCTCGTCGTGTGTTTGGGGCAAATTACAACACCTAAAATTTACACACACACACGCACATACGACACCACACCAACCGACCGCACAGATGGTTCATCATGGCCTTCCTTTCTGGAAACGGAAATAACCTAATGTTACCAAATACACCTTCATACCAACGAGTACACCTCAATCTAAATATCTACATGTATGAGCTAGTAACACTATAGCTCTAGTACCTATACCAAGTTAAATATGTGTGTGTGTGAACTCGCAGGTAGTTTGTAACATGAGAATATCAGCCAAACCAGGGCAGGTATTGATTTCGAAAAACCCAAGGGTTTTAGCAATTTACCTTACGGGTTATTTGATTATTGCAATGCTTTCACTATGCCCCCCTCCCCTGCTACACACGAATTTAGGTATGTGGGTGGGCGTTCGTCGAACGGTGGACGACGACGATATACGTCCGTCGTTGTAAGCGGACCTCTGGCAAACGGTTCACCTTTCCCTCCATACCGAAACCGACACCATGATAAAGTTGATATGTGTTGGGTTTTGGTTGGCGTTGACTTCGTTTTTTAGAAGGTCGCAGGGTTTTGCGTAAATGTATAAAACTTTTTAAACACAATGTTCAATGAACTTGTCCGTTTTGGGTTACTTGTGTTGGCGGGTGAGGGGTGGGGGGTAGCGTTTTGTTGGCTGACGCGGCACGGCGCGCTCTGGCGCCAGCCAAATTGTGCGAAATTTTTTAAACGGGTGTTGGCTAGTTTTTTCCTTTTTCAGCGGGTCTAGATATCCTTTCGATGGGGCCAGCATGGGGGTTAGGAACTTTTGAAGGGAATGGTGAAGCAATTCAGACTCTGCAAGGGATATGATTTTCCGGAAACATGCATTAAAGCTCGTATGTGTGTAGCTGGAGATATGTAGGTTGGTATAATTTAATTTGAACACAACAGATTTTGGTAATTTTCATGTAAAAGCATTCCACTTGCCCTTCCATACCCTTCCATCGCACCAACTGGCAACCACATACATATTCATACAATTGTACTGATACTGGGTGTAGCAAAGTTTTTTAAGTGCAATTTGTTTAAAAAAAAATTTTTTTTGTTTTGTTTTTGTTTACCTAATTAATTATTATTTTAACATTAATTTTTTAATTAATTTTGTTTCCACATGTTGAAACAACCACAAGCCAATGAGGTTGTTAAAACTTTTAATAGATTTACAGTTTAAAATTGTTTCAGTTGGAATCGTGCTTTAAATTTTAATTCCTTGTTTTTCAGTTTTTTTTTTTTGCTGATCTATGGCAGTTCAGAAATCTGTGTTATTGAAGAAGACTGAGAATAGTTTTAAAGAGTTTTTTTTTATTTTAAAGTGGGCTTAGATTCATCATTCAAGACTACGACCGACGACGATGGAAGTTTGATTGTTGATCCTTAAGAGTTGTGGTTTTGACCTTATTTACTTTGGAATGAATAAATTTAGAATCTTTGATTTATCAGTTCAAGAACAAGATAAAGAGACTTTTTAAAATATGTATATCTTGAAATATATTTGAAACCTAATAAAGGTACAATTTGTCAAAAAAAAGTCTAGGATTTTTGAAACATCAATTTGTTTCAAATTTGGTTCCTTCATTTTGCAAAGATTTTCATGTTTTCCTTTTCGAGTTTTCCTTGGTTTACACTTAATCTCCTTAAGTTTGACAAAATCTTATTATTCTACAACACTTTGAAGTGCTCATTTTAATTGATGAGAAAATGGGTGTATTCTACGTCTTTATAAATGAAGAACAACAAATTTTGAATTATTGCTTTTGTTAGACTTACCTTTGTTTAAAATATAAAGATGGTTAAAATAAGTACGATTTTTAACCATTTTTGAAGTGATGTATTTCTGAAACTACAGAATTGAAATTATGTAAGGTTTAAATCCTTAATTAATTAAGGAAACACTTCAAAGTTTCCACTTTCTTTGGTTCTAAAGTTACAGAGGAGTCGAGTATCGGTTGAGTTTTTTCATTCAAAAAGGGTGTAGTTGCTAAAGAATTGGTTTGGTAATGTCTTACCCTTCTATAAACTGAAATGACAGTTTGAAAAGACTTTTGCTACATAATGATTACAAGAGTAAACTATAATTAATTTTAAAAAGATTTGTCTAACTTTCTTGTTTGAGTTAAATCTGAGTTTAGTTAAATCCGTGTTTTATTGGTACTCGTTTCGCTATGGCAGTAATAGAAGTTCCCAGGAAAACGCTTTATTCACTTTATAACTTACTCTCAATAATTTTACTCGCAAAACTTGTATGTATCACTAAATTACTTGAAGTGTTTTTCAAAAACTTGTAATACATTCTCATTTTGAGTTGAAATATTCATGGAACTGTAGGCTGAGTTCGCTTAGAGTTTTCTTCATTATTGAAATTGAAGTGAAACTTCTGGAAGAAAACGGTTCTTTCTCTTAGATCTATTGCCTACAACTTAAAGTTCCTTACAGAATAAGTTCATATATTATCCATTCGTTCAGTGAGAGAGCACAAACTATAGAAATAAGTTGCCGGCAACTTTAAGGACCAGTTGCATTATGGTGGTTCAAAATTTCCTTCAAAATATTTATTTATAAAAGTCAAAAATTCTCTTATTCAAGAAAAAAAGTCAACAATAGCCAACTTAAAATTGCAAAAAAACCACTAAGAAATTCCGGGAAGTTGCTCTAAGTTGCGTAATGGGTGAGATAAGAAACTTACTCGACGCCATAGCCCAATTGTTTGGCCAGTTTACTTGTGAAAACAATTTTTAAGAATAAGTAAGTTTAAAAACGAAATAATCACATGTTTTGAATATTTTCATTAAAAAATGTTTATATTGTAATTTGGAAATATAAAAAATTAATATCAAGTCTGGCAATACTTATTTATTTTTGTCACAACAGAAATGCCCCCTACATTTCACAATCAGAAACTCTATCTTCACTTATGTATACTTTTACTGACGACTAACTTATTTTTGTTGACTAATCCGTTGTTGTTGTTTTCCATGTAAAATTTTACCAAAGGACAACGGCGTTAAAGGCCTTCCAATAGAAGCTTCCAAACGTCGACAGTTAATAGCAGTCATATTTTTGAAGTTAGAGGTATCAAAATGGCTGTCATTTTTATAGTTTTTTTTTCAGTATTTTCTGATAAATTTATAAGTCAATGAACAGAACTGTCATGACACGAAAAAGTCACTGTTTTTTTTGTTTTTTTTTTGGAGAACGATGCTGACTTGGCTAGTCCCTTAAGTCAAATATAAAGCTTCATAGGAGAATCGATATGACGAAGAACTTACGGTATATACTTAAATTTGCTGTTGAATTATTCCACTCCCAGATAAGAGGAACACCCTGTGTTTTTTTTGGAAGTCACCTATAAGCCTCCAGCAAATATCTCGACTAATGTGAGTTGCATAGTGTGTTAGCCCTAAGTTTGTTAAAAGTACATCAAGGCTCTATGTAATAGTTCATTTTAATCCGCTGAGGCCAGGAAATGTATTTGAGTATAGAAACATCAAAATTTGATGCACCTTTAATTACATTAAAAATTACTGTTTGGTTTGAAAATTCAATCGGCCATAACCATAACCTATAACATTTGCAAAACTTAATCAGTACAAAATAAACAATAATTTAAAAATCTTTTTTTTTTTCAAAAACGATGTCCTTTTTTTTTAAATCGTATTAATTTTGTTTCTCAATTCGTTATTTATTATTATTCCTTTTTTTAAATATAAATACCTACATATACAATATACATACATAAATTTATCTCCTTAAAATAGACATTTGTATTAAAGCTTGACAAATTATATCCTTTTTAGTCCTAGTATTTTGCATTCGTATATGTTTTCCAAATTGAATATTATTTGCAAAAGGGAATGGATGACAAAGCCATGTCTGTATATATATTTAAATCCCTCTCAAAAAAAAAAATATATTCACAGTAAAAAAGCTTTAAGTTAAAAATAAAAAATTAAAATTAAAATAAAACCAAGAAGACAAACGAGCTCATATACAGATTAAAACGTTACCTTTATTTTTGAAGCTAAAAAAAAAAAAACAAAAATACAAAAAAAAGGATTTTCGCGTCGTCCACTTTGCGGTTTTAATGAATGAGTTCCGGTAGCTTTAATTTTGAATGTCCTTTAATCAAAAATGTTTCTGTGAATTTTATATTTTTATAATTCCGACTCCAAAAAGGGTTAGCATTGGTTTCGTTACGAAATATATGGGAACATTTGGATTAAATATACACATTTAAATTCACTTAAAAATAATAATTTTTCAGAATTTAGTTAACATTGAATTAAAGAAGATTAAGTTAATCTTGGGATTAGCTCAGATGTTTTAAGCTTTAACTTTTAAATTATCTTGAGTCCATACCAAATTTAAAAACACAGATAAAAATTTAAATACAAGAAATGTTTTTTTACAAATTTATAAATTTTAAATAGCGATTCTAAGTTAACTACAGATTGAATATAATTTGCGTCTTAATCCACTTAGCTAATTTAATAAATTTTATTAAAATATGTTACTCCATCAGGACCTTAATTTTAACAAGCCCTAACTTGTGTCACATCCTGAAAATTAGGATGACCTTATTTCAAAACAAAGGCTTAGATGATGTTGGTCGATTGTAATTCTCAAAAACAAGTCAATAGATTTTGATCAAATAAGTTCACGTGAGGTAAAAAGATTATTGTCATTTTTTTAAATATAAAATACTTTGATATAAACTCCATAATTCATAATAATAATTAATTGTTAATTAAATATTTTATTAAAATTTACAAAGTATTGTGACATTAATCAAGAGCAAGTTCGTGCCATTAAGTCAGATCCTTAATATCGTAGGTTGGTGTAATCTTCAACATTCATATAAAATAATTGCATTCATATGAACATCACAGCTTTAACTATGTTTGTTTATATAACATCCACATATCCTATCCATACATACAAACATATGTGTATACTTACATACAAAACGCTTAACTGCATATGAGAGATATATTTTGTATATTTTTGGGAAAATAATTGCATACACATGAGTTGGAGTATCCTTCTGCAGAAAATATACCTACATACTCTTATATGTACATTACATACATTATTCAAGCCGGATGTTTTTATAGATGTGTGAACGTATATCAATACCATTATACAGATATAAAATAAAATATAATATGCCAAATGACCGGTTATGTTGATTAAAACAATTAATATGCGAATTATGCCAACATAATAATTTTAAATCTCAGACATATAAATCACAGTTTGAAGGATACAATTTTTATTTTCATATACCTACGAGTATTTAATCCTCATCCTTTGACGACGACTACGACGACGTATGCCCACAAAATATTCAGTACATGTGTGATTATTATAATATATTTTGTAATGATATATTTTTCAATTTTATACGGTTTAAGTTTATATCAACGAAAAGAACAACTACCAAAAAAAAAAAAATATGAATTTTCATTATAAATTGAAATTGATTGAGGGAATAAAACACTGAGGAAAAATGTTGTATGTCTTTTTAGCAGAGAGACTTTTATTCGCCTGGGGTTTTCTGACAAGTTGAATGCATTTGGGCTTATAGATCGAATAAAATCTGCCAACAAGTTGATCCAAGTATAACGCGAAATATGTAAATGGTTTTACTATCATATCATGGTTAAAAATGTATTTTTTCCCCTTGAAACGATAATTAGATAAAATGGTGCACTTGGGCGTATACGCACTTTTTAATTTTTATTTTACTTTTAAAATAGTTTCTTTCACTATTGAAAAATTTACTTTTAAAAGAAAGTTAATTAATTTGCTTATAACAATTTACGGCCAACTGTGTGTAAGGTTTCGGGGTAAACACACGTCTTAGAAGCTGTTAATTAGACTTTAGATTTCAAGAGAAGAGAATGTAGCAAATAGGTGTTTATGAAGTTCTTAATAATTTAATAAAAGTATCTTAAGTAACATCCAAGCTTCATATGAAAAATAATTTTAAATCTTTTTCTTTTTTAAATTTATTTCGTTGTAAGAATTACCGTTTTAAAACAACAACTTTGAAAGTAATGTTTTTTTTTCACCGCAAACAGATCATTATTACTACTCATATTTTTGATTTTTTTTGGTATGAAAAACTTTATAATACCAAAGTGACAACACTGATAAAATGAAGAAAAGGAAGCACTGATAAATTTCCATATGAAAAACTAATATTTTGACTTAAATTTCCTTTTGCGAAATTCTACAAAAATTATCCCCAAAAGTCTCCGTAAAATTAAGACATTTCTTCGAGAGAAACGATCAAAATTATCCATTAAATTAACGAGTTAATCTTCCATCTGAAAAATAAACACCTTTTTTTGTCAAATTTGTTTACTTTTCCATAAAAGTGCGTGTATCTTAACTAATTTGAATGTATTAATTTAAAACGACAACAACAACAAAAAAAAAGTACTGCGAATTTTATACCCCATTAAAGTAAATCCTTAACTGAAACCACACACTATATATGTCTCTACTTTTTCGTATCTGTATGTGTATCATGTATCCTTATTATAACCTTCTATATAATATTTAATTACCAAAGACTTCACAATTAATATGGGTTTTATTATATAAAATTAGAAACATAATCACTTTTAATGAACCATAATCCTAATTTTATTGCCAATAAACAACGCAGCCTTATAGTAGTACTATACACACATACACATACGAATACATGTATAAATATATATATGTATGTATGTATACTCGTGGTTGTATATAGGAGCAATCAATTAACAAGAACAAAGCTTAATGAAAAGGATTTGTGGTTTTGATTAATGACTTATTAAGATTATATAAGGTTTATAAAGTTTACCAATACCCACATACCCTTCCCTTATACTCACACATGCTCGTAAAAAAATACAAAAACAAAAAATCCAAACTCAACTCATTTTAATCCTTCCAAACAAATTTAGGTCAGTTGGGCTTATTATTCTAAAAGTTGAACAATTCCAGAAGAACGAGGGTGAACAATTCTAGAAATGGAGTAATGAATAAACTTAATAATTAAATATATGTATGTATATGTACGTCAGTTTATAATTAACTTTTGAATTAAAAAACAATAAATTTTTTAAAAATAGGCTATCGAAAGTGTTATTAGAGTCAGTAGAAGCATTTGGAGTTCATGCATAGTCACTGGACTTTTTTGTGATTTTAGATGATCAAACTCGAAAATAGCAGTTCAATATTCACCTTTGATGGGTGACGGATTATAGGGACATTCGAAGACACTGTTAAGCCCATAAACTCACCAAAAGTGGTACAAAATTACATCTCTAGTTATTATGTATGGCTTATTCTTGTACACCAATGGCTTCATGTAAACTTCTTCTAAAACAAGATGCTACTGTAGAGAGAATCAACTTCAAAAGGCTTGATATTTCTAAAGTCTTAACAGATTGACGTTGCCTAAATTTATGACGTATTCTTAAACGATTGAAGGACTTATCAACATGGACGAAAAATTTTTCATCTTTTCGTATACTTGCCCTCAAAAACCCACGATTCGCCGAGGATAATTCAACTGTAGTGATTCAAGTGATTTGAAACATATTACCATCAAATAATCCTTCACACTTCGCTTCCTCATGGAAGCTCAAATTGGTTACATTGAATTTAGTAATATGAAAAAATGTCGCCATAGAACCACAAATTTTTTTGAAGTTTTTTGACTGAGTATGCCACTTTTTTGAGAATCTAGCGTTCGGTATTATGGCTAAAAATTGTACTTCTAACTGATATAGCTTGAAAGTTATCATAAGACCAGTTTAAAAAAAATTCCAAAATCGACTCTCCAGAAAAATAGGGAGATATTGACTTACGTTTTTGTGGCACTTCAAGACGACAAAATTAGATCAACAATTGGTCTAAGTGTGTCTTTTACATTCTTGACAACAACAGCTAGAATTGTACAGTTTTCAAAAATTTGACATATGTAAATGATTTAAGCTGCTTTTATTTTTCTAAAATATTTTGTCTTGTTTATTAAATAAAATAAAATTAATTAAATAAATAAAATTAAATTTAAAATTCACTTTCTAAAAAACTGTCAAAATAGACTTAAGAGTTTTTGAATTCAAAGCACATATTCATAGGTGCTGTTATAAACTTTCTATTGGAATTTATTGTATTCGGTCCAAATTTTGAATTGAAATCCATTATTTTTAAAAATTCTTACTGAATATTTTGTCAGTGTCAAATATTTTATAAACAACATCAAATTATTCTACTCATTATGCCTTTATAAGGATTTGGTATAAATTTGAAAAGGGCTGACGTTTTCGACATATGGTTAGATTTTTGTAAAAAAAAATAAAAATACCGAAGCAACAAATCAACCAAATTGATTTTTCATTTTCAGTTTCAGATTTGACAGTTAATGATTTTAAATAAAAGCAACCATGTTTTGGTATTCGTATAATATTCCGTTCAAAATGTCATCGTCATTCCAAAGGTGGGTTGTAAAAAATACATTACATAAAATTTTCAGATCAAAATTTCTTTTTTTAGGCGGTTTATCGTTACATTTGTCAAATTTTCCAAATTAACATGTTGACAGTCAATTTAAATGAATTTTTCTGATTATAAAAAATTACTCATACTAAAAGGTATTTTGATCAATCAAATCAAAATTATAGAAACTTTGTGTACTGAAATTACAAAACCCGAAACTACGTTGAAATTGAAAGATGCTGTCCAAATTTACAATTCAGTCTCGGTAAGTTTTTGAAGCGAGACTTTTCTCATTTTGTGTTTAGAAACTTTTAAAATTTTAAAAACCATCAAATTTGCGTTTTTGAAAAAAAATTACAAGATATTTTACTAAAAACCTATTTTTTGACTCGAATATCTTGAGACCGAGCAATTATATTGATCTTGGGATTATTTTGTTGTATAACAATATCATTTTTACGAAAACAAATGGAATCTAGTTTTTACATGTCCCTATGATTTTTGTGGAATTGCAATTGCACAAATTTTTGAAATATTTTTATGTAGTTAGTGACCACGCCCCCTGAATGGACAATCTTAAGCAAAACTGCAAAATTTTATTTTTTGACCTATCTTTGTGGAAAATGTCAAGCCTTGTTCTATATTGGGAATAGATTTATAAAACACAGAGTGACCAAGTTCGTCAGTTACTGTTCTTGCGATTTTCAGAAGTTATGTATCTCAAGAACCACTGGTTCTGAAAAGTTGAGATTTGGCAAAGTTCAAGTGCTGTCAAAAATTAAAAAAGAGTGTGTGCCCTTAATTTTCTACATCCTTAGAAGAAATAAATTAATATACAGATGAAAAATAAAACCGTTCAACCGATATGATGTTGTTTCTATGTCAATCATTTCATTACCATGGAGAAAACAGGCTAATGAGGATAATTCCAAGAACGACTCAAATTCCACTTTCAGTAAAAAAATAAAAATAAAAATTCATCTTCACCCCTCAAATTTCTCGGCCATATCGTTTTCCAATTGAATGATGATGCCAGCCGGCCAGAACCTGAACATGAACCTGAACAAACACGAGTATAACACAAATGAGCATTAGAAAATAATTATATATTATTTTATAACGTTATTATATCAATGCCAATTAAAACGTTGACAGATTGATGCAAAATACATAAATAAATTAATAACAATCTCACAATTGGGGTGTCTAAGGTTTATTCCCCCATCCTCGTTTGATAATTCAATTTTAAGAGTGTCCTTTTCGAGTTTAAATTTAAAATTAATCATGAATTTAAATTTCTCAAATAAAATGGCTTAGAAATTAATTTTTTTTTGTCAGTTTATTATTCAAAAATTCAATCAAATAAACCTTGGTTCGTTATTAAGAGGAATATTTAATGCGAACAATTTTAATTGGGATAAAATATCTGTCATTTTGCAGGACTAAAGAGTTTTATGTTTATTTAGTAAAATGACGAAACTATTAAAATTCGAAAGAGAAAGAGAAAAAAAAATTCCAAAAAAGGATGTGTGTGTGAGTTTGTACAATAGAAAAAGGATATCAATTATTTAATTTGTAATCACTTGTGTCACATAAAATTTAGACGATACTTTATAATCGTAATGTGGAAAGTTGTATGTTGTTGTTGTTGGTGTTGTATGTGTTCTCTTGGGGATGATTTCTTATATGTATGCTTTATTTTCGTTTTCTCTTTTATCTATGTAGGTTTTGAGTTAAAGAGGAGCAGAGGCTCTTTATGATGGTACTCGGTGGCGTATACTTACTAAATATAAGGGATGTGATGATGACTTGGGGGCTGGGATTAAAGGAGATGTAATGGAAAATTGAGTCATAGGGTGTTTTTTTTTTGTTTGGGGTAGTGCTTGTAATACTTAAGAAGAGTACAGTCTTGTTTCTTATATGACCCTGTGATGGATAAACTTGAGGAATTTTATATAGGCTCTATAACTAGTACATTAATTTATCGATTTTCTTTCTTCTAGCACAATTATATATACTCCTCGAGAGATGGATGGGGTCTTATATTAATGATTTCAAAAATAAGAAGAAGATTTAGAAGAAGGAAGGAAGAAGCGTTACAAATCTTCTTCAAATTGATTAATATTTGAATTGCTTTATATGTGTCTGAAGGAAACTATGTCAAGTGATATGAACTAAGAAAGATCTATTATGTACGAGTACGATGTATAAAGTACTACATATTTAAGCATCTATACTTATGTATGTGTTTGTGCAAGAAAGTGTATTAATATATGATAGCAATTTGCGTGCTTCTATTGCTCCTCTTGATATTGCTTTTGGAGGCTTAACAAGAATGTACATTAACATAAAATTATTTATGTATCTAAATATTACATAGTTATGCTATGCTTGTAGATGTGAATGTTTGAAGTTCGTTTGGTTATGGGAGGTTTGAAATTTTTCGTATAAATTAAACATACCTACATATATAAGTTTAGCAAATATTTTGATTTATAATTTTGATGCCGGTTGTGGCAATATAACAATACAAAAGTGTGGCACGCCTGGAATTTCAATTAAAATGCACAATTTTGTTGAATAAAATATTTTTAAATCATGTTCCAAAATGCTTTTGAGGTGATATTCAATTTTCAAAAATTAAATTAATATTTTTTCTCTAGTGCATGAAAATACAGAACAGTTCTATTGTGCTTTACAAATTTTGACATGAGTTAAAGTTGTTGCTGTGACAATAAATTTGGCCAAAACATAATTTATTTTTTATTATGAAATTGTTTGCTCATATTGTGGGCAATCAATTTCCTCCTGATGGCTCCTAAAAGGTCGCAGTGCCTTTTACTAAGCATCCAGGTCTCGAAGCCACATGTGAGTACTGTCAGCAATATGGTCCTGTACAGCTGCAGTTTATGTAGAAGTTATTGTAAGGTTTCTGGATTTGTCCAATATTTGTAATGCTTGAGATTTCAAAATTCTCTTCATTCTTGTTCGAAAGTTCCTCCTTAAATCTCTTAAATTAAGTAATTAATATCTTCTGAGATTAACTTAGTATTTTTTAACAAAATCAAATACCTTCAATTCCAATCATTACTCGAAGAATTTTCCCAAATAAAATCCAATGTCTTTGTCTATGAGTCTATTTATGGTCCTTTCTCAAGGATACATATATCACTCAAGGATAATGCTTAAAAAATAATTACCTCCTGTGTTTGTTGTATAAAAGGAACACAATAAAAAAGGGAAACTTCTTACTTCTTTTTATTGATATTGCTTGGCCATCCATGACAACAAAGAAGCCCCCTCACATCCTTCGGCAATAAACAAAAATTCCTTTTAGTCGCATCTTTTGTATGTTGTTGTTGTTTTGTTTTTATCCTGCTCGCGTCTGTGCTATGTGCTGGTCGATTGATATTGAATTTTATTACCTATCTCTTCGAACTTTAACGAGATCATTTAAGCTCGAATGACAGCAGCAGCAGGAACAGGAGCAGGCAGCTATGCCAGAAGGATATGTTTGTCTTCGAAGCAACCTATCGGCTAAAATATACATACATACACAATCATAAGCATTACATAAGCTTGTTCTATTCCTGGCGCAGATGTTAGATTATAACGGTTAGTAATTTAATAAAACGCGGTGAATTTTCTCTTCTTGTGTAGTAAATTTAATTGATGAAAATCAATTCATAAATCGTGTCTGTATTTTGCTTCAGTGATGCAGTGGCAGGAGTCACACTGACTCTCATAGTAACCGTGCGTTGTTAGAATTATGTGTAGGTGGTGGGTTGTTGTACCAATTTCTCTACAAATACATTTTTAGGACATCCCATTTCTGATGGTCAAGTAAACAAATCGTGAGTCAGCAAAAGGGAGTCAGCTTTTATATGTGGGCAGCATAAAAGGACACGTTGATTGTCAGTGTTTTGTTTGGTAATAAATTTCATGAATTTGTTGTACACTTTTGACAGAGTTGCCAAGTGATTGCAATATAAAATTAACCAAATCAATTCAAGCACAAAAAAAATACTGTATCTAAAGTGACACAATTTTTGACGTAAAACTTCGATCCACAGCATGTGTCAAAAGATAAGAGTCTCGATTTCGGTTTTATCCTATTCTCGTAGATTTGTCAAATGCCCTTAAGTATAAATCAGGGTTGAATTCTGAATTGGACTCCTGGGATAGTTGACAGTTCAATTTGTTTCAATGATTATGTTATGACAGTTTTAATTTTACTAAAAAAATAAGAAATATATTGATAAAATCATGAAATGTCAAATGGCAATCATGAAAGCATAAGCACTGACTTCTATTCATTTTGACACTTCATTTCTCATTTTTTGTCTTGCTCTCACTTGATGTTTACAAAGAGATATTTTAAGAAATGAGTGGGAGTGTAAAAACATGATATATGAAACGTCAAAATAAGATGCTTCGTAGAGTAAGTTCAATGACTTAACGTAACGTAACGTCACTCTTTCGAAACGACTCAATTTGATTTCTTATCATTTTATCTCGCTCACGCTAGATGGAGATGTCATATGATGAAACGTCAAATTGACTCAAATAATTACAAAAATCACAATGTAATCACCGCCTAAAATTGTTTTCATGCGTCAAATACATACATAATTTCGTGACAGTTTTGTCACAAATCTTTATGATGACATTAAATTTGTCACTTAATTATTGAATACCTATGTTTTATAAGTTCTGTCAGTAGGGACATTCGAACAAAATCACACAAAATGGCAACATTGATTTCCGATTTGAATTGCCTCCTTCGTTTTATTAAGTGAATTCAATGAATGATTGATGAGCTACGTGATGTGTGATGGCCATAGCGCAGGAATATGTTTTTTTTTCCTTTATTTTTGATGGTTGAAAGGTTTTATTGGTATGATTGACATTACAAGGGCGAATGTCAACATTTCAAGTTTTATTAGTGGCAAATTGTTTTATCAGTTTAGTATGTTTTTTTTTGTTGTTGTGGTTTTTGCCAAGACAACTTTTATATAGACTTCTTAAGAGAGTTAGGTAACTTTTTTCAAGCATTTGTTCATTATGTAAGCTAAAAAATGGTTAGCTGAAAACCTTGTTCAATGTATGGACATGGAAAGATGATTAAAAAGTCATCTTTTCGTTTAGTTTAAGAAACTTAAATACCAAAAATAATGAAGTGTCCTTATGAACGTTTGACTTAATATTTGACTTATCCTAGTCCAAAACTTAATCAAGTTAATATCAAATTCTAATTTGCCAATTCATCAATCTAAATGTCTCCAATTTCAGTTTTTCATCACTTTCACACACACACTTATCTATTTAAGCCTTTGTTGAAATATTCCCTCACACACATACATACATACATGCATACATCTGAATAGCATGGTTAAAACATAACAAAAATATAAATTAGGATTATGAAAAGGACTCGTCGCTATACTCTACCAATATCCACACATCCGGTATCCTAAGTCTAGAGCATCTATCATTTCGAATCCTTTTCACTTTGTCAAACCATTTTCTGGAATATAGAAAAAAGAAAAAAAGAAAAACGAAAAAAAAAAAAACCAACACAACACTTGACAAGTGATAGTGACGTGAATAAATTCTCAATTCTATTTGTTCGTCCTTTTGATATGCTGACTCAGAGATAAATTACCCAATAGAGAGTATAGTGCGTATAATAAAGCACACATACTCAAACAAATTCGTGTATATGAAAACTAACAAATGGCATAGTAAACAGTTATATTGTGAAAAAGGGTATATTACCCTAAAAATACCCCTAAAGCTAAACAAAAAATGAAGAAAGTCTATAGATCTACCCTAATCTCGATGCTTTTTTTTATGACCTTAAGAACTACTTAATTTTTCTAACACGCCATCACAGCCAACCGCCCACCTAACGCCCCATCGACGTCGTCATCTTCGTCGGTTGGTCTGTCGGGTGGTGAGTACTTATGGGATTTTTTTTTCTGTTGGCATTGCGCCAGAGGGCATCTTCATAAAGCACATCAGGCTCTTGAATCACAATTTGTCAAATTAAATTCAGAAGAACATTAGTATTTTGGATTATCTTTTCGACTTGAGAACTTCTTAATGGCAACATCACATCAACTAAGTGATATATGGACTACATGGACAGGTATAAAGGTAAGACAGCAAAAAGGTAAATGAAGAAGTAGTTCCTTGAAATGATATATTTTTTTTTGTATGTCGAATTTAGTCTCAAATGGGAAATACTCATACATCATAATCAAAACAAAATGATTGTCAAAATTTTATGAAATCGAATTTTAAAGGTCTTAGACGAAGATTTTGTATGTGAATAAAATACAGTTCCCATTAATTCAAATCAAGAATTGTGTCAGCTCTTTGGGACATCTTCAGGAATATCAACTACAACGTGATACAGTGATTTCTATAATTCTTCTTCATTCTTAAAAGTTTTTGATTTTTCAGTATGTCAGTATCTTCCAATACCGGACATGAAAAAAATCATTAATAATTGTTGCACCAGTCTCATTTTGGAATAAGTTAAGTCCAATCGCAGCTCAAAAATCGAGACAATCAGTGAAACCTTGAAGATGGACAGGCTTTTCGACAGCCTTGGATTTTTTGAGCTTAGTCAATTCTGATTTCGACCGTTGCTTCCGTATAGTGAAAATAGGCCTCTTCACTGAAGATGATTTTTCGATGAAAATCCTAATAATTTTGATGCATGTCAAGGGCCTTGAAATATCACCAGTTGGTCTTGAGAAACTCACATGGTTTCGATTTTTTTATCACAAATTTCTTCCAATAAAGTTTCATCAAAGTCAGTTAAGGCGGTGCTTCATAACGACTTAAAAGTGTTTTGAAACTGTGACTACAGAGTATTGACCATTTTTGTAGTAAATTTTTACATTTTAAAGGTTTTGTCGTAAATTTTTTAGTAATGGCGGATCTTTTACTTACAAATGTCAAAAGATGACATATTAAAAAGTGACAGCTGCCCTCATAGCATACTACTCAAAACTAAACTTTTTTATGTATTAGTAAACCCTTTAGTACAATAATTACAATGTTTCACGTGACTTTTAACTTTAGAAAATTCAGTGACATTTAAACCGAAATGACTGACAGTTGTCAGTTAGCCATAATTTTGTTTTAATTTTATTTTTCAAGACATTAATCAACACGCCAAAAAAATACTATTCATTTTTTATGTCTTTTGAAGGATTATAAGTCAAAGTATTAGTATCGTCTCGATATTGGCAAATGGTATTTTCTTTTTTTATAAAGCGTTTAATTTTTGATCAGTCTTGTGTTTGAAGAACATTCAAACATTTTTTTAACTTATTAATCCATGAAAGTCTAAGTTATCACTCATTATGAACAACAAACTGTAAAACAAATAACTGTCGCGACATTTTTTAAGTTTGCAGATTTGTATATGTCTACAACCACTAATCGGACGGAATTTATGTTCTTCATGCTCACGGCCTTCGAAAATTAAGACGAAGTTGACGTTATCTCCATTGATTTAAGGAAAGCCTTTGACAAAATGTCCTTTTAGTCTTAGTCTTAGTCTTAGTCTTAGTCTTAGTCTTAGTCTTAGTCTTAGTCTTAGTCTTAGTCTTAGTCTTAGTCTTAGTCTTAGTCTTAGTCTTAGTCTTAGTCTTAGTCTTAGTCTTAGTCTTAGTTTTAGTCTTAGTCTTAGTCTTAGTCTTAGTCTTAGTCTTAGTCTTAGTCTTAGTCTTAGTCTTAGTCTTAGTCTTAGTCTTAGTCTTAGTCTTAGTCTTAGTCTTAGTCTTAGTCTTAGTCTTAGTCTTAGTCTTAGTCTTAGTCTTAGTCTTAGTCTTAGTCTTAGTCTTAGTCTTAGTCTTAGTCTTAGTCTTAGTCTTAGTCTTAGTCTTAGTCTTAGTCTTAGTCTTAGTCTTAGTCTTAGTCTTAGTCTTAGTCTTAGTCTTAGTCTTAGTCTTAGTCTTAGTCTTAGTCTTAGTCTTAGTCTTAGTCTTAGTCTTAGTCTTAGTCTTAGTCTTAGTCTTAGTCTTAGTCTTAGTCTTAGTCTTAGTCTTAGTCTTAGTCTTAGTCTTAGTCTTAGTCTTAGTCTTAGTCTTAGTCTTAGTCTTAGTCTTAGTCTTAGTCTTAGTCTTAGTCTTAGTCTTAGTCTTAGTCTTAGTCTTAGTCTTAGTCTTAGTCTTAGTCTTAGTCTTAGTCTTAGTCTTAGTCTTAGTCTTAGTCTTAGTCTTAGTCTTAGTCTTAGTCTTAGTCTTAGTCTTAGTCTTAGTCTTAGTCTTAGTCTTAGTCTTAGTCTTAGTCTTAGTCTTAGTCTTAGTCTTAGTCTTAGTCTTAGTCTTAGTCTTAGTCTTAGTCTTAGTCTTAGTCTTAGTCTTAGTCTTAGTCTTAGTCTTAGTCTTAGTCTTAGTCTTAGTCTTAGTCTTAGTCTTAGTCTTAGTCTTAGTCTTAGTCTTAGTCTTAGTCTTAGTCTTAGTCTTAGTCTTAGTCTTAGTCTTAGTCTTTTAATGTTTTGTCTTCTCAGACACATACCCTGATTGTAATTCGAGAAATACACGTCTCTCTTTTGTCTCACCTTCCAGCTTAAAAATCGGTCTCCAAAGCTTTCCCTCAAACCAACCCAATCCTTAGCTATAAGTTACTTAGATTGTAAGTTTGAAAAAGTTATCTCGGCAAAGTTTTATTGAAGCTGAATAAATTAGGGTACTTTTTATTATTTTTATTAGCCTCGTAAAATTCCATTTTGAAGCTTCAAAAGATAATTATTTAACGCTTATTCTTGAATCCTCTGTTTCCTTAAGCAAAGCAACTACTGGTCCACTTAAGGTATTTTCAGGATTATTTTTTGTCAGTTGGGGTTTTAAATAAGTGGATCTAAAAACCACATGCAATTCGCCACAATATCATACATTTTTTTAGTTCACTTTACTAAAAGTCCTGCAAAAGTATGACCCTGTTATTTCTCTGCGCTTAGTGATCTAAAACTATTCAAAATTCTCACAAAAGGGAAATGTATTTTTTTTTTTGAAAAATTGTTGTTGTAGACAAAGAAATCTTTTTAACTTACCATTATTATACTTAAGTTGTTCTAGTATCGTATAATAATTAAATTTAAATTTTGATCCAATATTTTTCCTTTTAATTTGTATTGATATGACTTCAGGCCAATACAATGACAACAAAAAGGACTAATTTATGTTTTTCAAATTGTTCTCTTAAATAAAAAAAAAAAAATATACATACAACAATTTTCCACTTTTTTTCTCATTTAAACGTTGTCTTTGATATGCCAACTAACTGCTATCGATTTCCTCCACAATTTCAACCAAACCCTCATTTGGCAATAAATATTCCGCTTAAAAACCACGATGCCTGCTTATTATCAAATAAGTCACGAAAATCCCATGAAAAGTGTAAGGAATCATATCAGATACAACAACTCTACACGCATACACATATCTTTGTAATCATTCTTTGTATGTATTCGATGCTTTAGCCGAGATATTGTAGAAGGCGCTGTTTTTGTTCCGATAACAGCCGTAACTAATCATATAAAAGCCATTAAGGCAAAATATTTGCTATTGCTATGAATGCCTTGCCTATATATACTGTGCAGCATTTTTCTCCTGGTTCCTGGTTCAGCTTAAGCTCTTTTTAGACCGTGTGCGGTACCATATCCCATCACCCATTAGCTTCCCTGTTATATTATGTTATGTACATATATATGTATGAAAGACGATGCGACCATGACAGTGACACCCATTGAGAAGGCCTGCCCTGGATGCGAAAAGCGAAAAGCGAATCCCTTACAAATTACGTTACATTCAATACATCCTTTTTGGCCATTAACATTGCCAGAAGCTTTATCGTTTTTCTTGTAATAAAATGGCGTCATTAACGATATATTTTTACTGATGTTTCAGCACATTTTCTAAAATATGTGTGCAACTCGCACCAAAAAACATCCCAAAAACACAACAACAACAACAACAACAACAACAACAAATGAGAAATCAATATTCAATGGAATCAGAATCAGGGAGGTGGGGTGGGGGTAAAGGGGCGTAGAAACGTTATTGGTATAAAATATATCGGTGACATCTGCGTGAAATGAATTTTGTGAATCTCATCACACACATACTTTTGTTTTATTAAATTTCAATTTATTTTATTTCAGTTTTTTTTTTTCTTTTTGTCGAATGTGATTTTGAAAAATAATATTCCTGATGAAATTGAGACTCGCTTAAGTTTAACCATATCAGTTTTTGCGATGTGTGGATTTTGGAATTCTAATTCAAGTTTTTTTTATTTCAACTCCTAAAATTAATTGCGAATTCCGTTTTTTCCGTACCATTTCTTTTATTAGATATTTATTACAAATTACATGTGAAACTAGAATTGCTAAATTTTAGACGAAAAAGTAGTTTTTATTATTCAAAGTTAACACTTTAACTGTTGTATGATTTTTGTGAAAATTAAATGTCTTGATGTCAACACGAGGTAACCCCTGTTTGTCACACTTAATATTTGAATTTAAAATGTCCCAGTGATCACCTGCATAAATTTTGACAGGCTTGATTTAAATAAAAAAGGTTCAATTGCCTAAGGTCATTAGTATTTAGTAATATTAATATACCTAGTTATAAAGGGGTCAAATATACCCCCAATTCAGGAAATCGTTTTTTTATCAAAAAAAAAAAACAAAAAACTGTTTTTTCTATACATACATAAATTTTGACATTCATGACAGCCCGATTTCAAATAACTTTTTAACTTTTTCTGGGTCGTCCATTCCGTTGTTCCGTTTAAGGCTTATGAAATTGACAGGCATGAGCTGTTGTCAAAAAAGTTTGCAGGGATGTTTTAAGACTTGATATCATAAGTACTTCTGGAGAAACAATTAAGATGACGATTGTTTTGGATTTTTATTGTAAATTTAAAAACTAAGAGCTTTTTCCAAAAATGTCACCTTTTTTTAAAAATTATGAGAGGTTAAGGGGAAAAGAAAGGCTGTATTTTATTATTTATATAAAGATAAAACTTGATTAATGGTAACCAAACTTTGTTTCTGTTTTTTTATAGAAAAAATACTAATTTCTCTTTTTAATATACATAAATTTACTAGTTGCATCCAACTTATTTATTAATGCTTAGTAGTATCATTTTGAAATATTAATGGAAATATAGACCCAGTTGGTTAAGTGGTTTTCTCACTATTGAATTTGTAGCAAAATTTTAGAAATAGTCGGATGTTTTTCTTACGCCTGGCCCCTACAATTTGAAGTTGCATATACGAGCTGAAGTATGGAAATAAGTTGCCAGTAACTCTAAGGGCCAGTTTCATACGAATAACTATAAAAAGCATTTGTTCTGAGAGTAGAAATTCCGATATTTCAATTAAAAACATATTAGTAGACAAATGCCAACTTAAAATTAAAAAAGAAACTAATTAAAAATTCCGGGAAGTTGCTTTTAGTTGCCTAGAGAGCGCTGATTAGCAACTTACTTTTTTCGACGACATAGAAAAATGAATGTTATCAATTTTTTTTTGATAAAGTAGGTTAAAAACCGAAATATGAAATTGATGATTCGTTTCAAAAACTGTTAGTTCTATAAAATTTGTGGAAGGTTTGCACTTTGTATTGCAGTTGAAGTATAAAAATAAATATTAACGAACACACCCCAAAACTCTGCCAACAATAATTCATTCTTTGCACACACTGCCCCCTACATTTCACAATTGGAAACTTTATCTTCACTTATGTGAATATTTTTACTGACTACTGACTTATATTTATTCTCTTATCCGTTGTTGTTATTTCCCATGTTAAATTTTCAAAATATAAGCAATGTCAAATACTCCATCGTATGCAAAAAAATTGTAGTTCAACTTTATTTCAAACATTAATTGTCATTTTTTTTTTCTTGAAAAATCTACCAAGCCTCTTAACCCTTCACTTTCATTCTAAATATGCCCCTATTTTGACAGTTTTCTTATCCTAATCTACCAAAACTTATGTGTATATATATGTACATATCTGAATCCCGTCAGATTCTATTTACATAATTTATTAAAATTTCAATCAAACTAAAACTATGATAAATTAATGATTTTTTTTACTCTGCAGCATATTGCTAATAAAATAATAATATCTATTTTCTCTTTCTCTTTCCAGGTAAGTCATCTAATCAACAGCTAAACTATAAATAGACCAACTCCGACAATAGACTCCATTTGCATACACATATACCTAGTATCTAAAGCTCCAGCAAAACACATCCAGGATATGACGACTGTGATGATGATTATGATGATGATGATGATAATGATGGGAATAGGAAGGGGAATGGGAAAACAGAAATTTCTTAATTGCACTCTCGGTATTTATGACATTTATCAATATTTATGTTTAATCAACATCACAATCACCGTCATCGTCTGCATGAAGTCAACATCAGCATCCTGATTATTTTCACTATACATATATCCATCTGCAACAAATTGACACAGAGATTAGAGAGACGGAGAGAGAGAGAGAGTGAGAGACAACCCTAGATAGAAAAAAAAAAACAACATAGAAACAGCAGTTCTATGATTGGTTTGGGTATAGAACTGTATCCTGCAGGTGCTCTTGCTTTTGTGTGTTTTTGTTTTTGTTTTTGTATTTGTATTTGTATTTTGTTTGTATGTCTGAGCCATCATCTTCTCTGAGGGGTTATCAAATATTTACCTTCAACTCGGCAAATCAACAGACCCACAGATACCCACTCACTCAAACTAAGCATTTGGCAAAAGCCAAAACCCAGATATATATACAGTTATTTAGTCCTCTGTGCCATGTCCAAATTCAGTCACTCAATTGTCCACTCCAAATCCAACTATACTAATTCCCATTCCTCTCTAAAGTCAGCTATATATTTATCTGTGTATTTGTATTCCCACGCTATTTCTATGCAGGACATCTATCATCCACTCAAACACACACACACACACATACACAGACACAAAGGCGGATATATCCCCGTACAAATATGAATTAATTATGAAATGAAATAATGCTTTACGTATGCAAAATAACAAACAATCCGTTAGTTGATATCGTATCTAAATACATACGTCCATATCCATATCGACTCACTTAAATCCGTCCGACATTCCGCTCGCCTCAGAGTTCGAAGTCGGAGTTGGAGTCTGAGTTGTGAGGGGAGGTTTTTTGTGGTTGAGCAAACAAGTTAAAGCCTTTTGGGGGCAAGGCAGAGGGACAAAGTTGCTGCTTTGGGATACGACTGTTTCGAAAAGGTATAGGGGCTGCTTGTGCAAATCCTTGTTGTTTAAGGACACATCCAACATGGTCATTTAAGGACTGACTACTAACTGGGTATTTATATGCGATGTGCGTGTTTAGTTTTCACCATGAGAAAGCGGCTCGTGTTTAAAATATATATTTCTAGTATGTAGGTAGTTAGTTGGGCACCACGGAAGATAGACCCTGACACAGTTACCATGTCCGTGTCCGTGTCCGACCATGACAAGCAAGTCATCAATTAACTGTATACTTAGATGGGTATATACAGTTCTTTACACACTCCATTGAATATACTATACGTGTCTCTGATGGTCCTGTGTGATGTTGTCGGTCGTCTTGATGAAGAAACTTCACCAGATGTGGTAATAATTATGAAGGTTAGGTATTTATGTATATTAATTAACATGAAAGGCTTAAAAAGGGTTAAAGTCCAATAAGTTAACAACTTGATTTAAGATTTTGGGTCTTGGGTTTTTGGGATATGAGTATAGACGAGATGTCAATGATACTGCTTGATCTTCAAGGGCACTCCTTTGAACTTAGGAAATTGAAAACAAACAGACAACAAAGAAAAAAAAAAACATAACTTGTACGAGGGTTCAAAGTTGTTATGGAGACTCATTGAGTTCTGCTCCTAGTGTTTTACCCCAACAAGCTCTTTGGGTTCTTTGGTTCCTTGTCAGCTTGAACTTTGGGATCAACGCAGTCAGTAGATGCGGGTCAGGACTTTTGGTACTTCATTCTTCTGCTTTGACAGATCAACATAGGAAGTATAGACACGTTATTAAATTTCAAGGCAAGTGTTAGTTTTCATCATACTTTCAGTCTTTACAATTGAAGTTACGTTACACAAGTACTAGGGTCTTCGTTACAATATACTGCCATCTAATTTTAAGACCCATTTTATGTATTTCTAACCTTACTTTTTGCCAATTCAAGACCCTCCCTTAAAAATTGAAGATCCCTTCTATAATTTTTTATTAGAAGAGAGGAGATCTCTTCAAGAGCGCTCTTATGAAGTTATCACCCTCTTAAAATACTTAAAACCCGGTTCTATGATTTTAGGACCCGCCGTTACATTTGAAGACATTTATTCAAAACTCACACCACAGACTGAAGACCTCCCTTCACAAAAAGCTCATTCCACATTTCAAAACTCAGATTTCATTACCCACCTTGACAACTAAAGAACGGGCTTTAAAAAGTTTAGTTTTTAAAAACGAAAAGTGAGGACCTGTTTCAACAACATTTATCCCGTTTTTCTATTTCAAGACGCTTTATGACTCCTCCCAAATTCCGTATGCCATGACACGCCTACTTGGAACGATATTCAGTATTTGTATTTGAAAAACAACCTTGTGTGACTTTTACAGTGGTGTTATAATTATGAGGGCTTATAATTTCTGAAAAAAAGAAATAATCCTAAATTTTGATCTTTAGTTTTCATCTTCTCGTTAGAAAATTAAACTTAGTTCTGCAACTAAACTTAAACAATATGACATACAAATTTTAATGAATTTCTTAATACCCACTTCAGATAGTTCTAATAAACCCTCATCTATACCCTTTCACTTCTACCTTTGATTATTGTGTATAACCAGGATCTAAATTTCTCTTTTGTTTTCGAAAACCATAAAGTTCCCTAATTAACTATACATTCTAGGTAAAAACTTATATCTACTTTAAAATTATTTTAATCAAAACTTTTAAAAGCCATTTCACTTTCGGTCTTTTGATGATTATAGATAGATTAATCATTCCATCAGCAGTGGCGTCGGCGGCGTTTAGAGAGAGAGAGTGTCTTCTGATGCGTAAAGTTAAAAAGTGCTACGGTATTGTAAAATTCAATAGATTCTATTAAACTTTATCTAAAATAAAGAATCACCCATTAAAAATTTGATTCTATCTCTCTCTTCTCCCTTCTACAATCATTATTATAAAAAAAAATCACCATAGAGATTCAAAATAATTTGCAGCACATTTCAAAAATAGAAAAAAAAAACAGACTGAAAAAGGCAGGTTTCACCACTTGAATAAAATCAAAGAAGAAGAAGAAAACTCATTTTAAAAGACATTTTACTAAGTCAATAAAAGATCCCATAGAAACCTCCCCCAATGCGTCGTCGGTCGTCGTTGGTGGCTGTGGGGGAAGGGGGGCAGTGTGATAGGTTAGGGATATACCATCCTCCCTATCGCCTGTCTCTCAATCAAAAAGCGTGACTTTATTTTAGCTTTCATGCATTTTAACGACGAATTAGCTCAGTCCCTAAGCATTTAAATCGACGGACGATTTTCATCATCTTCAATGTTGTCGAATTGTCGTCGAGTTGCTTCGTCGTGGATTCTCTTTAAATTCGTTTGCCTTAAGGACATTTCGCAAAAACACACACACACATCTATGCAATATAAATGAACCCACACCAACTTCCAGCCCAGGTCCCTATATATTGGTTCTTCTTCTATGTTGTTTTGTTCGTCCTTCATTCATCTCATTGACAATTTTAATCGTCGTTTTGCACGTAATATCCGTAACGGCCAATAAATGCGCAGTTCAATTTCGTTTTTATTACCGGTTCTCGCGTAAAATACTTTCCAAAATAAATAAAAAAAAAACCCGGAAGGAGGATTGAGATTTAATGGCGTCTGGATGTGCGTACTTATGTAACTTACCTGCCATCCTTCGTGAACAGTAGCAGCTGCCAGGTGACAGGTGGATGATTTTAAAACTCCGAAAAATTATAGGATAAAATGGAGAGAACAGAGAAGAGACACACAAAGTGCGGGATGAATAAAGTCGACGTTTCTAATGTAATTTCAAGTGACATCCTTTATTTCACAGTGTCAAAAGTTGAGGATGGGTGTGGATGTTGTCTGAGTCAGATGAATAGGCGACTGCAGATTGGGGGGCTCGAATGATGGGGAATAAATATAAAATTATAACGTTTGCATTATTGTAACACACATCCTCCTGTGATTAAGGAAAGACCCTTTTTTTGGAGCAAGAAAACCAGTTACCCTTTTTACAAGAATAAAAACTTTTTGACACTCTGTATCTTTGTTTCTCACTTGAATCTTTGCAAATTTAAGATTTATTGTTCAAGTAATTCCTGAGATACAGTTCCTTGACTGACTTACTGACACTCCATTAAATTAATGTAAAACTTCTCAAAATTTTAAAACCTTGAATCTACATACAAAGTTGAGTTTTTTGATGCAAACAAAGTAAAATTGTAAAATTAGATGTTTCCACTATTAGGGCGTGGTTCCACCCACTTTCTCATAATTGGAATTGATAAGAACATGTACAAGGGCACAAGTTTCATACAATAGTTAAAATGTTTCTGTAAGGGGCGTGGAATGTACCCACTTTTATAGGAATTTCTTGACAGATGTCAGAACATATTTTTAATTTAATTTATTATTTCATGATGTTGCTTTTGAAATTTTACCTTTTTTCGATATTTTTTAAAAATCTAGAATTTGCATACAAAATTACATTATGACAGAGTTGCCTTAAAATTTTGACACAAGAATTTTAAAGCAAGATTATGAAAAGCAGATTTTTGACTCAACTTCAACTTCTGAATCCTTCTGATATTTTAAAATTTTTAGTGAAAAGGTTTTTGTTTGTCTTTTATAATAAATTGTTGGCAACACTAATAGAAACATATTGACAACTGAAACGTCAAAATGACTCACTTCAAAAGAGTATACAGTAAAGAACACCTTCATAATTCAATAGTATTGAAAGCTTGACGTCTATCAATTTTTTCCTCGTCTACCACTACTTTTAATCCTTAGTGTCAGAAAACACAATTACAGTTGCATCTTCCAAGTAATACAAGGCTCCAAATGTCCACCAGCCCACCCCGTGCCCTTCTGATTATAAATTTATTTATAAAATAAAATAAATCAAGAAAATGGCGGAGAAATCACATCAAAAGCCGATAAAAAGCTTAAATTTCCGAACGACTTTTAACACAGTATATATAAATCCAATAAAACTCACAAAGCAAAGCAAAACAAACACAAATACAAATGCAAAAAAAAAAAAGAAAATCACTTCCTTCTATGAAAAAGCAGAATAACGGTAAAAAGTATTATTATTTGTGATTGGGATTTATGTTTCAGGATATTTTTCTTTCAATAGAAAATCTGCATCAATGGGAGTTGAGCATAAAAAATACTCGTGTATACCATAAAACAAATCTCAGCTTTCTTTCATCACTATTAAATCCTTTTTTTTTTTTTGTTCATTGTTCTCGTACATACCTAAACATCATCAATATGGCAATCGATTTATCCCTCGAAAAGAGAAACAACAATGTCATCAAGGACATTTTTTAAAGTATTTTTTTCTTTTGGTGTGTGTGAATTGTTGTTCCAAAATTACCCTTTTCTTTTCGGTTCTATGCTTTTTTTATTATTATTATTATTATTTTAAGACTATGTCCTGCGCGCTCTTAGAAGGATATCGAGGAGACAGGATTAGTTGTATCGTCATCATAGCTAAGAAGGAAAGGGTTGTAGATGCAAAATGGCAAAATTGGTTTAGTCCTTATAATTCTTCATCAATAACTTATAAGAAGTGGATATTTCTGGGAGCGGGATAAGAGGGGGAGATGTTCAAGAATATTGTTATAAGTTTAGTATGAACATGTTGATGGAATTACAATTCAGGATTATGAAGAGGTATCCACCAACCATCACCAACAGACTCCTAGCTTGCAGAAAAGGATCCTAGAAGACAAGACAGCATAAAATCAAAAGAAAAAAAAACAACAACAATGTTTTCAATTTTCAAGGACAATGAGAGTGTATTGATTTATAATTAAGATGAGAAATCTGCTTGGTCAGTTGGAAAATTAAGAAATTCTCTCAAGTGTTATCGAAGATGTCTGAATCTGGAATTGAATGGATCCGATTGGGTATATATGTACGAGGACGATGGTTTTTCTTTTTTGTATTGATGTGTCCTCTTGGAAAGAATTCAATTTTATTTTTAGATTTAACGATTTTAACTTTAAATGAAAGAACTTTGTTGGTTTCAATTTAGTGTAGTCAAAAAAAAAAAAAAAAAAAAAAAAATGGACACTTTAATAGGATATTTCAAGTTAAATAAATAAAAATTCTTATAACAATGTTTTACTTCTTTTTTCTCATCAGGGGAAAAGTAAAAGAATGTTGTCTTTATGGTTTATTTTTATCACTTACAACAATGGTTTTAGAACTCTTATTTTTTAATGATGAAAAGGAAAATTATGTTTTTTGTGTACGTAGAAGATTTTTTTTGTGTACGTAGAGGATTTTTTTTTTTGAAAGTTGATATTTCATCATTAACTTTCTTTGTTTAAATTCCATTTTTGGATTGGATTAAAAATAAGTTTAATCTTAATTTAATACGACGTTGCTGGTGATCTATCGGCTTGAGTTCTTGTGTTAACTGAACTTTTAAAGCCTTAGGAGTTTAGCCTTTAGCCTCTAAAGTATATGTACACATATTTCCTTATTCCAAAAGTCTGCTCTACGGGCTCCTGGAAGAATATTCTCAGAGTTGAGCACACGGTTTTGACAGTAGCCGCCCGAGAATTGATTCACAATAATGGAAAAGTGCTTTAATTTTGCGAACTGCGAATGCAACATTTTCGGCATTTTTGTTGTGATACATTGTTCCTATTCAGTTATTGCGTAGTTTTTACTGTCAAATGCCAAAAGTTGACATCTTCAAAGTGACAGCTAGTGACAATGAAGTCTAAGTTCCCAATAAACCCTCTTCTTGGAAAACTCTTCATAAATAAAAAGTATCAAGTAATTACTAATTGAACTTTTTTATTGTGAACTTTGTCTTTCAATTAAGTTAGTGATGCAATTTCTTCCTTATACACGCAACGCACTCAATTACAGGACAAGTGACATTATTTTACAATTTTCTCAGTTGCTATACTGCAGCACTTTCAATATTCTCGTATTCTGAAGATATTTATTTCTATCGACCATAACAGAAAATGTTTTCTAAACAAAAATTTTGTGTTGCGTTTTAAGTTGATTTTTTGTTTTCTTTTCAAAAAGTCCTGAACCAACAACACCACCTCAACAGCACCAACCTCATGTCCTGTCATTCTCATATTCTACGAGTAGATACATCCATACACACATTACATATGTATGTTTGTTTGTATGATGATGGTTCTTATGTTTAACAAGATCTTAAGGAATTTTTTTTTTGTTTCTTTTTTTGTGTTCCGTCCAGAAGAAGAGTGTTTACTGTGGAAATGAAGAAATAGTGCCAACATATACTTTTCCAAGTACCAAATCTCTTAACCGAGTTTTTCAAAATAATAAAATAAAAAAATATCTGAATACATGCATTATATGGTATAGCACATACAAGTACACACAATTTTTTGTATTTATCCCTCTTTCTAAGTTCCACACTTATTGCATACAGAATTTGTGTAATTTCGTTTTTCAATTTGCATAAGTAAACTTTGTTAGCAGCATGCAGAAAAATTGTAGAGGGGGAAGGATACATCGACACATACACACTTGGTTATTTCTATAAATATTCTTGCATACAAATATATAATGAATGTCCTTGGGGCTAGGTTGAGTGTGAATTGGTTGGTACAGAACAAAACACAGAAAAAAAATAAAATAAAATGGAGAAGCAAATAAGAAAACACGTAAACTTTTCTGATAGAATTTTTCAAGATAAAACTCTTCCAGTAGGTTTTGATGGTTTTTTTTTTGTTGTTGATTTTTTTTTGAAAATCTCCTATTAATGGTCGATTTTGAACATGAAACTTTGACGTGTTGAATGTTTGTGAACTTTGGAAAGTGATTAGGAGGACCAACATTTCAGAAACTCATTCGAGGATGTATTAAATTGGATACTTGAAGTCCGGTCTAAGTTGCGTAGTTTTCAAGAATTTCAGTTAAAACAAGATTACACTTGTTGTAAGTATCTTCTTAAGTAGAAAATGTTTTAAGCTGGAGGCATCTTGAATTTCTTCTAAATTCATCACTTGTATTTCACTTTGACAATAGTTTTTATTGTCAAATCAAGGGTTCCTCAGGGTGGACATTTAGGTCCACTTCTTTTAATTTTTCCTTCAGCAACTCTCTAATCGTGTTCTGAATATTCTTACACGTATTTAAGAAGAAATGCATAGACACTAACTGATCTCGTCAAACATTGCTTCAAAAATGTATATTTAAAAAAAAAAAAAGCAATACGCATACGCCCCAGTGCACCACTCAACTTTATCGCTGTTATTATCGCTATTAAGTGATTGTGTGTCTTAAATTATCATAAATTAACATACCTCCTCTCAAATTTAAGGATGTGAATTATGGTATGTCAAAATATAATAAGTTCTAAGAACATTTCGAATAAATTCCCAAAGTATGTGTAATGGAATTCTTCTGAGTATTTGAATAATTCACAACTCCTTCAAAAAAAAAAAAAAATATATAATATTTGAAAAGAAAAACAATAACATAAACATAAAGTTCCATTTAAATTGAATAAAACAAAAAAACTCTTTCACTTATACACTCACACGCTATCGTATGTTAAACTTTTATATAATTTTATAATTTTTGTTATACCCCAGTTACTCGTTCACCCTCTCTTCCTCCTCTCTCTCAGTTGTGCACTCAAATTCATATAAAATTCATTTCAAGAAAAAAAAAAAACATTCAAACTTTTTATCCCATAAGTTCCATTGAGTGAAAACTTTAAAGATACCACAACACACAGTGCTGAGTGCATACAGACAGACATACATATGTATGTATGTATGTATGTATTCTTGTTCGTAGGTAAACATAACCATCAACTTTTTTTTTTGGTCTTTTGCATTCGATGTTATTTCAAATGTTGACTCATGGGGACTGAACTTTTATTTTTACATCCTTTAAATTTTATGTGTCGTAGTTTTTTTCTTTTTTTTGACAAAAATCTCAGAATGTTGCTGTCAAAAATAGAAAGATTTAATATGGAAATATGATATGGAATGATAAAACGATAACGATAAAATAACAAATTGTAAGAATTTCAAGATGGAATGCATCCACTTAAGTTTTCATAAATGGATGATGGATATATTATGAAAATTTTACATTTACTTATGTTTATTGATTTTGTTTTATACCTTTGAATAAATAAAATAAATTTATCAAAATTCCTTGTGACACGACCATTTTTTGGATTTGACAAGCTTAAATTAAACAACATTTTAATCGGACTTACGTAGATAAGTGAAGTTGGTTGTTGTTCTTGCATTTCTCTTCGAAAGTACGACAGTTAACTTTTTTAAAGTTTTTCTAAACTTCAATCTATCAAAAATATCGTTTCTAAAGGATTTTTAATAAAATCAAAAACTGGCTTAAAGAAGATTTGTCCACGATACTATTTTTCTGTAATTTTTGAGTAAACGTTTGTCGTGGGTCTGAATATTCTTACTGAGATTCTTACTTAAAAAGTGTAAAAAATTAAAAAATTGTTTTAATAATTTTCACATAACTTTTACTAAGAATTAAAATGATGATTTTTAAAATAACCGTAAAAACAATCAAAATTTAATATATCATTTTTAACACAAACATTAAAGTCACTTTATAAAATAGAGACTTGTCTCGGTGTCATCAAAAATGACGATCTCGTTCTCGTATCAATGAGTCTGGTCTAAGTCTCAATTTTGACATCTTCGCTCCTTGATTGTTTGATTTGAAATTTTGTCTGGTTTCCAATTTTTAAATATTAAAAAAAAAATTAAATAATTTTTCGAAAATTCTGATTTGATAAAGGATTTTGACAGTTTATGACTTTTAATATGAATAAAAAACAATATTTTGACATTTATATACAATTTCTTTATGAATGCCACTGTGAATATAAAATTTCAAACACTTGACACAAAATTTGGAAAATCTGAAAAATTTTAGTATTTCAGAACAGAATTCCTAATTTTTGGGATAATTTTGCTTTACATCGATTGTATTGAAAATGTTTTCTTACTAACCAAAAAAATTTCCAAAAATGGTGAACATTTTGGCAAATTATTGTCAAAAATACAAAAATTAAGTTTTCTCATAAGAATTCAATCTTTTGTGAATGCAATCATTCGAACGCAATTATTTCAGATATGAAAATAAACCCAGCGATGATTTCAAACAATTGTTGTCAAATGATTGGGGAAAAATAATTCCGATCGTTTCGATGTCAAATGATTGGTGTTTGTAACATTGAAGTCTAATTCTCAAAATGACAGAAATTAATAAATTTCTAGCCTTCTGATTTTAAATGAATTTCTAAACTTAATATTCAAAAAAAGTATGACTTAAATATCACGGTCAAAAATTTAACGATGTCTTCAAATTAATTTGACAGTTCATTGTGGATTCAATTACTAAAAAATGCTACAAAGTTCTTAGTCCGTACATTAAATTATGAAAAAAAGAAATTTCGTAGGTTCGCTTAAATTTTCGACTTAAGAAACTTCTTATATACTTTTTTTACTTCAATACTAATGTGTCTTCAAATAGGCGAACATTTATATTTTAACAGTTTTTCATTGTTATTTGTTTAATTCTTGTCAGATTGAAACAGACTTAGGGGTACCGCCCTTGATTTGTTTTAGATTGTAAAAATATTAAATTTTGGTTTTTACAATCTCTCTTATGTTGTTCAAATTTTCCAATTTTTTGTGGGGGGTTAATATGAATTTCATTGTTGTTGGCATTACAGTGTTTTGCATGTTCAATATTAATGGACCATACATTTTCAAACAATTTCTTGAAGTATTCAAGCATACCTAAAAATAAAAAAAAAATATGTTAAGACTTGAAATATTTACATCAAAGAAAAGATTTTTCAATTGGGTATGAGTCCAGTCTCAACCCACCTTAAACCTTTTACATAGTATAAACCGTGAAGGTTGAAACGAGTTATTTTATTTAAAAGAATCATTTCTTTTCGGTTGAGGTGTCTGAACATTTTTTTTTTGGTTTTTTTTTTTTATCTTTAACAAAAATAGATTCCCCTTTAGACTTGTTACAGATAGATACTGTATCTATCCTAAACACATTCGAATTTTTTGTTTCGGTAAATTTGTTCATTCAAGCATCCAAAAGGAATACCTTGCTGCTTGAGTTGGTTTAAGGTTTCGTTTTTTTTTTTTGTTTTTTTGTGTCAGTATTTTTTTGTTCTTGTGACATCAACGAAAAACTACGTCAAAGTTTTGTAGTTGATTTTCTTCTTCCTAAGTTAAACCTTAGAAAATAGAAGTCTAGACATTCGGTTTGAACACTTGCATAGCTACCTACGTTATACGCTATAAAAATAAAATCTAAACGTTTACACGGTTGGTTATCTAAAGCTTCAATTCGCATAAAAGTCATTGACTTTGTAAAAAAAAAAGAAACCCTGAAGAAGTTCACTATTGCACAAACTTTATTCCACACACACACATACACACACGTAAAAAGTTCCTTATACTCGTATATCTCCTCATAACACACCCCCAATGGAGTTTTCCGTTTTCGTGTTTTTTTTTTTTTACTTTAAATTTAAATCCTTTTTCGTTTCTTTGTGAGCTTATTTTCTGTGTGTTTTTCCTTCATTTTCTTACTTAACATAGAGTGTTTTTTTGTGTGTTTGATGGTGGTGATGAGGGAAAATTTCGTCCTTTGGTCTTTTACTCATTGCCCCCACTTCCAACCAGCCACTCCCACTCCGCCTTCTTGTTCTGGAGGTCCTCATTTTATTCCCTCAAGTAGCTCACTGTTGTAGCTCAGATGTGATGCGAAAAAAATGACGTAAGCAGTATCATGTACTATAAGTTTCACCAACAATGAGGAGTATCCTTTTGGGTAATCAATGCCAATGAAATTTTATGAGGTTCACGTTCTTTGTATATGAGTACGAGTACGAGTAAGAAAATGTATTCCCCATTTCCCTGTTATCCTTGAGTTCTTTTAACATGATAATTTTGAATTTTCCCTTTTTATCCAGGATTTTTTTTTTGTTTTTTTTTTGGTAGGGAAAAAAATAAAAAAATAAATACAAATAAAAATAAGGATCAGTGATTTATACCCAAAATTATATTTTTCATTTATGTTTTTATTTTTTCATTCTGTGTGTGATGTGAAATCCTGATGATGAAAACATGTTTTGATTGTGTGGACTTATCCTACTTTTCACTATGCACACATTCATATGTACACCACCTACTTACCTATACATGCATATGTACATATATGTTTGAATATAGTTATGAAAAGATAAAATCCCATTTGTTTTAAGCTTCAAGGATTTTTGTGCAAAATAAAAAGGATAGTGTCAAAAGAGAAGCGAAAACGACGAAAACCTCTACTGAATATGACATTTGTAGAAAGTTTTATAACACAGAAACAATGTTGTTTGTTTTATTTAGTTTTTTTTTTATAATACTTGTCATCACAAAATACAAACACACAAACACACACATACATAGACACACATATATGAAGATTACATGAAAAGTTTATTTTGTAAACCAAAATAGAAAATGACCTCGAAACACATAATTCAAGTCAGCAAAAATGTCAGATGCAATCTCATATAAAAGTAAATTTAAGTTGCGCTTTATGTTTATAAAAACATTTTATATATCTATGTATATATGTATGTATGTAATGTATTTTGTGTAAAGGAAAGAAAATGGATTTAGACTAAAGGGACCTTATGTCGCTGATCGTTGTCTTTTTTCGAACCCAAGGACAATGCTTTGTGGAGGTCCTTGTTTTTATTTTTGGTTGACTCTCAGTTCCCTTGTTAGTTGGAATGTATGAGATTTTTCAAAAACAAAAAGAGGACAGCTGCATTCAAGGAAAATTTGTCAGTTGCTAACATGACAAAAAGTTAATCGATACAAATGTACTTCCTTTTGAGCCATTTTAGAGTGGCGAGAAAGAGTTAAACGCAAAAAAGATGGAACTGAAAAAAAAAATGGCTTAGTGGCTTTATAATATTTTGTAAGCTTTTACGAAAAACTAAATTATCTAATTGTCTACCAAGTGACAAATTACATAGAGTTTGGTTTGTTCGCCATGAGGATTGCTTTGTCAGACAACTTGGTGGCAAGTTCATATTATCACCTCCATGTGAGATAACCACTATGTCCATGAATAGCTTCTGCAGAATTTCCACACTTGGTAGTTGGTGTCGAAAGAATTTGGTGATCAACGACCTTTAACACTCCTTTCCAACGATATCCTGACCACCGAACTCAGCGTATGAACCGAAATATGAACCATGACTCCACTAGTCCAAAATTTTAACTTAAAAAGTAACTCTTTCTGCATAACTTTGGTGTCCTTAAGTTCCATACTCATTCTTCTAAAAATATTCAGGGATCAAACAACCTTGACAACCTTGATCATTCAAGAAGTCTCTACATGTATCCAGATCGCGAGTCGACGACATCATCCATTTGCACACTTTCCACTTGCAAAGCTTCGGACGTCCTGGTCTTTCGTCTATCATACAATGCTTTGCAAAGGACTTTCCGAGCTAGTTGCCCAGCCCTAGGAGTCTACCGAACTGAAATTTTTTCACGACATCTGCTATCTGCTTCAAGGGAAGTTCCATAATGCATTCTGTTCATGATTGTTTCGTTTCCGGAATCGTCCTTCTTCACTCACGGGGCTAACAATTCTCAGTAAGTCTTTCATCTTGAAAGCGCCTATAAAAGGTTGGAGTGTCTTTTACTAAGGATCCAGGTCTGGTAGTACCGTCGTCGTAGGTAGTCTTAAAGTCTATGAAAAAATAGAAAGTTGGAATATTGAATTCTAGAAATTTTTTTATAGTCTGGTCCGTAATTGATTTGCCTGCCTGCGATGAACCCACACTGGTATTGTCCATCGAACGTTCGCCATCAGTTTTTTTAATGTAACATCAATATCGGTTTCCAACTATCAGTACTAGGTTCTCCAGTTTAACCCTATCTTTTTGGTCCGTAGCTCTTTGAGCGGGGACATCTTCAGCATAAGAAGTCTTCAATCCTTAGATCATGACTGATGTCTCAATAATCTTTGCTTAGTAAAAAAAATGCTTTAGTTCCAAAAAAATATTATTTCGATAAGAACTTCAAAGTGTCCATTATTCTAGATCCTCATGGGAGAATGAGTCACTTTGGACAGGAGAAGCCATCCACCTTTACATGGATGGATCCGAAACCGATGAAGCGTTTGTTGAAGACCTATACCCAGACAGACTAAATCTATGTCTCTCCTTTCATCTACCCAAACACTGTAATGTGTTCCAGGCAGAACTTCTAGCCATCAAAGAAGTCCTCTTTTGGCTCAAAGAAAACGAGATATCATCTACTGATACATTCATCTTCTCGGACAGTCAAGCTGTCATTGAATTCTTAGAATCTGTCTCTAAAAATTCATTTATAGCCCAACATTGTAGATCATCTCTGGTGCAGATGGCTGGACAATTCAACAGTCACCTGATCTGGGTGCCGGGCCATAAAAACATTCCGGGTAATTGCAAAGCGGACAAACTTGCAAAAAAGGGAACAACAAGAAACCATACATAAGATGAACCACATTATGGTCTAATATATGTATGTATGTACGTCCACTTTCGGGCAACAAAATTAATTTGGCCAAAGCATGATGCTTAACGCTCGAAGCAACTTATCTCGATTGGTAGACTTACTTACTGGATTGCAGCTCCAGCAAACGATTTCTGTAGAAGCTATGTGGGTGTGGAAGAAGAAGAGTCAGTTCCTCATCTTCTTTGTTGTCCTACACTTTCCAATGAAAAACATTAAATTTTAAATCGTTAGACTTTTTATATTGATATAAAAATATTACTATATTATGATTTTAACTGGTAGCAAAAAAAAAAGAAAATGTCTTTTTTCGTAAATCCAGGAAAGCTTTCATTTTTTTTTACCAATGCAATGTTCGCCTCAATAGTTTTGCATAAAATATCACATAAATAAAATGACTTATAGCCTCCATTTTTTTTGTTCTACCATATTTTGATCCTATTCCCACAATGCTGCTAAATCATAATCCTCCATATTTTCCAATTTTTCTTTCTCTCTCTCTCAATTTCCCCCATAAAACTTTTCCGAGTTCAGTCAGATTCAGCAATTTCTAAATTTAAATCAATAAAAAAGTTTAAGTTTCTTTTTTTTTTTGTCATTTAACTGCCAACAAATTTGCACAATTTTACGAAAAAAAACAAAATTACCAAATTTGTTACAAAAGAGAATTTGAAAATTTGAAAGAAAACACACATAGAAAAATAAAAGAGAAGCCAAAAATTTATACGAGAGTTTCCAATAAAGGATTTTTTCCATTTCCCAAAACGATAATAAATTCATTGTAATTTATTGACACAGATACGGCAATAGTCGTATGTTTGTATGTATGCCTGCACGGCGGCAGGACGATTTCAATTTCATTGTCCCCCTTGCCCTTTTCTATTTGCTGCATCTGGTGTCACAAAGTACGAGTATTATTATTTTTATATTCTATTGCTATTTTCTTTTTTTTTACTTTTCTCATCTTTTTATTCAACAACGGATGTATTCGCTTGCTGACAATATAATAAAGTCAAAATGCCATTTGTTTGTGTGTGTGTGTCCGTGTATATCCTTACAAATGGTTGCAGTTGCAATACAAATACAGATATAGATACCTTTTGGAAATTGTTCTTTGTGCATGTGGCATGTAACATCTTTCTAAAAGTGCTTGTTACAGTTATTGCGTGTGTCGACTTTTATTGAATCACAATATTTTTCAAAATTGTCATTGTCTTGTTGTTAAGGACAAAATTTGTTATTGGAAATGAAAAAAAAAAAAATATCACAACAAAAGTTTTTATTAATTTGATTTGATACTTTGGATGTAATAGAGTGTGACAGTTGACAGGTAGACAGTATCAAAGAAAGAAAGAAGAAGACAAAATTTCAAAACGTCATTCTATGTGCTAAGAAATAGATATTGAAACTGGTTTTGGTCCAATTTCGAAGTGACATCAAAAACATATAAAACCAAGTGCAATATCAATGAAATAAAAAGTGCGTATACGCCTCAGTATGCCATTTATAATTATTGTATTGTACTGTGAAAGTTTGTGTAATTTGGTATTTTAATAAGACTTTTAACACCACCAAGCGTTGTTACAGAATTACAAAAAAAAAAATAGCACCTGTCAAAAATTTCAATCAATTTGTCAGATTTTTACCATTGACTTATTTCCTACACTTTGTCTATTGAATGAAAAACCACATGTTAATTTTTGGATACAGATGACTAGGGTCATATGATGACATATGGCATTTTTTTAATCCGTAAAATCGTTCTTTTTTGTTATGAATGATCAAATTTTTAATAATTCTTCTAACTTTCCAATTATATCAATATCCAAAATACAAAACAATAAGTTTGAGAATTATTTGTAGTTCGACATGCACACTTTATATTCAAAAAATAGCAATTAAAAAACTCTTTTTCAATCGATTTCAATGCTGAAAAAAGGGGTACCTCAGGGAAGTCACTTAGGGCCACTTCTTTTAATCTCAGTTACTAATGTAGTGTCTCTTATCTTGTTCTAAGTTCTCTTTGGCAAAAATGTGATACTGTTTTTTAAAAAAGGGACAAATTTTGAAAAGGGAAATGTGTACGGCCCCAATCTTGTGATCTTTCAGAACCCTGATTTAATTGATTATATTGACTTCTTAGCTTTGTGACTTGGAGAAAAAAAATTCACAAGTTTCAAGCTGCACAATCTGTGTGTCAAATCTACACCTCTCCCGTGTATTACCATGCTCCAAAGATGCTCATGAAAAATGTCAATTAAGAAATGAAAAGTTTTGCATATAGCGTCGTCAAATTGCGTTTCGTTGACGAAAGAATCTTAGAAAATTGTCCAATTCATCAAAACAGACGGTTTTAGTATTCGAAAAATGCACGAAGACACACAATTACATAAATGGTTTTTATTTATTGATTTGACAAGACAAACTCAATAATAGACATCCAGTTTGACAGTAGTTGAAACATCATCAATATATTCACCTGTCAAAAATGAAACGATAATAAATTGAAAATTGATAAAAGGATTACGAACAACCCATGGATGTCCTTTAAATTGAACAATGAATAGGTATTCCCTGAAGTTCCTATAAAACACGAACACGAATACAACACAAAACTTCAATTTCAAACCGTTTTGAACATTAATTTCCGTTAAATTCAATATCAACACATTAAGCAAGTAATATGCCATACAAAATTGATTTCAAACGAAGTCACAAACACATACACAAAACTTAACCTATACATAAATACATATGTAATGTGCTGTGCACACTTGCACTTGCTTTGACATACGTACATATAACTGAAATCTCTTCATGTGGTTGTGGTGCAAGGACATTCGACACTCGACTCGTACCACCCGCCCCGCACTCACATTAAGAATCTATATTACTTCTACTTACATATTTTTACTTTTAACTTCCATAGCAACATGTGCTGGTTCCGTTTTTTTTTTTTTTTTTTACTTTTTTTTGTGTTGAATTTTATTTCTATGCATTTGGCGTTACTTTCTTCTTTTGATCGTCCGTAATTTCCAGGACACACTTGCTCTCTGTGTTCTGAGTTTACTTCTAAATTCCTCCAGTTAAGATAGATGATGGTTGAGTTGAGTTAAGTTGAGTTGAGTTGGGTTGGGGTGTTAGGTTGGGTGAACTTACGACCCACCTTTGGTACTTGGAATACGTTTTTGAGAAGCAACTGAAGTGTGCAACTGCAATTAAAGGCAAAATATCCTTGTCATATCCGTAGTTCATGCAGTCGGTGATGCTCATTCAACTAACTACAGCTACATCCCTTCCCCATACCTATACTCATACTCATACATATACATATATAAATTTCCTCTTTGCCTTCTGCTGGAACGCTGCTGCACATTTTTGTACATTCACCTGCATTTTTGCTGCTGTTGTTGTTGTTGTTGGCTGTTACTGGCGTTTAGCCTGAGGAGGTGCAGCAGGTGTGGTGGTGTGGTGACGCGAGGTGGTGCTCGGCAGCAGCAGCAGCAGCGGCAACGACAACGACAGGACAGAGGTTTTGTTCATTTTGTGAAAATCCTGTTTTGAACGTGTCCTTAGTGTGTAGAATACAATGTTCCTGGGTGAAGTATACGAGTGCGACTACAGCCGGAGCAGGTTAGGTAACTTTACAGTCGCCGTCGTCATCGTAGGTAACTTGGCCGAACTATACTGCACACATACCTACACACATTATATACCTGCTCCTCTTGTGTGGGTGATTTGAAAAAGAATACTTGAGAATCATCTCATCTCTGTCAATCAACTGCAGAGCACTCTGAGGTACCCATAATATACAAAGGTTGTTGTACAACCTTCACAAGTTTTCTAGGTTGGTTGTACGCCAACGCCCGCACCGCGCTGCGAATGGCGGAAGGTGCAAGGTGGCAATATGAGGTAGGTAAGGTACGAAGCAACAACAAATGAAAAACCCTCTGGCAATTTCCTCACTAAGTCAGCCAAGTGGAAATTTAATGGAATTTTTCATTCGTAATTTTTCTTATTTTTCCTACTCATGCTGATGCTGATGCTACCACCCTCACCTTTGTCGACACCTCCCCCTTTCCCCACAAAAACAACCGACAACTGACGACCGACGAAGATGCCCACCGTCTTCATCATCGGAGCTAAAGCCGTCGCGTCGTCGGTCGTCGCCTTCATCATTCGACGCCAACGCCACCTGTCGTCTACATTCTTAACATTCATCTGTTTTGTCGTTGGGCTTTGTTTAAATGCAAGGATTTCTTCTCTTTTCAATTTGCCTTGTTAAAATTTGTCCTTTTGTAATTCAGGTGAGGAAATAAATCATATTGTGGGGGGGGGGGGGGGGTTTCTATTTTTTTTTGCCTTTTTATGTATGGGTGTATAAATAAATATTAATAATGAAGTAAAGTATTTTTTTTTTAATTTCTGTCTGTGGCCTTTTTGTTCAAGTTAACTCGGACAATTAATTAAGTTTGTCGTAGCTTAAGGGAAGAGGGAATTCATTTTTTAATAATTAATTTTTAAAGCTTGTTTTGGAACATTCCTCGTGTCAAATAGCAAGAAAAAGTGTCATCTTAGTGACAACGTTTTCAATTCTTCAAGGTATCTGAGTCGGAACTATGATTTGACATTCAAACTTAGAATTTCATAAGAAAAAAAAAAGCGGTCCTAGGTGACTGCCTTCAGGGACGTCAAAAGAACTTGAATGTAACAAACAGTGATAGCACATGGACCAGAAGTTAAAGGTGACCCAATAAGTGATGTTTTTACATAACGGCTCTGAATTCAGTTTTTCAGAAAATTTTCAATGACATTTAAAAAAAAAGTTGCGTTTTTATCTTGCATCCTTTACTCTTTGGAACTCGACGCTCCAAACCCATTTGAAAAGTTTTTCTTAAGACTTTCGAAAAGCACTCAAAGTTTCTCAACACGCAACTTACAGTTCAATTCCATTGGTTTACACAGAAGAGTATTCACTATTCAACTAAGTTGCATGCAACTTTAAGATCCACTGTTTTATTATTGTGGTCGTATATTTACTCAGTAATTAAACTTTTATTTTAAAAAACGAATGTTTAATTTTGCGATGATCAATATTTATTTTTTATAACTTTAACAATGTTTAAGACTTAATTTTTAATTTTTTTTATCAGAGTCATAAAAGCAATTCCTGAAACACAAAATAAATACAAAAGACGCCATTTGACAAAACAGTTTCTGAAAATAACATGTAAAATAGTTAGTGTGGTTTTTTACCACTAAATCTAAAAATAGTTTTTAAATCGTTTTTTGAATTCTGAGAAATTAGAAAATGAGAAAAGTATATAGGAGTGACATTGGCTTGTTTTTATTCTTGGAAATATAAACAAAGCAAAAATTCAATCCAATCATCCTTTGAATAATTTCCCAGAAATCGAGATATTGTTAAATTTTGCAGAATTAGTGGGTAAATTTTACCAATAGTATTTTTGGAATTTGTTTATTTTTCATAAAATAAAAAAAATAATTCTTAAAATTTTATTTGTATCGTTTTCTATGAGTTTAAATAAATATGTTTTTTTTTCTGGTAAAGTTTTTGACGAAAATTACTATGAAAACAATTGTTTGAACTTTTAACAATATTTAATTCCGCCTAAAATTAAAAATATTTAATGAGGTTTTATTTACTGACAATTCGTTAATATCTTTTCATTTATTATTCTATTAATACAAAATTCAATTTTGTATTGTCTTATTCACGTGAAATATTTTACTAGAAAGATGTCAACGTGTGAATCTACCTTTAAAGCTATGATTCATGACCTTAAATGAATATAACAAATGTTTTGCAATTTGTTTTAGCATTTTTACTGTCAGATTTGCCTCCTGGACATCACAAAAAAAAACACCATAAGTCTTATTTACACCAAAAAAAAAAAAAAACAAAAACACATAAACATACATTTGTACAAGGATGTAATATTAAAAAACATAGATGTATATATTTTTTGTTTTCGTTTTTACAACATAAAACACAAGTTTAATTAAATTGCACCTGGTTGAGTTGACACAACTTTTTAAAGCAAAACCCAACTCCAACTTTGTATTGTTTTGCTTCTTGTTTTTTATTTTTTTGTAATTTTTGAAATGGTCATATAATTTTTGGAAATTTTTTGAATACACCATCTCTGGTGCCGTGTCCGGTTGGAAGTTTTCATAAAAAGTAAAAATGTATACAACTACTCAGCTAGCGGATGTAGAATCCTTTACAAATAATAACAAAAAAAAACAACCTATAGCAATGGCGAACAACCAACGCCGCCGGTGAGTGGTCACAAGCTCCATGAAATCGCACCATTCCCTTCCATTATTGTGGCTTTGATTCAATTTTGTTGAGCAATAAACATCCACACATGCTGGGCCAGACCAGGCCAGGCCAGGATATGCCAGGCGATGCCAGTCTGGGCGGAAGAGAAAACATGGCAAAAGGAAAACTATACCATTGCACCGGATGTGTATTTCAAAAAACAAAAAAACACTCACACACATAGAAACACTTTTGTCTGGTGTCAAGTCCTTTCAGGAAATACGAAAAGGCTGTAGCTACTGATGTTCTTTTCATCGGTACAGTACGATCCCTCGAAAGTGAACAAAACGACTTTAAGGTGTCTTCGGAGTGTTATGGTGTCAAAATTTAACTTTTGACATTAAAAAAAAAATCAACTGAAACTTTGAATATTTTAGAAACAATTCACATAATTTTTGAAACTAAGAAAACATTACGAGAATGTCTAAGTGTTTTTGTGTTAATTTTTCTTAAATTAGAAATTTTAAAATTTCACATATTAAATCTTAGTAAATTTAAGTTTAAGATTTATTTTATTATTTTGTTTTATATTTTACATTTTATTTTTAAAACAAAAAAATTCTTGTCCTTAAATAGAGACCGTACTGTATTATTTCAATTCGAAAATATATGATGTGCTTTCATAATAATTAAAAGTATTTCTCGGAAAAAGGTTCAGAGAATTTATTATTACTATTTATGGTTGGTGCGAGTTTTATTTGTGTTTTATTTTTATTGTTTTTATATATGTATATTGTATATGTGTATTAATCCTTAGGGCGCGGGCTGTGGTGGCGGTAAAATGATGCAAAGTGCAACAGATTCGAATGGATTTTATTTATTTAAAAAATATACAAACAAATTATAATATTCGTAGGTAATATAAAAGAATGAATTTTTTGTGTTTGATGAGAAACCACTTTAGAAACATGAGTTCATTGTACAAAAAGCTATAAATAAAATTATTTCAATTATATTATTTTACTAGCTGACCCCGCAGACGTCGTTCTGCCCTGTTTTTCAAATTGTGTGAAAGAAGTTGCTTTAAATCTTCGTATCCAGGTTCTAATAAAGTTTTGGCATTCATAACTTAACCAATGGGTGCAATTTTGAAATTCTGGAAACGCCATTAATTTTTTGTTTGCAAAATAAAAGCGTCTCATATATCTTTTCTCTTCACATGAACAATAGCAACTTACATGATTAGATTTTAAAATTCAAAAAGCCTTTACAGAATAGATGGCATAAAAATACCAGCTCCAGTCGAGCATAAAAACCTATAAATGGACCTTATATTTGTTCAATATGTTTACCCTTCTATTTTTCTAAACACAAACTTCAAGCACTATTTTCTGTTTCTTTCCATATCCAATTTATCACAAATTTATAGCTAGCTTTCTATTAGTAAAAGAATTTTCAAAATCGGTTTAGTAGATCTAGAGATTACCTAATACAATCTTAAAAATGTTACCAGCTCTTTCGAGAAACGATGGACTTAGGTACTGTGGCCGTTTTGTCAAAAATTCAATTCGACCATTCTAAACTTTAATCTTCAATGTTATATTTCTTCACAAAACAAACAGTGCTATTTGGCAAGTCTAAATTATTTCAATTCAGAAATTCAGATTTGTAAAATGGCAACCGTATGTCTTGATCATACTTCCAGGAGGACACTTTTTGTATTTTCTTATCGATAATAATAAATATTAATGTTTAATGTCAACTGTGACTATCAACTGTCAGTTAATTAGTTCAAAAACACGGCGCGGCGGCGGTTTAAAATATGCGTCGAAATAAGACTTGTAACACTTTTAATTTCGTAAGCAATTTAATTTAAAATATTGAAGGAAAAAACATTTTTTTAATATATTATTTGGCATAGTACAGTGTTCAATAGTGCAGAGACAAAAATGAGCGTGTGTTAATTTTCATTGTTTTTAAGATGTATTCTGCTATTCGGGGTGGAGACAAATCCAACGAATCAATAACCATGAAAATTGGTTCAGCAGATCTCGAGTTATAAGTGTTGTAACAAACCCGTCTTTGTTTTATATATATAAGAAGATGATGATAAATTTGAACAACATGATTTTTTGAATGAAACAGAAAATATATAGTACTTATTGTAACTTCAACATATTATAATATTTTAAAGATATGGTTCTGATTTAAAGCAACTTATTAAAGAAAAAAATGTTTGATTTAATTATTATTATTTAATTATTCGACTCGACAAAGTTTGCCTTAACTTTAGTCTTTGTTAATCGTTTTTGTCGGCCAAAAATAAAATGTGATTCCAATATCTAAATTTTGCTGATAAATTAGGATCTACAAAGGATATTCTCATTAATTTCTCTTATGAGCTTAAAAATACATACTTTTCCAAGACAAAATTTTCTGTATTCAAATATCTTAAGGATACTTAAACGAAATGAAAATAAAAATCGGTTGGGCTGTTAAGGGCTTAATTTGAATAACCTACCATTGATTTGAACGACATCTATGAACAGGATGATAGTACTGGTTGATAAGCCGGTAAAGATCTGTTGATCAGTTGAAAAACTGATTGCAAGCCATTGAAAAACCGGTTAAGAGCCTTTGATAATCCGGCTGAGAGTCGTATAGGAGTAAATTAAGAGATTCTGGGAAGTCCGATAAGAGCCATTGATGGGCCTGCCATTGGTAACGAGGACGAATAATACTCTTAACAACCAATAAAAATACTATTTAATTTATAAGCCGGTTAAAAGCCGTGTATGCACCGGTAAAGAATCGTTGATAAGATTCGGGAGCAGTCTACAAAGGGAAAAAAACTATTGGTGACCTCTAAACACGATGCTCGTAATTTTGTGAAGATTCCTTAATACCAAGTTGAAAACTCAGACTATTCCAATCACAAAAATATTTCTTTTCTAAAACTTCTTCGAGCTTGTTTGTAGAGAAAAAAACAGACAGATCTTAGAAAATTACACTTTCTACTTGAAATACTTCTCGGGACATTCACCATCTTAAAGTTCTATCACAAAACCTTGAACAACTTTTTCTTGCTCAATTGGAATTTTTAGAGAACTTTCGTTTTTTGCTTATACATTTTAAAATTTAATTTTAATGAAGTAATAACTCACTCTTGTCAGTATCGACTTCGTTATTGTGTTCTTTCTTGAATCTTCGAACACACTTTAATGTCTGTTGTCAAGTTCAAAGTTGAAGTTATAAAATACCTTATCTAGCGTTGAAATTAATTCCAATTTTTTTAAACCAACGAAGACAGCAAAAGTCTCACCAAGGCAAGAATCAGTGCAAATTTCGACCCTAAGTCAATGAAGAGCCTAGTTCCCATTTCGTCCTTGATACCTTTAGGTAGTATCGTCCCATCTGTTCTAAGTTCCATTATGTAAGACTGAAACCGAGACATTTTTCCGTCTCTGATGCAATAATTTCAGGGAGTTTCTAGAATTAATTCAAATCTAAATTGAAACAAAAGTAGACATTTTGTGTACAGAAATTTTACAAAACTCCCCAAAAACAAGATTCTAGAAAAACTGAAATATTGAAGTAAACTCTGTATATCCAACCAAATATTAAGTTGTAACTTAGAATCCTTACCCCAAGGCATTCCTACATCTACATAATGTAAATATAACTATTGAAACCGCACAGTTCTAATAAATCCCAACTGTATCCTGTCTTTTATGTTCAGCAAACAAAAAAAAACACCCCTCAGCTAAACGTCAATAAACATAAATCCTCATCAAATAAAAAAGAAAAAAAAATACTATACCGACTTTCATCATCTAATAAAATTTGCAAATCTGCACAAAATAAAAATTTGATATATACAAAAAGCAAAAAAACGCACAAATTGCCAAGAAAAGGACCCTCGTCGTCGTAGTCCTATCTCGTATCTATCCAAAAAAAAAAAAACTTATTCCACAGGCAAACATCAAATAAATCCTTCGAAATAATATAACCTTTCGCCACTCTTATCGATTCGACGAAAGAGAGTTTCATAAAACTATTTAAGTCGAATGTGATTCCCGAAAAAAATCGGAAAAAAAATATAACCATGATGAAGGTTAGCCATCTTCAATTTTATATAATAAGTATTTATGTATGTATATAAGGACCTATCAGCCATCAAAAAAAATATAAAGAAGAAAAAAAAAAGATTGTAGATATATTTTAACTTTTTTCCAAAGTTGAAGAGAGGGAAAGAGAGGCAATAGAAAAGAAAAGAGCACTTCTAAGATTTCTTTGGTTTAGTGAACCAGAAAATAAGGGTAAGATAATTTTTATTACTGATTATTATTATTACTGTAAACGTGTGTCCTTTCTTCTTCGTCTCTTACACAGTTACACCCCTCTTCGAACAATATATAATATTGTTTATCAGGAGGAAGGTACCAATAACGAAATTCCTTTATTACTCTTTTCTCTTCTTTGATTTTTTTTTGGGTCGAAAAAATGTTAATTTAGTGTGAAAGTTTCAACTCTTATAAGGATACGCCGACGACGACGACGGCCGTGACGGTGGCGGTACCTTGCCGCCTATTAAGGGGGAGTACTCTTCAGTGATTTTTTTCCATTTCACCTTCAGAAGCTAATGCTATTTTATTTGCCCTCTTCAAGGACCGTCCGTCGTCCTTTCCATTCCCATCTATCCATCCATCTATCTATTTGTAGGTATATTAAGTTTAATCCTGATGTTTTTGAATATTAATTTTGGTTTTGGAACTTTTGCCAAAAATAGAAAAAAAGTTCAATTACCTTTTCTTGTTGCAAGTCAATCAACCTGACAGCAGCACAGGGGGGAATGTTGTGGGCGGATGGAAGGGGAAAGCATTTTTGAAAGGTTTCTTACCCTCGTAAATATTATTGGACGTAAAAAAAAAATTAATACACACATACAACAAAAATATCGAAAATGAGTGAACATAAAACCCGAATGACCTAGATTCTCGCTCTCTTACCCGCAACCACTAGCTTGCCATTGCCATACACAGAGACATATATGTACGTGCTCTTAGAGACTTGTCTGGCATCAGTGTGTGTTTGTCTGTGTATAGGGTGGTTCCTCCGTTATGTGGAGCGGCTATTAAGAAGAAGGTAGCCTATGTTCCACTTAGGCAAGGCATATAGAAGCGGGCCGGGCATGTACATATTTAGTATACCCGCGTTTAGTCGTTTGTAAAGCTTTGCTTTTTGCGATTTTATTACGGTCAAGTAGAGATTATCGAATTAAGGTTTCACACGCACAGCACATGCGGTACAGCATAGCGGGCTAACTTTACATACACATATGTATATGTATACCTGAGAGATAGATATAAGCTATAAGCAGCATGTTGTAAGTTGTAACATACGACAACCACGACGGACGCAGTTTGAGATGGGGCTTCATTTTGTTGGGTGCGTATAATTGAGAAGTGTTGGTTATTTTTATTTTTTTTTTTAGAGGGTGGGGGGGGAAGGTAGAGTGGTACGTACTTTAGCTGTGGTAATTCTAAGCCGGTTAATCTTAAGATATAGAGTTTCTTGTCTTGTTTTTTTAGCATGTGGAAACGTTAATTTTTAACACTTATTTTTTCCAGGTAGGAGGAAAATGCAATATGTAATCGAAATTAAGTTAATTGAAGATCAACACCCCCAATCCCTTAGAATGACTTTGGTTTGGATTATATGAGATTAGTTGAATTTCTTCAGATTAAGTTTTATATATATTTTGTCTCCTTAGGTAGATCCGAGGAAACCTTAGTACGAGTATAAGAAAAGAAAGTAAACAGGACTTGAGACTTTTACTGTAGAAAAAGCATGTCATTTAATAATTATATGCAGTAGCTCCTAATGTCTTCATTTGATTAATTAAAGTGATAAACTACTTTGATAATCAGAATACCGGTTTGGTATTGAAGTATCTTCAAAACATTGTCAAAATTAATACAATTATTGTTGAAGATTGTATTAAGGCTACAAAGGAAAAAGTTAAATTTTGGAAAAGTAACGATTTATTTCTCAACATAGTTTCCTTTTAGCTCGATACCCTAGATCAAACGATGATCCAACTTCTTTAACCCATTCGAAAAAATAGGTTATCTCTAGGTCTGAAAAATAAGACTTCTTGACTGCGATGATTTCCTCATTCGACTTTAATTTCTGACAAGAAAAATTTGAAATATTTGGCGTTGGCGACGCTAGGTGGAAGTGTGAACCAAAGTGCGTAGTCTTTGTTCTTCACAAATAGTGCCGTTTTTTTTTTTCAATTATGATCAATTTGTCCTTTTCCAAGTTGAGTCAATGATATATCAAATATTGTGAAGTTACAAAAAACGGTAACCATCACCTTTCGTGTCGATTCAATAGTCTTCGCCTTCTTTGGAGCACGTTCGTCGGGTAAAATCCACTGTTTCGACTTTTCCTTGGTCTCTGGTGTGTACCGATGAATTCATGTTTGATCGACAGTCCCAAACCATCACAGAAACTCCTTGGAAATGCGCTTTAACAACTTCAAACACTGCCTTCAAGTGGTCAGACAGTTGCGCTCGCTGCCCATTAGAGTGAGAAAATGCGGCAACCATATCGCGCCGATATCTTTTTCATACCGAAATCCTTATAAAGGATATGACCGACCGACACGTGGTTTTTTGAGATGCCTTTCCATCGCCGTTCTATGACAGACCAATTACATACATATATTTATCAATTCAAAAAATAATTCTGCGCTCACAAATTTCCATCAAAATTCTATATTTTACACCTGTGTATGTACATATGTATGTATGGTATGTGTGTACTAGTATTCGGTACCTAAGCACATAATTCCCATATTTTACAAATGATGACTCTTCTAAAGAAACATAAATTTAAAAAAAATAAAAATAATGATAAAAATGAGAATGACATGAATAAACCCGCAAATGTTACAAAGTAAGTACCCCACTTATTGAAGAGGGTGTATTTTTTTTTGTATATTTTTTTTTACTTCATTTTCAACTACATCAAAAAATCAATACGAATATTGCACAAGGCAGTTGTGTTGGCATCCGTTGACCTAGAATTCTATTTTTTTTTTCTTTTACAAAGTAGGCAAAGATGCCTTCAAAAAGATATACATATCTACAGCCAACCATCAGTAGTTCACCACTTTCCCCCACCCCCACAACAAAAATTTTATCAAAAGAAAGAGGAATCCGTGTGACGGAGACAACTTTCCAGAAAAAAAAAAAACGTCATTCAACGTCAAAGCTTTATACGCGTTTGTTTTTATTTTCTTTAAAAAAAAAAGAATGAAAAATTTCGATTTTGATATTGAAAAAATAAAATCGATAACTTTCAGCTGCAGGGGCCAAAGATACAAAACTCATTTTGTTGCATCACGTTCTGAAATTTTATATTTTTTTTTGAAGGAAGGAAAAATAAAAAAATGTCGTTGTCTTCTTTATCGAAAAATAACAAAGATACAAAAACAAAAATAGGTTATTATTTTTGACAATTTTTTAAATGGGTTTTTGGAGAGGAATTTGATATTTGACGTTCGGTGTAAAACCAAGATTGAAAACGTGTCGAATTTTTCGGTTTTAATTATTATAATTTTGAATTTAAGTGTTTGCAAAATGACCAACCAATTTTTTACCAACTTTATATTTTATTCAATACTAGAGGGCGCGACAAACTTCGTCTCAATTTAATGCAGAAACACAAGCTATGGAAAAGTATTATTGCTTATTCGGATTTCCATGCAATTTTTTTTTTATTTTTTTGAAGTGGGTCGAGTGGCAGGAGAACCGAAGTGAAACCATCTATTTCGTTGTGCTGAATGTAAAACAAAAACCGCAGATTGCTTCAATTTTTGTGTGAAACGTGGTCAATGTTTAATCATAATAAAATAGCCTATGTGCTATTCCAGACTATAACCAATCTCTGTGCCAAATTTCATTCAGATCCGTTCAGCCATTCTGACGTGATTTCAAAAAATCAAAAGAACTCTATTCCCGACTGTCAACTGTCTCAGCTTCATCGGTCCAGTCGTTCTGGTTTTATAAATAGTGTAACTTTATTTACTTATTTTATTTATTATGTAGATTTAAAAAAGCCCTTAAATGGAGTTTTTTTTAGTTTAAAAAATTATTATTAATAAATTTAAAAAATTGTCACTTTTTTTTATAAAAACTTAAACTGTTATGAAAAATTAAATAATGTTTTAATTCGTTCTTTAAAACTTCAAGTCTAAAATAAGTTTAAGGTATTTTTTTTGTAATGAAAATAATCTTCGATTGGATTGTGTTCAAAATGTTACCGCCAGTTAATTTTTCGAAGCATTAAAATTTAAGAACTTTGAGCTACAAAGACAAATACAGTCAAAATGTGTAAAGTCGATGTATTTACTCGTTCTGAAGACATTTTTGACAGAAAAAAAGTCTGTCGAAAGTTTAGGTCTGAATGGATATATTTTCTACGGCCTTTGAACTGTACAGAATTTTCCAAGTTTTCAATTCGACAAATTGGACCGAAAATCAAACCAACTTTTGCTAGAACAAGAGTTTTTACTTTAAAAAATGACATTTGAAAAGTCAAAAACTTTGTCTGGCTATATACATATATATTATCGGTTTTATAAGTCATATATGAGCCTTTAAATTATCATGATAAAATTCCAACTTGTTTGATGGAAGTGATCTCAAAAATTATTATTGTTTTCTGAAAACTTCCAGATTTGGAAGCTTCGATTTGCTATTTAAAATAAAATTTTAGGTTTTTGGTGTTATTGCTCAAAAACTCGTGCCGAAAATTTAACTATTCACAACAAAAAAAGAGATACCGTAATAAGACTCATTATATAAGCCCAAGACCTTTATTGAGACGAGATTGACAGTCAAATTTCCTTTAAACATCAAACTTAGGATCAATAACCTCAATATATCATTTTTTTGGTTTTATAATTATTTCTTATAGAAATTTTACATTTAACACAGACCAGGAAAATAACACCAACCATTATCTTCTCCTGAACTAAAGACAATTCATCCATCGCTGAGATAGGAAAAAAAAATCGGGATTATTGTACCAACAAGAGAAACTAATCCTTCACACTGTTTATGTTTTTAAACTCTAGTACCAAGGAGCAGCAGGTTACCTTCGAAGCTTATACTATAAAGTTTTAAGCATAAACCATCTTACTCGTTTATTTCCCATATACAAACTTCAACCCCTCTCCGCTCGCTCTACCAAACAAAAACAAAAGAAAAGAAAACTATCTTCGAGTTAAACAAAAGACAACAAAAAATGAAAAAAAAAACTCCTCCTGGACCTTTCAGGTAATCGCTTGACACCACCGCACCAAACAGCACTTAAAACTGAAAGTCAAGCAAAAAGTCATCACTCCCTATTTTATCCTTTTCCTTCTGTAAACTCGTGAGTACTTACTCGCAGTCCTTGCTCGAAAACAAAGCTCAAAAGACTTCCTGGGGAAAATACATACATACATACTTACACCTGTAACATTTTCACACTTTCTTCGTATTGTTTTAAAAGGATACAACACACACACACACTTATACTCGTGTATGCATGTATTCTATAAAGTTATTGTTCAGAAGGAAAAAAAAAGTATCTAGGTAACTAGGAAGAGAGTTTAAGACATCCTTAGAGTAAAATAACGGATGCTGTGGTACTTCTGTTGCCGGGAGTTGATGCGGAGTAAAAATGTGCATCAAATTGGAATATAGGAGTATAAAATATTTATCTTTTGTTTTTGTTTCTGTCAACTTATTTCTTAAGTTCTACTTCAAAATAATGTCCAACGATATTCAAATGATCTAGGAGGTTCCTTGTGGGCTTATGGAAATAACCGTAACTTCGATTTAATGTTTCCTTATGGTCCTTGCAAAATGTGCACTTCCTGCGGATGGCAGTTTTAAGTGCAATTATCTTCATTTTGGCTCGATAAATGTTAAAAAAAAAGTATACACAAGTTTTAAAATAATGTGGTATTTTCAGAAGATATTTTTTTCGAATACATTAATAATTCCCAAATGACTTTTTTTTTATTGGTATGTATAATCCTCTACCGTGTGAAGTCAGAATGGGCCGCTAGTGTGAAATAAAAATACGCTAAAATTCAGACTTGTATGGAAACGATCCGTTTTAAGTCAATTTGTTTAAAGTTTCCTTGAATTCAATCAACTTATGGTCGTTTGCTCTTATGGTTCAATGTCTTTCAAAAATTGAATAAAGGAAAACCTCAAAGTCATTCTGTACAAGCTCAAGGACGTTATCAAAACCAATCTAAGTTTCTTGTAACACTGAAGAATTCGAATTCCAATATACTCGTACATCCAATGTCAATTTAGGTGTCATTATTTTAATTCATTCAAATGATGAAAATGATGAAGAAAAGTAATTTAAATTTGAAATTCAACAAAACAATTTATTTACATGCTAAAATTAGATTCCCTTTATAACAATATCAAAATCATATAAAATTGGGTGTTGATAATGATGAAGATGACGAAGACGACAAAGACGATGATGATGAAGAAGATGATGGAAGACAAATTTCTATATTTCAATCAATATGGTTCAATCAATCCTTTCAAATTTCCATTCAACCCAATTTTCATCAATATTACATACATACAAACACGTATACTTACACACATACACACATATGTTAATAATTTGAATATAAACCCTTTTTGACTCGTCAAATGAATGAAATATGTCAAAAATATGTTTTTGGTTTGAAAAGACGAACCAAAAAATAAAGCAAAACAAGAAAATTGTATTTTATGTTCGGAAATATGACAAAATCACTTCCCTTCTCTCGTGTCGAAAAACACACACTTATAAAAAAAAATACCAGAAGTTAAGTAAATCTCGACTCGAACCATCAACCCTAATAATTTAAAATCAAACAACCAAAGGGGATGGATATAGGGATACCCGGGTTTAATAATGTTAATCACAGCCCGATACATTTCCTGTTGGTCTGCCGGCCGGGACGGGCTGGGATGAACCGGTACAGGGCGGGCCTGATGGGCTTTTGTTTTTTTAAAACCAACTGTCCTCTCTTTCTATCTCGGGGGAAGAACAGAGGGTATCATCATTTTGAGTTGAGTTTTCATTCTTGTTTCTTTTTTTTTGTCATCTGGTTTTGATTCAAAGGATTGGTTTCTGTCGCTTTAGGGATTCGTGATAGGAAATAAGATCGAAATTGCTTTGTTTTCGTCGCGGGGGAGGGGATGGCAATATGGTTATATCGCACACACATGCATATAACATAGTATTAAAATATGAAACGGAAACAGTAGGAGCGATTGACTTTTGAATGGATTTTGCTGTCGAAAAAGCCTCGCCTATATTGTACACCAACAAATGTAGAAAATCTTTTTCGAAGGGACTTTGAGGGAGTGAGGGGGTGGGGGGGAATGTTGAGCTTGCGGCACGGTGACGAGATGATGGCGATTGAAATCACACATCCTAAAGGGCTTGCCAGTCAATTAGGAATCACTTTTTGGTTTTTGGGTTTCGAAAAAAGAATAAGAGATAATTTGATAAAGGAAGGTTTTTATTTTTATCTGTGTGTATGAGGTTTTTTTTTTATAGAAAAAAAAAAAAAGAAAAGATATTGATGGAAATAATAAAAGGGTAAAATTTGGATTGAATCCAATTAGTATTTTCTTTTTCTATTTTTTCATATAAAAAAGTTCAGATATGTGAAAAAATATTGATATTCGTGAAGAACTTAACAAAAGCATTGGATGTTAACATCCCTCGGGCTGGTTATATGTTTCTTTACGAGTAATAGAAAAAAAACATACTAATTTTTCGTCTCTAACTTTATTAAAAGTTGAATGATGTGATTTTATAAGCTTTTCACTGAAATCCATAACCAGAAGTTTTATTCAACAGTTTATTATTCCTAAGGGTTACAAGGATGTAATAGGGGGAGGGCTTTCGAAAAAAAGTCTCGCTGATGTAACCAAATTTACAAAGGATACAATTTTGGTAGTCAAAGAATTAATGGTATTCGAATTTTAAAAAAATCAATCCAATTATTCGTTTATCTGCGTTGTATTTAAAAAAAAGAAGTAAAAAATGGGTCTAATCAGTGGAAACTGAGTGTGTTCTGTGAACTTTAAAAAAAAAACTTTAGTGATTTAATTTTTAATTATTGTTTATAAATAAGACCAGCAAATAAATTGATTTTTTTATAAATTCGATTATTCTATAAATTAAAAAAACTACAATCTTACACTCCTATTCGATAAATTTGGTCTAATCTTGAAGGAATTTAAGAAAAGCTAATCCTTGAGTTTTAAATTCTTAATAGTCAAAAAATTTTTGTTTTAAGTCTAGTGCCATTAAATAGTATTTAATTATTTATATTTTAATACAAATTATTGGTAAAAATAGAGAAAACATTAAAGGTCCAAGGTGACTTCCTTGAGGAACACCAGAAATAAGTAAGCTTTCAACAAAACGAATGCTAATAAAATACAACACAATTTGTCTTTTAAGCCTGACCAAGAGTAGAGATTCATTGAGACTTGTGTTAGCCTTGTCTTATTTTGTTCTATCTCTTTTCACCCAATATTTATCTCAAATCATTTGTTTCAAAAAATAAGTTTTTCATCAATTTTTTTTATTTTTTCAGGACGAAATTCAAAATTTTCTAAACGATTTAGTTTCGATGCTGTTATCATTAAATTAGTGGAATTCCAATACTTAATTTTTGACACATGATTTATCATTTTAATACTGTAGTAGCGTTTATTAACAAAAAAATGTATGTCCTTAAAATTTTCGACAAATTAAAAGACTTTTTCTGGCAAGAAAATTAAATGTTGTTGTGTTAATTAACGACACATCCTTATAATATTCCATAAGCCTAACATAATTTCTGAATTTCAAATTCGTCAAGGCATTTCCAATATAAGCTTGAAAATAAATTCTATAACTTTTTTTAAAGTCAAATCCGCTACAGATTTTGTCACAAAACAACAATCCTTCCACGAAAATCCATCACAAAACAGATTTCAATCTAAACAAACAAAGATATCATCTTAGCTTAGCTTACCACAAACAATACCAAACCTAAGCAAACCAAACCGAATCAAAACCAAAACACCCTCCTAACTCCCCTGACCAGCCGCGCCGTACCAGTACCATCTTCCATGACTCGGATTCTGGTGAAACTTTGAATTCATCATCATCCCTACATAGTGTAAGCAGCCACAGCCAAAGCAAAGCCATTGTAGGCTCTCAAACGCCCGTTCTCCCTTCTGTCCCCATATCATAATACAAAAGGACCAAAAAATGATTGAAACGAACGCATTCTGCTTCGACACACTCACACTCCACAATCGTTACACTCTACTTCTATGTCCCATTCTCATCCTGGCATATACACATTCTACTATAAGTACGAGTACGTACTTGTATTTGAAAATTCTTGAATTATTCATAACTCCGAGGAGTGGCGAGAGCGGGTGACCCAAGTGATGATGGATGGAAGTCCCCATTCTATTCGAGTATGGGTATCGCTGCTTTTATCACACACAGAAAAGATGCTTCTATTTTGAAAATTTGTGCAAATATTTACAAATGCAAAATTCAAAAACACACACACATACACAAGGAAGGTATAAGGACACTCACTAAGAGGATATCAACATACCAAAACAATAACAACAACAACAACATGATACAAATTCAAAAAGAAAAAAAAATGTTTTCATCAGCCTTCACTCGATCAGATACGAGTATTTAAGGTGGCGGAGGGGGTTGTGGGGGTGGATGATGATGAAGAGACATCACAACACAAACACTCGAAGGACTAAGTCCTATTAAATCTCAGCGTGCATTTAAATTTACTATCATCAGAACTCAGAAGGACGAAATGTAGATACCAAAGTATGTATGTCCCTGTGAAGGAGTCCTGATGGTATCCTGTTGGAAATAATGGTGGATTGCATTTGCACAACGAACAAGAACAAGGAACACCAAAGTTGCCCAAATAAAATAAAATAACATAATTTCTGTCCTATAATATCCGCCTTATGGTATTGGTGTTGGTGTTCGTGTTGGTTTTTGTGTATTGGCGAGGCGTTGGCGTCGTCGTTGGAACAACTCCGGTTGATGTTTTTGAGAATTTATACAATTTCCAGGTCACACATCAAGAGGACTATCGTGTACTGTAGTCCTTCATACTCCAGACCAAAATGTGGCAGCTATTGGACTACATACACTACACTATACATGGCCTTTGAACTTCTAAATATTGCATTGATAGTATAGTCCTTTGAACATAATAACCGTAACGGAGCCGTTCGAAATATGAGAATAGTTATGCCTTTTAGGAACATCATATTCATACATATACATATACACATAGTCGTATGCAATGTTATGCACTCAACAGTTTTTGGAAAATTCTTGTCTAATGTATATCTGCAGAAAGTTCGTAATAGGTGTTGGTTTAGTATTTTACAAAATATTCAAAGCACTTTTCACTAAAAACACATACATATACATATACATGTGTATTGTGTATGTAGTTGTACAATGGAAGTATGATTGACAAGTAAGGTTTTGAAATTAATTAAACATTAAATTTTGCTTGTGTTTAAAGTTATTTTCCATAAATCAAAAATTGTGTGGGGGTACAAGTTTAAAATATCCTAGATATTTGTAGGTAAGTGACAAGAGTCTAAACTTGAAAATTGCAACAAGTTTAAATTCGAAATTTTATGAGTTGATTTAAGCCTGCTCAACTAGAATTACAATAATTTGCAATGGGTACAACATGTAAACTGATAGATTGGTGGAATGCTCGAAGTATCCGAAATAACTTATAAAATTAGAGTTTCAGTGCCCGAAGTCATTTTGTGCTTTTTAGAATTTCCCTGAGACTTGTTGAAAATAACCCTTAATTGTCAAGACATTGTTTTTTGATGAACTTTGCTAACTTGAAAAATTCTTCGAATAAGTTACAATTTTTAAATTTTTTACAAGAAATGAAATTTTATGCTAATTTTGAAAAACAAAACCCGAAGCTTAAGACATTTGTTTATTAAAAAAAAAAATCTAACTCAAATGCATGTATTCAAAAATGTAGCAATATTGTAAGAGTCATTTTGAAAGAATTTCAGTTCGAAAAACAAACAAAACAAAAACAGCAAATTTTGGTTTGTGAAAGTTAACCGAAAATGAAGGATATGAATAGGAAGCTGTGGTTATTATTACCACAAAAATCCATGTCTTGTAGTTCTTAGTCACAGCTTTTGTGGAGAAATAGGGAAATTAACTTTGGGGATGCATATGTTAACCAAAAATTGTCTTCAACTTCACAGACAATTTGAAAAACCCAACAACTATTATAATAAAATAAAAATGTTTTTAAAAATTTCAAAAATTCAAATTTTAGTTTATTACAGTATTTGTTGGGTTTTTCAAATTGTCTGGCAGATGTATGGCCGCTTGTCTTGGACTCACCTTTTTTTGATTAGGTGTGGTGAAGAAAATTTTTGGTTAACATTAGTTTTTCAAAAATTATTTTTTTGGGGTTTTTGACCCGCTATATCGCCACAAAAACTGCGACTAGGAACTGCAAGATATGCATTTTCGTAGTAAAATTTACAACAACTTTCCACTCTTCATTTTTCGTTAACTTTCACAACTCAAAATTTGCTGTGGACTCTTAGACTAATAATTTTTTTTTAGCAATTTTGAAACATACCATACTGGTTCAACTGTTTAAGATGAACGTAAGAAAAAGTCAGTTTTTAACTTGAACTTTTTAAATTTGGTCTTGTTTCTTAGGATTTATATTTATAATATTGAAAAAAAATATAAATCAACAATAACTGTACCAAATTTGAACACCCTTCCGTGAGAATATTTTTGGAAAATACTTTTTCTGGTTAAAAATAAAAAAAAATTAACAAAATTTAGGATATTAATGAAAATCAATTTTTGACTATAATATTCAAAAGAAGTCCATTTGCAAGTCTTGAACCTAATGACACTACATTTTTTTCGAAATCAGTTTTTTGTAAAACCTCGTTTTTTTGTAAGAAATCAATTCTAGAGAAATTGTACAAGTACAAAAAAATTGCACAAAACTCAGATTTAAAAAAAAAAATAGGTCATCATGACATCAGAAGCCCCTTCACAAAACAAGAGAACGGCTCTGAAATGTACGCATGTACGATTTTCTTAAAAGTTTTGAAAGAAACATTCTTGAACATATGTATTATTTAAAAAAAAACACATTCTTTGAGATTGTAAACACCACACATCCAAAAATTGGATGGTAGTTTTCCAGAATTAGTCAAGTGTGTCTAAAATTCTCTTCCATAGTCAAATATACATACCTACTACATAGCTTTGAAAACTTTGACTACTTTCAATATTGTTCTGAAAAAAGCAAAACTGAAAATTTCGAAAACTGCTTGTTTTTCTGTTTTCCAAAATTTCTATAGAGAATTTTTTTCACTAAATATCTGGAAAAGTGAAAAAAAATATGCATAATGCATTTGACAATTGGTGGTTGTTCAAAAATTCGTCTTATACCTCAAAAAAAGACTTCTTCTTGTTTTTTGGCAAATTCATTATAGGTTTTCAAAAGTTAGTCTACTTCTGTTTTGCTTCGTCAAGTGCAAAAGGCGGGTGTACAAATACCTTAGGGGAATTTAAACAAAAAAAACTTCCCTCTGGTAATATTTGATTCTATATGTATATGTATTTTAGAGAAGGGTGACTACTGTAGTAGAAAATATAACTACAAACTCTATGAACTGGATACAAAGTCAATACACGATGACTTCATTGCCTTAGTCTTATCGACCAAAAGGATAATAACAATGTTCCAGTAAAAAGACTTTCAAGTGAGTGGATATAAAAAAAAAATTTAACTTACAATACGAATTGTCAAAAATTGGTTTTACTTTACTGCTTTCATGATCAAGATTGTGACCAAGGGTTGCTTGGTTTTGGGGTGTGTATTCTGGATGTGAAGGAAGTTGTTGAGTGTCGAAGAAGAACCCTCTTAAAAAAAATCAATATTTTTTGTCTATTTGAACCGTTTAACAATCGATTGATTATCTATCTATCAATCATTTTTCCAAACAAAACTTGGATGTGTTCAATATATGTATGTTTCTTGTTCGAAATACTGTTTCTGTCGAAAACAATAAACGAACAAATTTGGTATAATACTCCTAGCAAGAAGAACTTAAAATCTCCGTCAAAATCTAAAATTTCAGCCAGCAACAGACAATGGACATTTTGACAGACATAATCACATGCATACAAAATACATATGTAGGCAAATTAGTGCTTTTCAGGAAAAGGATGACTGGCTAAGGCTATTAAGTTTGGAGAATATCCTCTTGTACGAACATCCACCTCGGTGGTCGATATTATATACTCGAACTTTGTGCAATTTCCTACACATTTACAGTACACACTTACACATATGACATGCACCACCCATGTTTGTTGTAACTTTAGATAGCTACACTACTACTATTCAATGTTCCTTGAAAGTGCCGCTTATTAAATGTGCATTAATTGCTAGTGTCGTGCGCTATTCTCGAACTCACTGTCCTTGAACAAACACTCACACGCACTCACACATAATTTTCCTTATACACTCCAATTTTCTATGGAAATTTGCGTGACCGATAAGAGTGTATTGGTTTCGTCGATGAGGTGGCATGCATGGCGGTGAAAATGGTAGGGAAGAGTCCTGTACAACATATATCCTAGCTACAAATATGCGACATCAATTTAAATATTTTAGCTTGGATAGTATTTCACAATCGCATATCCATCGACCCGTTGCGTGTTTAATATTCTGCGGTCAAGGCGGTTTATGAGGATGTCGTCATTGGTTTTTGGCCGACGCGACGATTTTATCCGCTGCTGGCGAGCGACGACGACGCGTCGGTCGGTCGTTGTTATCCTCTACAAAATACACTAAATGAGGAAACATACATACTCGAATGTACATAGGTATATATACTTACAAACATATGGATTACACATGAATGTGTTTGTGTAGCTATTTCATGCTGAAAGGATTTGTGTTTGAGGATATGGACATAATTGCTCTGTCGTGATGTGTTGTGTGTGTGTGTGTCAGGATAATATGGATATATCCGCGATTTTATATTCACAAACGGATATTCGCACCATCAGGGATTATTATTTTATTTTTTTTTGGCAATCAATTTCGCCATCCGTCATAGGATACGTATATACGAGAAGATTTATATGAAACAAACTTTTGGTCTAAAGCAATCAATCAAAAATAAATTGTTTTCGGTGTTTTTTTTTTTGTTTTTTTGAAATATCAGCATGATCAGCATATTTAAAAACACGAAAGATGATTTAAGGATGTAGGTGCAATTTTACAATGTGTTTAAAAAATATATACATAGACTGAAGGGATTTTTCTTTCGTGTGAAAATTGTGATTTTCTTATTCTAAGAAGTCTTAAAAAAAGTTCTAATGTTTATAATTTATCTTCTTAAATCTTAAGGAACAGATTTTTTCATAATTAGAGTGTCGACAGAATTTTTTTGGAATAGGTAAAGATACTAAAAATTTTAAAAAACCACAAAATGAATCCTTTTTTCAAAAATTTTCTTAACGTTTATCTACTTTCAAGTTGAAAAAGGAAGTCATGAATTTTATCATAAGAAACAGAACTTTGTATGGTTAAAGATTTAAACGTCAAAATTTTTTCTTTTTATTTAATGCTCTTTTTTTTGACAGTGAACTCTTGAACTCTTACAAATGTTCTTCTTCAGTTTTTGAAAATAAAAATCAATAGACAATTTAATTTTAGTGTTTTGGAAAATGCTGTATTGATTTGGAAAGAGATTTTTTAAAAGACTCTAAGTTCCAATTTGGAATTAAATAAGGTTGTCTATTAGCATCTAGACTGTTTCTAACATTTGCGATCTGAGAACTGATAAGAACACAGCTTTGTCGAAGAAATTAGTGACTCCTCAATTAGAATTGGATGATAATATACACTTACTAAGATTGTGAACCTCTATTTTAGGCCTGAAGCTCAAAATTTATTCATATTTTCAAAAATTAATATTTCTGTTGATAGGCAAGTATTTCGTTGACATATTTCAAACAAATTGGCTGAACATTATTTACCAATAAAATTGTATGTTTTGATAAGTTAAGAAAGAATATTATTTAGACATTGTCAAAATTTGAACCCATCATTGGTATGTAATTAAAAGTCTAAATCAATCTTTTTTCGATGGACTAACTGTGTTACATGTAAATGTGTCTTGAGGACTTTCAAAAGTTAAGAGGGCTATTGAAATTGACAAGAGTTTTTAGGGGCATACATATTCCACAATAAAAATCACAAATCAGAAAAATTTAGATCGACTTAAGTCAGTTAAATTAAATTTAGAACAAAACCTGCTTCTTTGCTAATTGATGTTTTTTTTTTTTGAACTGAAAGTTTAGTTCTTTGAACCATCCTGAATCTTCTGGTCGTCAAACTTTCGTCCAATCAACCTCCTTGCATCAAACACTGTGTTCTTAGGTATCATTGAAACCTAGTTCTTAGCGGCATCCCCTATCAGTCACTCGGAATTCGTGAACGCCACATAGCTGGGGGTTGTTCGGTTGTCTTGGTCGTTTGCGATGATTTAAACTTTACCGTGCTGGAAAACTCCAACACACGAGTAGGTTGTTGCCAAATGAATACCGATTTTGCTTGCATCCTTACTTTTTAGGCTTTGCATTGAAATTTAAACGCTTGGCGCGATTCTGGAAGATTTAAAGTTAACTTCATTGGAACTATCGAACAAGCAGGCATTTTGAAAACTAGACTTTTTACATTAAAAAATACAATGTTATACTTTTGAACGCACACTATTTTGGAGATTGAATCAAGGTCCTGAAAAATTACTTATAAATAATTATATAAATAAAAAAAACTATTTTTGAACTCTGATATGAAACCCCTTAGAATGACTTATTTTTTAAAAGCCCTTAACCTCAGAAACAAATTGAATTAGTTAAAGTTATTCTTTTTAATTAAGTTAATAAATTTTAATTTCCCGAAAAAAGTTATTCCAATCTAAATTTAATCTTAAATGACTATTTTCTCAGAAAAGGCTTTTACTAGAATTGTGTTCATTTTAAGGATAATTAGTAGATATTGTCAATACAAACATATGTATGTATTTAAATATTCAAAATATTTGAATGAAATTCCTCATCTATGTTCTATTAAATTTTTCAAAAAAATATTTCTACGAAAATACTTTAACTCTAAAAATAGAAATAACACCCTTATTTATATATTTTATATTTATCTCTTTTAAACTTTTTTTTCTTGTTTTTTCTTATTTCCAGGTAAGTTCAACAAACCTCATTGAGACCACTTACAAAAAGTCTAACCTGACTTACAATATTATTATACAACACACGGTAAGCCTGTCAATAGAAAATCAGACTCCAATAAAGAATTCATGCCAACAAAATAAAAAAAAAATACGAAAAAAAAAGGAAAAACTTTTCTCTAAGTTCATCTTCTTCTAACTTTTTGTATTTTTGTTTCCTATTTTTTTTTTTTAATTCCTTCAATTCTATTATCACATTCCATCATTAAGTTCCTCACTTTTACAGCCAATTCTATCCCATCAATCCCTCCAAACAGTCTCATTTATATCAACGCCACCTCTCTATCCAAACAACAACCACCCCCCCCCTTAACACCCCCTCACCACCCTCCCCACCCATTCCAAGTTTCTTTTGGTTGATTTTCTTAATTCCATTTGGACGTGAATTGTGTATATTTGCCACAGAATTACGTAAAAGATGTATCCAAAGCGGTCTCTAATGTATTTGTTCTTCCTTCGTTTCGTTGTATTGTGTTTTGTTGTGAAGCCATTTCTACGAGTATTAGGGGTTGCCCCATCTCACCCGTCGTCACCATCTTAGCAGCAGCAGCACGTTTAAATACGAAAATAGAAAAGTAAAAAAAAAAAAACAAAACAAAACGAAATGAAATAAAACCGAAGAATAAGGAACAAAAAAAAAGCTTTTCTAAATAAATAAAGGGTCCCCATTAATGAGACGACTCGCAGGAACTTCAGACAAAAGACTCTAAAAAATACACACAAACCTTTGCTCCCTCCCTCCCCCACCCAACACACTCACACACACACACTCAAACACTAGGCCATAGTATGGACAAACTAAAGTTTCCATTAATAGGGGTTCTTGAATGGGGTTGAATAAAAAATTTAAAGAATAGGAGAAAAAAAAGGATCTGCCAACTTCTTCTGTGCTAATGTCAACTCGAGGACGTGTGTTTGTGTTGGTGTGTGTGTGTGTTGCGGTAATGTTGCTGCTGGGAAGAGCTTTGTGTAGTTTAAAGCCTGAAGCACAAGTACTAGTACCCTCTCCCGCTCTCTGGTGTATATGAATATAGCGAGCGGTACAATCCTGTATATATCTGCACACCTGCCTGGATGTGGATTGTGGAATCGGAATGTGATGGGATGTGAGAGTTGTCCTTGGATGGGTATAATTATTGCAGCTTTTAATTGTTCCGGCTATAAATCGACCACAAAAGGAGGGAATTAGACGTGAATGAGGGAGCAAATGGGGGCAAGCGATTAGAATAAATAACGAACGGGTATGAGGCGCGGTACGGGTATCGGTATACGAATATACAAATACGGATAGAGTAGAGGTTGTTTGGCATAGGCTTTTCAAAAGACACAATGTACAAGCACGAGTACATCCAAGATCCGAGGTACTTTGTGTACGCAGCAAATGCGGTTTTAACCCCCATGGCTTTAGGGTTGCTTCGACTTGCCCTTCTTGGTACTTGTTGTTCATGGTGGGGTTCTTCTATTCAGAATATTTATCTCGTCAAGTCAGCTTTAAAAATTAGATTAAAGACGAACTATAATGGTAATCCTCATTGTCGAAGTCGAACTCAAAGTCGAAGGATCTTTTGTATAGTGATAAAAACAGGTACCTCTGATGCCTATACCAAGTCCTGATAGCCTGCTCTCCTGGCACTCTAATTAATTACCATCGAGGTGGAAGTGAAAATAGAAATTCAATCTAAATTGGCATCACTAACTGAGAGGCATTGACAAATTGAAGACATCAGAAAACCGAACCGAACACAGAACAAACAGAAATAGGCATAATGGAATGTGATGATATTGAAATGGTGCGATAGTGTGTGGGTGGGATGGTGATGGTGGTGGTTATGATTTATTCATTAAATTCACGAATTAGTATACATATACCTTTTCAACAGGACGAAGACGAGGACAAGGACAAGTGGAACATCAGTATTTGGCCTAAAAGAGAGATGATGGAAAAAAACTTCTTTCAATTATTTTTTTTGTTTTAGAAATTAATCAGCTGTCTGGAGAAAATGAAAATACCTTAATTATGTAAGCTAGAGGCTTAATATTTAATAAGGTATTTAACAAATACATCCATGGGCTTAATTATTCCAATTAAAAACCTTAAAAGCGTAACAGAAATTGTGATGGATTTTTCTTCTTCCATTTTTTTTTTTTTTTTTGTTGGCAAAGTCCTTGAAAATGAAGAATATTAATGAAAGTCCATTGTTGAATAAAAGAATGAAAAATAAATAAATAAACCTTATAAAATAATATATTTTGTGTGTCTGTGTGGGGGGGGGGGGAGAGAGATTGGTGAGAGATTATTTCGTTGGCGAATTTATGTTTTTCTTTTTTATCTGAGTGAACAATTTTTTAAGGTTAAAGTTGGATTTCTGAGAAATTCGTCAAGAAGGAAGGTCATACTCATAAGCTTATTATATGAAGATATGGGAAATGAAAGGGAATCTTTTGTTTATTTCAATATGTAAAATATTTTTGTATATATTTAAATTTTGATATAAGAAAGCCGTGTAGGTGTTATCGGTTTTTCTTTTTTTTAAATTTTATTTTTAAATAACTATTCTCCTGAACTAAAATAGTAATTAAATATTAATTTATGTTATTATACTTTGTATGCTTTGATTTTACACAATTTACCTTGATTGTTTTTTACCTCATCCTCAGTACTTAAATTTAATTTGGTATAAGCATATAAAACTCTACAATAGTATCTACTAATTACATTCCATAGAAAATTACGTTATAAATTTTATAATGATATTCATCGAACTTTAATGTGGGAAATATATTTTAGGATAGGTTAGGTAGGTGTGTGTGTGTGTTTATAGTAAAATTAGGGCTAGAGAATTTAGCCTAGTATTGTTTACTTACATCGCAATATGTGAATGCAATTTAATTAAATAAATTTGGTTGTTTTTTTTTTTTTTGGATAGTGAATAGTGATTTGGTTTTAAATTTTAATTACATTTTAAATGATAATTAAATAAATTGTTCGATAAAATTGAACTGCAATATAATTTGTTAGAAAAACCTATTTATATTCCCTTCTTCTATATTTTGTCTAAAAGTTTAGGCACGTTACTAAAGTAGGCTTAATCGAAGGTGGTTGAGATTCAATTTTCAATATACATCAATTACAGTTGAACATGATGGTTTGGGAATTTCAATATTCAGTTGTTTTGATTGGAAAAAATTTATTTTAGAATTTTTAGAAAAATTATTGATTGAAGCTTTGAAAAGTTTGACGTGCTGGGTGTAGTGTGTTCTTGTTATTGTAACTGTCGAAATATTTTGGTTCATATTTAACAAAAAAAATTCAGTGTCTTAGTACTTCATTATTACATTTTTCAAAAAAGTTTTCGGATTTCATCTCAAGAGATTGAAGATTAGCTTTCTTCCTTTTTGATAAAATTTTGATTTAAATTGTGTCTATATTAATTTTTTTTTTAATTTTGAAAACACTTCTGATATGCCCTTTTTGGTAAGTCATAGCAAAGTGCTGTATTTTGAAGGGTATCTATCTTTAATCTTCCAATTGAAAAAAATCATGCTTTAGACACGATGAAATGTTGAAAAAGAGTAAATATTGTGTTTGAGTTTTTCAAAGGCAATAAAAAAGAAATTTAAGGACTTTGAATGTTGACTGATTTAATTCAGAATTTTGAAAAATTGCACAAAATTCTTTATTTACTCAATATAACCAATTTTTTTTTAATATCTACACTTTGCAAAAACATTTCTAATTTTCATCCTCTATAAAAATATTTTAAAAAAACTAGTACTACCATTAATTTAACATTTAGATTATTTCCTAGAAATATAATATCTTGTGTATAAAATTTAATAATGTTTACAGTACAAAATAAACAAGATAAAAATTCTAGTAATTGAATAAAAGTCATTTCCTTAAGCTCACAACAAATATGATGAAATACAAAAATAAATAAGAACAAATAGAATAAATTACAAATAAAAAAAAAAACAACAACTAATGAAGTCATGATTTACTGAGAATTCGATTCACGTATATTTGTTCCACTCTAAATAGTTGGGGTCTACTACTATCTAGTACTGCCATAGTCAAGAAGGTAGCGTTGAAAATTATTGTATGGTAAATTTTTTATTTTGAATTCTTATTCTTGGTCTGATGTGTAGGTAAGCCAAAAACAATTTTCTGGAATAAACTTCATCTTATTAATTTTAAAATAATTGTTTTCAATTAAAAAAAAAGTTTTTTAAATTTCATTCTAGACTGCATTTCATTCAATAATTCATTTTCGCTTAAATTCTGCTAACATAATACGATAGTTGAGATTTGCAATACATAATAAATCTATTTATTTATTGTATATTTCAAGGCAGTCCAATGATCTTCTATAAATAAAAATCAATTTCTGATTGTTTGTCTTGCTAAAAATCGAGAACAGCTTGACCGATTTGGCTGATATTAATATTGGAATGTTTTTCGTAGACCAGGTTTAAAGGTTTAAAAAGTACAAACATATGGAACAAAAGACTGTTAAAAGAACAACACTTCTCTATACCCTACAATTTGTTCTATTTTTTTGTAATTTGTAATATTTTTGATTGTCAAATTTTTATATTTCAGTCGCCTTTCCAACGTTAACGAAAAAATTTAAAGTTGTCTGCCATTCTGTCACCATTGTACAAATATTAAAATCTACTAGCTGACCCAGCCACGCGTTGCTGTGGCTAAGGTTTTTGTTATATTACATTATAGTAAACAATCTAAGAGGAACAATAAGAGAACATCAGTCACGGAGTCCACTATGCTACACGTTCGTAGATTTACCATAGCAGCGCCATCTATTGATTACTTACTCAACCCAGTCGAAAGGTATCGACATCTGTTAGAATCATTTGGAGTTAACAGATAATTGCTTACTCGATCCAGTGCACAGATGTCGCTATCTGATAAAATAGTTTGGAGCTAACAGATAATTGTGACTGTCAAATAATAACAGACAAATAATTAGCAATAAATTAAAATTGCGACTATAATTTGAGATTTAAACTATCCTATCTCTCAAGTTGGATCGAACTGCACATGGTGTGCGAATTTTATTATAATCGGTTAAGTGGTTTAGGAGTCCATTGAGGACAAACATTGTGACACGAGATTTATATATATTAAGATTATCATCAGTTTGACAGCCATTATTTATATATTTTCTGCACCACTTAACTGCCTCCTACATTTCACAATCCGAAACTCTATCTTCATTACAATAATTTTACTCACAACTGACTTATTTTTTATTTACTAATTTGTTGTTGTTGTTCTTTTCCATGTAAAATTTTGCGAAATAGCGTATTTGCTTGTCAAAAAAAACGAGCCTTAAAATACCAGTACAAATTGTTTCGTCTTAAAGAAGTCAAACATTTGTTAATGTCTTTAAATGAGTCGCAACTGTCATTAAGAACTGCCAATTTGTACCTTCCTAACGTAAAATTGAAGTTTCTTGGTAACTATTAAACATTAAAAACAGGAATTTTTCTAAATACGGTCTTACGAAAAAAAAAATATTAAAAAGTCAACTTCACGTCACAGACTATAACTGATAACTATATTGATTTTTTGTTGTCTCCGTATTCGCTCAGCTCTCCACTACCAACCGCCGGGTGGCAGGCGGTGTCGCGTCAGTCGGAAGGAAGTGCATTAGATTTGTGTTCTTCCGTCTATGTACTTGTATATATGTATAATGTATATGCAGTATTGATCATCATGCAAGGCTATGTCCTTAAAATACCACAGCGCGCCCTTTTCTGAATAATATAAGGATGCATTCAGTTGAAAACATACCGCTGCGCTATAAGGGCGGGGGAGGGAGTTGGGGTGCGGGTGTTTCGTTGCTATAGGTGCTTTTATTTAGAAAAAGGTATCATGATGGTCTATTCACTTTTATTATTTTGATTTTATTTCCTTCTGAATACAAGTTAAATTATACTATCTATGTATGTATGGGTGTAGTTTCATAGGTGTATATGATGTTCTATTCTTTATGACTAGACGTGCCTGAAGCCTAGAATTACATATACCTACACATAAACATAGGTCCTTTCTTCGTTTCTATAGGTAGACTATCTCTTGGTATGTACTAGTACCTACCTATGTATGTAGAGAAGGGTCGACAAGTCCATGGAGCAGCGATGTTTTACCGTCTGCTAGATATTGCCCTTTTGAGTGTTTTTGTTGTCCTTTTAAAATTAATTTTTAAATTAATCCTTTTCATTACTGATGCTGTTGCTACGAGTATATTCAGTTCCGTTCTTTTCCCTTTCATTTCGTTTCGTTTCCTTTACCTTCCTTACATGATGACGAACGATGATGTGGTTGCGTTTTTGTATTTATTTTTCTACTGAAATAGAATTATATACGAACATATACTTACTTACACATACATATAAATATATCCTAGATGAATTGCAACCTGTGAATGAAGTTTATTAAGTCCAAAAATAGTCTTATAGAAGTTCTATAGAAGCTAATAGCTATATGCAGCCAATGAAGTGTATGATGCTTCTCAAGGAGAAAATGTTAAATGCATGGGTAACTATAGTTATACAGATACATATACATTATACATCGATCTTTATGGTACTCGTATGTATGTGTAATTATAGAAAGATAAGTGGATCATAAAGTGAGATAGTTAGTTTTGAATTAGAATACTAATTGAATTAAGAAATAAATATATAGTGATGGTGTATCTGTCTAATTTTTGACAAAGAACTTCAGAATTAAGCTCAAAATTGAAGTCCTACATGTGGAAATCATGGGTAAGTTTTTGAGAGGAATTTGTGGGTTTTAAGAGGAAGGATTTTAATTGAATTTGTTCAGTTGATGAATTTTGATGAAAATCGGTTAAGTCGATGTACTTGGTGTTCTGATGCAGCTTTGAGATAAAGTCTCTTTTAAATTCCATCTCTGTTTTCTTTTGACAATATCTGTGTTATCTCAAATTTTATACTTTAAGAATCGTTTTACCCATTTTGACAGGCTTATTTTTTTTCAGATAACTTTTTTATATGCATACAAAAAAATATGCATACATTTTTTATTTGATGTATAAATGAATTTGGAATAAGCTTTTGAGATTTCTTTCTTTTGTTGAATACAAACATTATACTCACACAGATGCTTATACTATACATATGTATGTATACCTCAGAAATCTCTAGAGAGTGATAGCGTCAATTTCATACTGAAACTTATTCATTTTAAATGTTGGCATGTGTTTGCGTTTCTACATACAAACAATACATACATATACTTATGCATTACAAAGCCCTAGACAGAAGGTTATGGGTAAAAAAAAAATACATCCAAGATAAATGATGGATGGTTCCTTTTAAATCCATTTTTTGGCATTGTGCTTTTTTCATTTTAACAAAAAAGGAATAAACGTAACGTAACTACATTGTGAGTTATTGGTCCTAGATTATGTATATGTATGTGTTCGGTACTAAATTAACATATTCATGGTTACACACAACATTTTCTACATTGTAAAAAATTAGTTATGCATTTGGTACAGAATTCTATAGACCTTAAATTTTTATTTAGTGAATCGTTCAAAATGATTTGATAAAATGTTAAAACCTTATTTTAAACGATTTTAAAATTTTACTATCTCTTAACACTTTGCTAAAGTTAAAATCCCGAAAATTCTTCTTCTAACTTTAAGCAATAAAAAACTAATATTCCTATGGGATGTAAATGATCCGATTTTCGAATTTTAATATTTACATTTTTCGACATTTCAAGGTTCCTAGAATCCAACATTTAGAAATTTGACTGTATACGAATGTTTGTAAAGGGTGTTTTCTTTTAGATGTGTGCTCTTCAAAAAGAAATAAGAAGCATGTAATTAAATGTCACGGCAAAGAATGAAGCTTTTTTATAAAGATAATGGTCTGCCATTATGTTTTAAAAATGTTTCGGGCAAGTGGCTGGCCCGAATAAATTCCAGCCGAGGGGGTCAATTTCCGACCACTTTTTGCAGCAATTGAGATTCTATTTCTGCAATAACGCGCCGAATATTATCTTCCAAGGCCTCAATCTTCTCAGGCTTATCTGTGTTGACAAGCGACTTCACATAACCCTACAAAAAATAGTCTAGCAGGATCAAGGAGGATTGTTTCGTTGGCTGTATGCAACACAGGGCCGTCTTGTTGCAACAAAAGGTCATCCACATCAACATCCTCGAATTCAAGTACGAAAAAGTCATAAATCTTGGCTCTATAGCGTTCCCCATTGACTACAACATTATCGCCGTCTTCATTTTTGAAGAAATAAGGATCAATGATTCCCTCTGTCGATAGAGCACACCAAACAGTGACTTTTTGAAAATGAAACAGCTTCTCAAGAATGGCTTGGGAATGATGATCACTCAAAAATACGACAACCAAAAATGAGTTTCATCGCTGAACAAAATTTTCTTCTGAATATCGGGATCGGTGGCCATCTCAAAAAGACCAACTCCGAAAAAAGTATTTTCAGATTGAAAACCACACGTTTAAGAAAAATAAACTGTTATGTTTTTTAGTCTTCATATTTTGAGAACGAGTAAAGATAAGACTTAAACTTTATTTTATTTAAATTGTTTATCTTTAAAAGGTCCAGAAAAGACTTTTAAAAAATTCAATCCCAGACCAGATTTGGTTACTTCAAATATCTCAAGAACAAATAATTCCACCAACGTCAAACCAATTTTATTCTACAAGTTAAGTCGTTGAAAAGGATTTAGTATGAATTTGGAATTAAATTCAAAATTTCTTAAATCAAAAAAACTGTAAAGAAAAATATTATCAAATTCATACTACGTAAAATGACATTTTTGACAGATTATAAAACTTTCCAAAAGAAGATTAAATTTTTTGAAAATTGTCTTTCGACTTAAATGCCCAAAAAACTTCAATAAATGTTAAGTTTTCAAAGACACCAATGCAATGGCACAAAGAACGGGTCGCACCCATTCTCTATCAGAAAAATCTTTAAGTTGTCAATTTTTTGATAATTTTTTGTTATTACAATACGTGATTTAGTCAAGCCGACAGTTCCTGTCTTCTAAGCTACCCGAATAAGCATCAAATGCAATAATGGAAAACATCACCTTCTTCATCAGTTTTCTTTTTCTTCATTTTGTTTTTTGCCAACTCCTGAATAATTTCTCTGTCTTTTCTTGTGGTGACTCAACAATTCAATATCACCACAGAAGAATCCTTGGGGACCAGCCTCGTCATCCTCATCAGCGTCAGAGTCATCATCATCGTCATCTCCATCCTTCATTCTAAAAGGTGACTACGAAAAATCTTTGCCAAAGCTTACTTGGCTCTAATAACGCAAAATGGCTCCACTACATCCAACATACAGTTATGTAGATTGTAGATATTCAAAATAAGGCTAAAACAACAGAAGTGATTGCAGACTTGCAGTCGGTAGGTAGGTACCAAGTCCCAGAGTGTACATCGACCTTATTATGTTCGTACATACACCCCTTACCCTAAACTCTACGATATATACGTAGTACGAGTAAGGGTGAACTGAACATAGGTAAGAAAGGGTTCTATCTTCCGACCGGGGCAACGATTATGCAATAGAGCGTATAATGTGTACGAGAGTAGAATATAGCCTGGTCCCTTTGCGGAAGTAATACAAGACGGGGGAGGGGGATGGTAGAGTTGAGGCACAGCAGGATGGCAATGGGCGCATAATTTTGCATTTTCTTAATTCGATGGCGGAATGAACTGCGCATGGGGGTAAATAATTTCTATAATTACTTACCTGCACACCTGCCAGGGCTGACATCTTTAACTAGGCACAGACGTTCACAACCACACACATACAACACTGTCGTCAGTATAGTTCTGTCGTCCTCGTCATCGTAACCATCGTCGTCGTCGTCGTCACTTTATCGTCCTGTGTGATGTATGATGGTATGTGGTTTCTCTGATGATTATTATGTGCCATTATGTGAGGGTGTATGTTTTTCTTTTTGCACTTTTTTTGGTACACAGACACAATGCCTTGAGAAACTTGGGATGTAAAGTAATCAAGGAATATTTTTTTTTTCATATTTTTTTGTGTGTTTTCTTTTTGAGAAAAAAAAAAAAACATAATTTTATGAAATTAACTTTGACGTACTCGTATAGTAAAAGGTAAGAACTGGCTTTTAGTAAAATGAGTTTAAATCGCTTGTTTGTGGATATATGTACTCGTACTGAGGTGTAGATTTACATAACACATATACACACACACAAGGATTTATTGGATGTGCAGAGTAAACACCTATCGGTCCTTGTCTTATATGAATTCATAAATATTTATGTTCCTTTCAGTTTGAGTTATTAAGGAAAATTTTGTTTTTTATAACTTTATCCGATATTCATAGGCATTTACTAGTGGACCCGTGATGGCGTTGCTTCGGAATTTAGTTTAAGAAAAAAAAGGTAAACTAAAAAGCCACGACTTGAAAGTAATCTCGTTTCTAGTCCTACTCTGAAGATTCTATTCACTTAATTGGTTCGTCCTTTATTTAATATATTTATTTATTATTTATGTGTATTTTTTTACAACATATTAAAGTAAGAACGAAATTAATTCTTAAATTAGATAAAGACCCGTCTAACAAGACTCTTAAAGGTTTCCGTTTCGCTTAACTAGATTGAAAGCTTCTATCTTGGAATACAAATTGACTTTGGCTATATACCCCCCTGTAGCCAAGACAAGCCCTTTCTAATCAATTTACTATCTCTCTGTAAGAAATTCGAATTTCAGCTTTCGGTGTGTGTATGTGTGTGAGACTCTTTGTAAGGTTAAAAGCAAAAAAAAAGTTAATAAGACTTTCTTTCAAAATATATACAGTTCATGCCTTTGAATACATTAAACCAAGGATACACACACAAACACCAACACCGTTTTTAGATTGTGCGATGATATCAATGGAATGGCAATTTATATATAGGTGTATATGTATTCACTTTGCATACATATACTATATTCGTCATGTCCCCCTATTTAAGGACGAAAATGGTTAAAGTGAATATTAAAATCATTGATGGAGATTATTTCATTTATTCAATTAAGAAAGTGGTAATGCGGTATGGGTTCAATTAACTAATTAAGTGGAAAAAGTGGGTTTTGTTAGCTACTAGACAACACAAAAAAAAAAATAACTGTAAATTGATACAAATACATATTTGCATATACAAATGAGAAGGACAAAAACAAAGAAAACTTACACATATACAATTGCGGTTTTAGGCTTATTTTATGCATTGGAATTATATGGTCTCATTAAATTGATGAACCATGAAGATAAGAAGTTGATACTTTTTATCATTATTAAATATAATCTACGTGTAAATTGAAATTGAAAAGATAAGTGCATCATTAAATTTTAAGTTTCGCAAAATCTTCTCTCATTGAGTGGAAGTGTTTGCACGTTAGTCCTTGAGAATTACTAATCCTGATCTTTCAAATTTCCTGACTTGATAATTACTACCATCCCTCACCTGTATGAGGATTCCTAATCCAGTACAAACAATCGATAAAAATACTGAAAGAATAACTGTGTTTTATTTTTTAATGGGTAGCCAGCATGGCTATAAAATTTTGGTATGTTGAAAGAAGAGGCTGGTGATTAGTATCTTAGAAGTAAATTTTTACTTTACTTACAATGACTTCAACAGTCTCTCCAAACACATACAGGGATTCCAAGTAGCTTGGTCTCTGAGCTAGAGTTACGGTAACCCTTGTCGCCTCAAACCTGGGCTTGGATTTAAGGATTCTCTAGGTAAAACAAAATAATTGATTTTAACAATAACTTCTGCTAAAGGGTCTAAGTATCGAATTCATAGATGTAAACTTTGTCCAACTTCGACTTCTGTTCGAACTTCATTCCAATTAATTACTAGCGGTCAAGTTCAAGTTCAACATTTATTTGGAAAAATTTCTTGGTGTGATACGATAAATGATTCGTACATTTACCAACTTAGGTATAAAAAGCCATCAGCTTTTTGTTCGAAAATTTTATGGTACTGGCTAGCCACTTTCCAATAAAACACCGCTACTAATGTCATGTAATTTTTGCAGAAATATTACTCATCATCATTATCACCATGCTATCATCTCAAAATCTGCAAAAAACCGTGACAATTTCCTGATGCATAGCACGCTATTGGATCTCAAATGAATTGGTGTCTTCCCAAGTTTGACAATTTTGTTTGTTGATGTTTATTGACTCCGAATTTATATCTCCAAAAAACTTTTCAATAGCTTGATGCATTTTCCAAATATTTAAAGTAACTATCAAAAATTGCAGTTCTTGTCCACATCCACTTCTCTTACTCAGCAGTGGTCAACGTCCACCAGGAGTACAAGTCCTTTTTACCATATCAAATCAACTCCTGAAAATTGATTGGCTTACATGCATCTAACTACCCAACTGGTCCATGTGATTTTGGCTCAACTAATTAAATCCAAATTCAATTATGTCCTAATACCATCAAACACCCCACCATACCTATTCAAAAAAAAAATCTGTCATTTGGTAGTAAAAGCAAATAAATTAAATGATATTATTTCGAAATGAAACAAGTAAATCCTTTTAGTGTTCCATAAAATACAAAATACAAAAAAAAAAACAGGCAATCTAAGCCTTTATATAAATGTTAAGCTAAAATTTCGTGTCATTTATACGATCACCATCGCAGTCAACATTCGGGCATAACTGATGCCACGGTATATACAAAAAGACATTAAATACAAAATGTAAGACATAAAAGGACCTAAATTTACCACAAGTAATGTGTAATTAGACTTCTGTTCAAATCACTTGCCTCCTAACGTTATAAATTATTTACCCTAACTTATTTCAGCTACATAAATTGTACGTTCCTATTATATTCCTGTGTTCGTGTGTATGCGTGTGTTTTAGATCACTACTACAACTTACAAGACAATTCGTTTTCCATTCACACACATATATGTATGAGGTACCTATCTATGTATGTACTCGCGCGTTTAATGTCCTTTGAGATGCGAATCCTTTGAGTTGTAACATTTTACCTCTGCTTCTCTTATATTTAGCCCATCATCACGCTATCGTTAAAAAATCATTTACACGCTATCATTGTGTGCATTAGCAAGGATAAATTTGTAAGAGTATATGTGCGTGTAGGTGGATATACCTACCTAGCAATTTAAAGGACTAAAACCGGTATCAAGGGATATAAAATGGTTTTATTTTTTTCATTTGGAATGTTGGTTGGTGGTATACATAGGATTTGCTTAACTTTCAGGATCTAAACACCCACATTTTTTTTTTTTACATTGTTGTATAGGCATACATTGGATTCTTTTATTCATATAGTATATACGAAAAAAAAAAGGATTCCTCAGAGAATTCTTATTCAATGTAAATGCAAATTTTTGGTTGGTTAGGGACATATTCGAAATTCCTCTTGATAACATATTTGAAGAGCTTGAACTCCTTGTCTTGTTTTTTTTTTTTTTTTTTTTAATTAAAGTTGAATTGAAAAAACATATAAAGCATACAAAATCGTGTGGAAGAAATTACATGACACAATGTTTACTTTGTGTTGTTTTAGCCTGGTTCTAGAAGATTTGGAGAATCCTTTCTTTTTTATCTACTTTGAATCGAAAAATAAATATTGGAAAAGCCATTATTTTTATCAAACGTTTTTATCTTAAATTGTAAGAAGATTTGGAATATTTTATTCTGTCTCTAATTCTTATTACCAAAAAGACAATGGGAATTTTTTTGTTTGTCTTTAACAATTAAATGAAATTCGGGAGTGGATCACACTTTAGATACATGTAATGTTTTGGAGCTCAGAGGTTATTTTGTTAACAAACAAAGATAACTGAATTCGTTAAGGACAAAAAAGAAGGTGTAACATTCCCGATATCAGCCAAATTTCCGTTAGACTACGGTTGCAGCACCATATCCTTTTCATTGAACTGGGATGGCATGTTCTGGAAAACTTTACAAATTAAAAATATAAGGTCTTTAATTGATTTTAGAGCATTCGCATTGACAATATTTTAATATTTTTCATGTGATTTCATAGAATATAGCCTTGAGATGTTAAATCAATAGAACTCGGTGGTCAATTGTGATCACTTCCTCCAGAACTTTCAGTAAACTTTTTCTTACCAAATGTGATACGTAAGGTCTTCTTTGTCAAATATAAACGTTATCCACACCAATATCTACCAATTTCGTCCATACAAAATTTTTAATCATAACTTAATGGCTCAATCTTTTCACCGTAACAGTTGCATATCAGCCTCATTTTCAAATAAGTAAGGTCCAATCATACAACATAAACAGCACTAAACACTTAAACAGAGGCTTTTCGACAGTCTTTTTTGAATATCCCGGCCCCCAAATTTTGTCAATTACCAACGAAGCTTCATTGCTGAAGATAATTTTCGGTGCTGGTCTCGGTCATTTTGATGCATTTCAAAGACCGAATTAGCGGAGATACGACGACGGCGACGCAACGTGACGTGAACTGCACCACCAAACGTTTTTTTTCCATCACTAAATTTTTCCACCAGTTTCAATAAAGCATGGCCGAAAATGTGCTTCACGACGACCTGAAAGTGGTTTTTCGAATTGTGACTGCCAAATATTCACCATTTTTGTTGTGGGATTTAACAATTTGAATGCGTGGTTAAAAAGTGTATCGTTCCTTTTCTAGTAATTACTTGTAAGATGTCAAAAGATGACAGATTCAAAAGTGACAACTGCCCAAAAAGTGTACTCTTTCAAATGAAAACTTTTATTGTGAAATTATTTGTATGTTCTCTTCATCACATCTAGGACTTTGACTAATCTTAAGGATATAAACAGTCACCATTAAGTCTTGATCTTAATACAAAATGTTAAACAAGGATATAAAAAACTTCCCTTAACCTCATGCTACGGAATCATAAGTTGTAAAATAAAGCTCTTAAAAAAAAAAATGTATGTATCAACTAGAGGACCCGGCAAACTTTGTTCGGTCCCAATTGAGTTTTAACAGCACACCTGGCTGTAAGATTGGTCGCCAACTGATCAAACCGATCAAAATTTCATTACTGTCTTATTAACTTCCCATAGGAAGTTATTGTAATCGGTCCGATTTGTCAAATTGAAATTTTTGACAAATCTGGACTTTTTAAGGTCTTAGAATATAAAACCGTAATTTCTAGAGAGATGTCTGTGTGTGTGTAAGTACGTTCGTACGTTCATAAAAATTTGTTCAGCTGTTTTTTCACTATAGAAGTTTAAAAAAATACTGAAAATTTTGGTTGGTCAAAAATATTTCCGAAATGGATGATGCTATTGACTTCAAATAAATATTAAATTTTATTGTATGAAATGTAATGCAATACATATTAAGTATAAATTTGGAAAAAGTTCAACATACAGTTATTTTTTTAAAATTGAAAAACTAAAACAAAAATTTCGGCACTCAAATATACTATTAAGTAAAAATTATTTAACCTTCAAATAATTTTTTACTATGTGAAATGACGTTTTTGACATGTGGTAAAATTTTGAAAAAATTGAATTGACGGTTTTTATGCAATAAATAAAAAAGTGAAGAAAATAAAAAATACAAAAAATTGAAGAATTACAAAAAGTTCTACCAAAGCCTGATAATTTTTATCAGTAAAATTTTTATCAAATAATATCAAAACTACTAGTAAATCAATCAATCTCAAGAATAAATCGATTTCATAGTTTGAACAAAAATCTACAAGTTCAAAAGAATTCACAAAATTATGTTATGCTTGAAGACAGCAAGGGAATACTTGATGGCTTTTTATTTTGACACAAAAAATTCAATAGAAGTCAATATTATAAAGTAAAATGGGAAGTTATCAGTGTGGTACGCACCCTGCCTTTTTTGTACTTACTTTAAACTTTAATAAATTGAATTGTATGATAAAATGAAGTTATTTTATTTACTGTCTTTAAACTACGGAAAACATTTCAAAACCAATATCAGCCAAATCGACCAAGTCGTTTTCGAGTTTTAACAAGACAAACAAAAAGAAATTGATTTTTATATATAGAAGATTTTCAATTTAAAAAGATTAACTTTCACTTCCTATTTTTTTAATTGTGCCAATAAATTTTTTTACAACTCTTTTCTTCAAAATTATATTGTGAAATAAAACCTCACCTAGTTCTTCTGATAAAGAAATTTATTTATTTTTATTTTTTGGATGTGTTAATTTCGTTCCCCTATTTCGACTGAGTGCTTCTCTTTTAAACTTGAGGGTGTCCGCTGTTTGATGTCATGTAAATAACATAATATGGTGTAAGCTTAGGGTTGCCACCTTTCAAAGACACAAGATGTTGAGCTTAAAAAATGAGTTCGACACCTTACAATTTAAAATAAACATTTTAAATTTGAATATGTATTTGTATTTTGAAAACAATTAACAAAAAAATACAAAGAAATAAATTTGTTTTCTTAAAGTAAGTGAGTTATATTTCCAAACAATAGATGGTGATGCTAACCATATTCTTGTGTCCATATCTTCCCTCCAGAACAGATTATGCTATGATGGTATTCTCAAAACTTTGTCCATTCTCAATGATCTATATGACAATACTTCCACTGCAATTGCTTAATTAAATAAATAGTTTGAGCTAATTAAGGAACAACAAACAAACTTTTAAGAAAAAAAAAAAAATAAGCAAACAATGCACCATCACCATACTTCGTCCCCCCATAAAACCAACCGCCACGGCACTATTCTCCAGCTCAACTATACTCGTATAAATGCAAAAATGTGCGAAGACTTTCATCCAGATTAGTCACTTCAACTTGGACAGACACCAAACTGTTGGAATAACTTTGCCTATTTGGAATTCAACCCTTGCCTTCATCTGTTCCATTTATCCTACCCACAGTCAATTCTTCCAGCTGTGTCATAAGGAACAAAATAAGAAAAAAAAAAGACAAAACGAATCCTAGAACAAGGAAGACCAAAGAAAGGAATGGAAAAAAAGGACATAGCTGGGAAATAAATCCTGCGGATATCTCTATTTCTTTATCTAATTTGCATTTTGTTTTTTTTTTTTGTTTTTATTTTCTTTGCCATTCTTAATTAATGTGGCACAGGCAGTGAGGCACTTAGACCCAGCATAGCAGGCAATCAACAAAATAATTTGCCTTTGAGCAAGGATACCTACTCACAGGATCCCTACATCCTATACACCCACCCATACACATTCATTTATATAGTATATTCGTATAACTCAAGAAGGGAAAGGCCTTTCACTTCGTAATGTATTTATGTAATTAATCGAGAAGAGTATCTTTGTAGCTTCCTATTTTTTTTTGTGTTGTGTATTTTAATTTATTCAATTGTTAATCCTTTTTGTGTTTCCTTGCGCTCCGAAGAAAATGTGTCATTGTCTAGACTCTCTCTAGATCTAGACCTTCTCAATTCATAGGTCATGTGTTGGTCTTTTATAATTCTTGAATAATTTATTTATCCAACAACTCATGGAGAAGTTTATTGATGGTGTTTTGTATATGCATGTAAATATTTTTCGTCCTTTTTTTCCAAAATTGATGAAAAACGTGGAATTTATTTTCACCATCATGCACAGTTAAGAGAGGTAGATACCTATATCTGCACCGACTTGTAAAGGTAAATTTGGCATATTGATGAAAGCAAAGTCCTCGACCAAAAAAGGTTAATGCATGGACGAGTCCACAAAGAGCGAAATAATTGAATATATTTTTTTTTTAAACCAAAAAAAGGATACATCGTATGTTTGCGTTTGTGGCCAGAATAGTATCTATTTTTTTTTTAAACCTGGTGGGTGAGTTCCCGGACGCGACTGGGCGGGCGTTTGGAAGTGCAGACAGACACATTTGTTTTTTTGTTTTTTATATAAATTTGATTGAGAAACATACGGTTGAAGTGAAACACTTAAAAGGTTGAATAAATTTGAATCGTGTATGGAGAAAGGCTTATATTTAAATTAATTGTTGAATTATTTTGTTGCTGCCAGTTACGATGGCAATTAGGACTGTTAAAGGGTTCAAAAAGAGACTTGTTTTTGCTATGAGAGCCATTGACCTTTAGTAGGAATTGTGCTCTTTCAAGATTCAAAAAATACAAAGTGAATTAGAGGCTTAAGTTGAGTGGAAGTGACTGATCTGTATTTTCTGCAGTATGATGGGAGTAGTGGAACCTTGATTACTTCAAGGGGGAATACCCCATGTTGCCACTTCCAAGAAGAAGTTGGGAAGACTTTTTGAGCTGGTTGTAGAGTCTCTCACATACGCCAACAATTCTATGTCAGACTTTACTCTATAAGTGCATTTTATGTCCAGGGTATGAGATTCATATGTGAGTCCTGGCAGAACCATCGTCTTCTACAGAAGCGTCTTAGAGGTTATGTTAAGGTTTATGTATTTCAAAAGTTTTGACAGTTTACAGACTCTGTTGACCAGTAAATCGCGAAGTTCTTCTTCTAAATTGACCAAAAGTATTTGAAGGATTGCACTACTTCAAAAGTTCATGCAGATGGTAAGTTTGAATATTCAATTCTTTATATTTTTTCATCCCGGCCAGGTATTGTCTGACAATAGTTGTCTGTTCTTGTAGAAAGAGACCACATTATTTCCTTCAAAAATGACCTCTTTCCAAGCCTTGCCAGCACAGTTAAAAAAAATCCACAATTTGCATCTTTGCTAGCGCCCTCTGTTTTTCAAATATCTAACTAAGTTCCTATTCATTTTTTTCGAGTGTTCCTGTTCTTATAATTTAGAAATGTCTTTTATTCTAAATTCGTTGCAAGGACTAATGAGGAAGTAAAAAACAGGAATTATACAAAATTAAACTCTTTCAAGGATCAAACATTTTTCTGTCGGAAATGTATGTACCAAAAAAATATGTCAAAGGTACAAAGGGACCTTCCTGTTTTTCTTCATTTCCTGGTTATTAGCCAGTTCTTAATGTTCCTAACTATTTTTCCAACAAAGTCTGTAGCTCATTACGAGTTAAGAGGTTTTTTAAAAATTATATGTATGTATGTATGTAGTTGTTAACTCTTCTAATTAATTTAATTTATTTTGCTAGTACATAGTTGGTTTGAAAAACTGTTCCCTTTTTTTTCCAACACCACAAAATGTCCATTTTCTTGTCCTAGCAACGGTATACTCCGAACAAAGTAATCCAATTAGCTATTGTTCTTAAAGCCTCAACCATTTCGAATCGCACAATTAAACTCTCGTCCAATGCAAATTAACCCGGCTTTAATGACATTGTCAAAATGACGACAAAAAAAAAAAAACAAGGGAGGTCGTACGAGTACTCGTATAAGGTATGCCCTGAGTAGAGTTACACAAATATCCTTATTCATTAAGGAAGGCATTGCATTGCAATGGCGACTACATATACGGACGAGGGCGACACTTGCAGTGAAGCTAGTCAGCCAAGGACTGCATTATCCATTTTGTGCATTCGAAATGGAAAATCTCACCTCCCAACACCATAAAGAACCACCCCTCATCCCAAGCACTGGACCACCGACATCGACCACCACCGTACGGGACTTCATTTTTGTTAGCTCGAAACTCTTGGTTTGGCTCCGAGTTCTGAGTTCTGACTGAGGCTGCCAACATAATTAACCGTCTACCATCTCCCACTCACTATACCGCACCGCACCGCACCACCAAGTACCGCAATTACCTTATCTCGACCCGACTCCAGGGAATTATTATTAAAACCGTTCCACACCATTTGCTACTGCTGCGGCTGTACTGTGGTGGTAGTGGTGGTGGTGGAGTGGAGTGGTAATAGTGGCAGAATGGTTATTCCTATTACGGGCTTGAGGAAGTTGGATTTGTGCACTTTTCTATATTCGCCAATTCCTCTACTAAATTCCTGTACCGCACGGAACTCTCAATCCGACACTCGGCTCGCGTTGCTAATTTAAGGCATCAACTGGTGCCATCAACACTGCTGGAGTTCCATTCTAATTGGATTTAAGGATCTGTTCAACCCCAGAATAGTTGAGTACGAGTATATATGCGGTCGGGTGAAACATGGGTTGTTTTCGGACAAATAGGCCAACCGGATGCTTTGGCCAAATGCGGACATGGCGTTGTGGTTGTTTTTTTTTTTTTTTTTTTTTTTTTTTTTTTTTCTGTATATCCTTTGTATCCTTCCAAAAAGCCTGGGCATAAAGTGAGATAATCAACGCAACATCAGCATGACGCACAGCCAAGTTCTATTCATCCCCTCCTCTCTCTCTCTCACTCTTCAAAAAGGATTTTTTTTATTTGGATTATTTAAATCCCCGAAGAAATGGATAAATGGGAATGGCGAAAGGATATAGTTTTTTTCTGTTTGTCCTTGCATCACACCATGCCGCGTCCAGGCGCGCCATTTACATTTTAGTTGACATGAAGAACGATGCAGCTGTCAGAGATCTAATCGCAGCTATAGTTTACAGTTTTTACCCATTTTGTCGGAGGGGGGGAGGGAATTTGCGACGAATGACCTTAATGTCCCGTTTCCGGAAAATCTGCAATTTTACTGTCGCGTGGTAAAATTGTCTTGGTTTTCTCGTTCTCGTTTAAAATTGCATACATTTCAGTTGGGGTTAGAGATATTGCGTCTGACGGGATGAAAATGGTTTTTGGAATGGATCCAGCAAATTTGCTGCTCCAAAAAAAATAAAAAAAAACTCGCAGTTTTTTGTGTGCCATATCTATACGATAAGTGTTGCGCAGAAAAGCCGCCTGCAAAGAGCAAAGGCAATCGCTTGGCAAACTACTTCTGGCTTAAACCAACTCTCTTTCTCGCTGCACCAAGTACCTACCATATAGCAACGGACTATGATGCAGCTTCTATATGTATTATACCGTTTTGTTGGTTATGTAAGTCGTTTTTGGAAATCCGCTTAGTATAGTGAAACTTTTAGTTCAAGTTGAATGCATTTTTGGGTTTTCCGTCTTCCCCATCCCGCACTCGCACTCGCACTTTTGGCTGGATATGATGGTTGTGGTGACGAGGTGAGGTGTGGTGAGGTTTAAAATGGAAATATGTACACACTTATACATAAAGGACTTCAGGCAAAATGGGGGGCAGGGAATTAGGGTGGTTGGTAATTTAACAGCATTGCGGCACGTTGTAAATTATGTTTAATGTCATGTTAATATTTTGTAAGGACATAGCGAAAAATATGCATTCATATCCATTGGCTATTTATATAGAGCTTTTAATCTTCATAATTTGGAGTTAAAGTTTGAGTTTGAGAGTGTGTGATTTTTTGTGAGTTTAAAGATTTGAATGGAAAAATAGGGATAAATCACTTACTAAGCTCTGAATATTGTCGACTAAGGACTTAGACATTGCATTTAAGTTAATGGAGAGAAATGGGGATAGTGTTTTATTAGATTTAGAAAAGACATTTGAGGTGTTAGTGAGTTTAAAAATTGTTTATTAATTCCAAAATAGCAATAAATCTAATATATTATTATTTAACTTAAAGTCAAAGAAGTTACCTCATCTTGCACAACTTCAGAACAACTAGACCGATTTTAATAATTTTTTCTTAAACAAAGGATTTTCCAATAAGAGATGTTATTTTGAATAGCCCATTAGTTCAGAAGATGTCACTTTTGAGGGTGTAATTTTTTGACATTTGACAAGTAAAAACTAAGCCATTAAAAACAATGGAACAATACACGCTTCAACAACGCATTAAGTCTTAGCGGATTGGGTCCTTGAAATGCTTAGAAATGATCCGGAATTTCATCGAAAATTATCCTTCCCAACGTGTAACTGTTTGGTGCGGTTTATAGCCAGGTGGGGTCCTTGGACCTTACTTTTTCGACAAAGAGGCTGGAGCAATAATTACGGTGAATGAATTGGATGGCATTGATCTGGATAACGTTCACTTTCAATAAGACGGCGCGGTGGTGCTTCGTGCCATTCAAACAACGAAACTATCCATCTCTTACGGGACAAGTTTCCGGATCGTATTATCTTTCGAAGAGGCGATCACAATTGGCCACCGATTTAACACCTTGCGAGTTCTTCCTTTGGAGCTACGTGAAAGATAAGGTCTACGTTAACAGCCCGGCGTCAATTCAAGACCTCAAAAATGGAATTCTTGAAGCTATTGTGGGCATATACGGCAGCCACTTTGCGATTTGGAGATGGTAAATTTTATGAAAAGGATACGGCTGCCATTTTACTGACATTGTTTTCCATTTGTAATGGCATATTTTTGTCTTTACATTTAAATAAAAATTCGATTATTTCTCTCAAAAAATTCCATTTTTGTTTGAATATCAAAAATACAAACCACACATTGGAAAACCCAGTATAGTTGCTTCTACATCCATAATAATTCTTAACATATTAAGAAACTTCTTTTATTAAAATGTTAACAAAAATATAAATAAGGAATGAGGAAATTCTCTCAAGTGTTAACAATTTATACTGTGATCTTTATCTCTTTATAAAAACTTGACTACAAGAATGGCCACTAGGCGTATACGTAATTTTATTTTTTAATAGATTATTATTATCATTTAACTTATTTCGTTTAAAATTTATGAGAAAATATTTCTAAAAAAAATATATGAATTTAATTAGGTGACGCTACAGTTCGTAGAGAACTAGAGCCTAGTTCATTTCAACTCTCAACGATTCCTGTGAGCGAGTAAATGTCATCAGGGATGACAACTTAATTTTGAGGAAGCACTTTTCCTGATAAAAATTACTCTGGAGAATTTGTAAAATCTTCGCAAGATGCAGGGAGGTTGAACCCAGACCTTTGAAAGTTGTGTTATGCTAAAGTTTGCTTTCGTATACTAAATTATTTAAAATTCGGCAAGAACTCTAAAAAGGGAGTCAATTATTGAAAGACTTAAAATTCATTTCAATTCAATGCTTCAGTCAAAACACTATTACATTATTTATTTAAAATCCTAAAAAACAATAATTGTATAGATGGGGATTTTTCTAAATATTTATACTCGGAAAAGCCCTTTCACGTTTGTTCAAAAGACTCTTACCAATTTAAGGTTTAATTTGACTTTTAAAGGATATAAAATTTCCAACCCCTATATCTTCGACATAAAGAAGCTAAACTTGTCCTTTTTTTTGTTCTTAATCTTAACTTCTTGCTATATGTAATTATTCCATTATCTTTATGTTTCACTTGGGATGCAATTCTCTTTTGAAAACACATTTCAACACTAAAGCTCAAGATTGATAATTTCAAAAGTATAATTTAGAACTTAAATTGTCCTTCCATTGTTCACTTAACTATAAAGATAGAGATACCATTTCAAAACTTATCTATACTCTTATATGTGAATTCCATCACTCGATCCATCAATTGCTCAAACTAAGTACATACTCGTGTATTATTCCCTCAATAATAATATCTGTTATTATATCCATTTCCATTCGCATTTTCCACAAAGTTTCCGGCAGAATTTCCACTCAAAATAATTATTATCACACGTACTGCATTTATAATGACAATCTGAAAATAATGAACAATACCATTATCCATATATCCATATCCCAGAATTTATTATAACTCCATATTCCACACTGATGAATGTCCTTTTCATATTTCATATACCTTTGCTGCATACAATTAAACATACAAAAAAAATAGTGCATATTCATTTGTACTCGTGTGTATGTGTAATAATTTATTTAACCACACAAAATTCATTTGACACAATAATTGTGCACAAAAAGGATATTATTGTTTGAAGGCAAAATACATACATACATATAATATATCAATTTTAGTATAGGTACTCGTATGTGTAGGGAGGAAGGACATGGGGGATGCTGGGTGTACGTGTAAATTGCATTATTTTTGCTCATTACGTTTTCCCCTTGAAATAATTGCAAATACTTGTCATTTATATTCAGTAATTGGAGACAGAAGCCTAAATCTAAATAAACAAACGGCATGTTTGATAATTTAGAAATATACATACATACGTGTTTATGTATGTAACATTTTCGATTTAGTTAAGTTTCATTTTATACAAAATAGATGTGTGGAATTAAATTTTAAATTAGATGTAGCAGCATCATCACTGATGCAAGGTTTTCAGAAATAATATCAAAACAAAACCTCATACATTTATGCAACCACAGTGATGCCACAAAATGTGATAGTTAATTTTGTTAAATCAGAATTTTAGTTAAACGCACAAATTTTGAGGTAATTTATTGCAATTGTGTGTGTGTGTAAGTATAATTTTTGTTTTTTTTTTCAATTTTTACTTGATTTTGCGTGACAAAGTTAATTACAATCTTAATTATGTGACATTCATAGTTAACATTTTGTAGCTTAAATATTGAAATTTGGTTTAGCTGCGGCGGTAGGTTTATTGGGGAAATGGTTCCTTGGGGCTTTTCATATGCAACAGTATTGACAAAAATGGTCCACAGGATCACATACTGGAAAAAGTCGTTAACCGGCGATTAAAAAGTGGAATCGATCGATTTATGATCGTATGAAAATATTTATAGACTTTTTCATAGATCTTGTCAAAAAAATAAACACTAAATGGTATAAAACAAAGTCCCTTTCCCGTATCTTTCTGTCACCAAGTATGCTTAGATCTTTAAAATAACACAACGGATTTTGATAAGTTATTAGGCAGAGTGATTAAAGAGGAAGGTTTATATTTATACATTTTCATACTATACTTCGAGGCGATACAATAATTTTCTATATTTAAAAATCAATTTGAGTTTTTTTGTCTCGCTTAAACTCGGGAACGGCTTGGCCGATTTGTCTGATTTTAGTTTTAAAATGTTTGTCGTAGTCCAGGAAAGGTTTAAAAAGTTAGAAAATATGGAAAAATTACGAGGACGATAGTAAAAAAATAACTTCATTTTCTCATAAAATTTATTCTATCTACAAAAAAATTTTAAGTTGGTTGTTAAATTTTTCCTATGTGTAGTGAAAATTTTTTGGGCCGGGACAAAGTTCGCCGGATCCTCTAGTTATTTTATGATTAGAAGTGAAAAACAATTATCTATGCCAAATATTCAAAAGAGAGAGATTTATGGATGCATTAAATTTTTGAAACACCAAGAAGAAGTCATTGATTCTTCTTCAAGAAAAGGTAGTCAAAGTATTGGCTTTCTTTGTCAATTCAAATATTTCTTTCAATAGGTGTTAAAAAAGAAACCCATTTTTAAATGTCAGCACGTAACTACCTTAAATGTCATTTCAAAGAATCTATACGCTAAATATTTCTGAAAGGGTTTCACCTTTCTTTTCTTTTTACTTTTCCATCACTGCCAAATTAATTGCTTGTCACATTTGGCAGTGAGCAGTGACAGAATTTTTTCACATTCTTCCACTGACTCATGTCAAATAAACAGGTCCGTGTGTAGAAATTCTACAATAGAGGGGGTGGGGAAGCTTTCATGCTGTTCACTGTTTCATAAATTTAAATTCGGGAGAAGAAAAATCATCAGAAATCACAATTTATGGCTACAACAACAACAAACAATGCTTTGGTTGCACCCTCAGTGCACTTATCATCAGCAATGGGGAGTTCAAATTCCCCTCCCTCCCCCGTGTACACGGGCTAGAAAATATGAAGGGTATACCTCCCCTCACTTGATATGCTGATGCACCACACCATTCTTTGTGATTTCATTGTCCATTTTCAATTTGCCACATAACGAGCCACAAAGGCAAACCTCTTATTACCCGGATGCCAGCTATATATGTGCATATATGTATATAACACATACAGTCTAGCACATCCCCCGCACCTATCATCATCAGCAACCGATTTAGACAGAACTGACAGGAGGTTGAACAGAATCTAGACTGCATATAGTCTGGTCAAGGAGAAGCATAGGGGGGGAGAGAGCGCATTGGTTGCGCCTTCTTCGTCCGATATGCAAAGCCCAAGGATGATGATTTATTTTGAAAATCCTTTGAATGTTTTCTCGAACAAGAGAGAAACCAAATACAACAAAATAAAAAAAACCGAACATAAAAAAAGAGGACGAGAATCTTTTGCCCGTTCAGTCGGAACCGGAATGAATCGAATTGAAAACTGGAATTGGAAGCCATGAATGCATGAACACATTTGCGGTGTCTGTCTGAGGTCCTTTTTTTCCATCACGTTTCAACTCCCCAACTCCAATTGTCTATCGGTTCGTTCGGTCGGTCTTGCAATCTGATTTGAACTCCATTTTCATGTGAGTGCATCTGTATATGGTGTGGTGGGGGGGGGGGTAATATAGGGTATGCATTTATTCATTCAGAACAAGAACACTATTTTATATGGGTACACAAAAGCTCAGTGGTCATTTTGATATCTACTACACTCTAGTCTCGTCTCTACCTAAAAACACACATACATATACATGCATACATACTTCAATATGGACGCGAACAAGGAGTCCTTAGAAGAGTCCTTTGGTGAAGCAATAATATCAACGCCAACAACGCATCGAATTGCATCACATTTCAACTGACCAAACACGAACTGGACAGCCAACTGTAAATCATTCAAATGATGCTCGTCCATTCCGTGCACGGCACACGCCAATTATTTCTAATTAGCCAAGTTCTATTGCAACGAACCGTGAGAGGGGAGGTTTTTATATGGTATGATCAAAAAGTGATGGAATGCAATGGCATATTGAGTGGATACTTTAGGTTCTATGATTTTGAATATGTTATCCTTTTGAAAGTACATATGAGTATAGCTAAAAAATTTTGAATGGCAATTTTTTTATGACATTATACCTATGTTCGTATGGATCAGGATAAATTTAAAAATAATTGTTTCCGTTAAGGAAAATGTATTTTGTCAGTGTGTTGTGTATGGGTATGTCCTGAGGGTATTTTTTTAAAAATATGGCATCAAACTTTTTCAATATACACATTTACAGAGTGGTTTTAGACTTTTGATATCAAAATTTAATTCATCGATGTTATTGAACCACAATATGAAAGTATGAATCCCGTATTTTTATATCTACCTGTCTGGGATTATATTTTTTTTTTAAATTTGGTGCTTGAGTTTTTCTAGTTACTGCCTAGGGTGGAAATTTACCAAAAATATTCAAAAAGTCTTAATGAAATGTCATTATGTTATAATTTTACAATTTTTACATTCAAAAAATTACAAAGTCTATTTTTCCAAAATAATTATTTTTGTCATATGGCCGAGCTTGATAAGTCGCTAGTTGTCTTCAAGTTGGCTGAGGTCCTCTCCCTCCAGCAGCGTGTACCAAGGTTTTAATGTAATGAGTAGTCCTGGGGATTGCATTCGAAGCCGAAGCTATCTAAGTCGTTGGATTTTCAATCTTTTTACCACGTGTCGCTATAGACTGTACAGTTCCGCTTTCTTTGAAGATGGGACTAAAAATCACACTTCGAATTCTTCTCTCGAAGCATCCTTAGACGTTCTCACCCTGCCTTGACAATGTCCAATTCTCAGCGTCATACCTATATACATAAGAACAGGGATGATAAGTAAGTACATAAGTCCAAAGAAGCAGTGATTGGCAAAAGTTATTCCCCGTTTGATTTCAGCACTGGGGTCGTTGACTGAATTGTTAGCGGATATGTTGACGTTTTGTCCAATGTCCTTTTATGATGACAGCACTCACTTGGTTTTGTTCTTACGTCTCAATACTTAAAAGCAGTATATTCGGCTTAGTCAAGTAGTTGGACGCCCCTCTAGAAGTAAGTGACTCAAGTGTTGACGATTGAAGTTTTGCACAATTCTTTTCAGAGCGATATTAAAGAAGTCGAAGTTAATTTGGGTTATAAAATTTTGGGTGATAAGACCTAACATCGTAGCTCATAGGACAAGGTCTTAATGACAAAATTTCAAAAAACCTTATTTGAGGAATAACACGAAGTTCAAAAAATATCACAAGAGAAATGTCAAAATGATCAAAATAAGTTCTAAATCGGTTTCATCAAAATGCCATTTTTTTATTTGATCAACATTACCATTAATCACAAGATGACAAGATTTTTTTTTTGAATTATTTGTATAATAAAATGTCAAAATAAATGTCATAGTCTTCTTAAGTGCATACCATACAATTGTATCTTAAAAAAAAAATTGTAAAAAATGGGTAATGTAAGCATGAAAATGAACCATTCTTGACATAATTTTATCTTGACATTATTGAAGCATAAAACTGTCACAAAAAAGCACATTTTTGTCATGAAAAGTTACATTTTTAAAGAGTCAATATTTTTCAAACTAATATGCTAATAAAAATTGTGAAACATGAAAACATTAAAAGCAAATATTTTATTTTGCAAAATAAATCGACATCACAGTCACACGCAATTTTGTTGTGTTTTCGTTCTCAATTAAACTCAAAATGAGTTTTTAAAATTGACTCACTTTTTGAATATTTCATATATTTTTTATTTTTTTATTATTTTTCTGATAAACATACTTACACTCATACATACATAGATACCATTAGCCATTGTCATAAAAAGTCCTCATTGCATGCAAAATCTGAATCTGCTCTAGCTGATGTCTCATACTTTATGCATTTTTCTCTGTGTATTTATTGCCTTAATTTCAACACGTTGTCATAGTCGAGAGTCGTTGCCTCAGTCGTCCTTTCGTTTCGGTTGCCGTTCTCGAATTCATAAATATTAATAATGAAAATCGTGTGCGCTACGCAAAAACAAAAAAAAAAAAAAAAATAAAACACACACACACACAGAAAAAAGGACAAATAAAATGATAACGTTGAAGTCCTTGCTACATACATATATTCGTTTTGTTGTATTTATATTTTTTATATTTCTTTTTCGTTCTGCCACTCAGGATCCAGAATCTCAATCATTCAAGGACACATTCAAAATCTGAACAAGAGACAAAACTAACAGCTCCTTTTATATTGCTTCGTTCGTATATACTTGTATATTTATTTCAACAAGCACAATAAAAAAAGAAAGAACAAAAATGAATACCATATATTTGGTGTTTTACCTTCCATTGCTCCAATTTTGTTGTCACCCCCCACCACTCATCCAGGACACTTATAGTGGGACGTATAGTGTTGCCAATTAAATTGATTTATTGCAGTTTTTTTTAAAAACAATATTGAAACAGTATGCAATAAAAGGGAAACATAAAATTTTGAATAATTTTTATTGTAAATAAAAATGGAACGCAGTTTTGGAGTCTAATTTGAATTTTTGTACAATGTTCTCAGAATCGATATGAAAGATTTAAATAACCTTGATTTACGTTTCGGAACTTTTTAAATCGATTGAAATATAAGTGCTTTTTTCGAGGTCTTTATTTTTTTTTGAAATTGTTTTACATTAGGATTTTGAAAAGTCTAAAGTGAAGTTTGTCCCAAAATCAATGTGAGGGTAAAAAGGATTAAGGGGTCCTAAAATTAATAAAATGTTATAATTTGCTGTCATTGTAAATTTACTATAAAAATATGAGTGGCTAACCCTTAACTGATCTCTATGTTCCATTTTATCTTCCATTGCTTCAAATTTTGGAACAATTTAAAATTTTGTGATAGTTCCAAATCACAGAAAATCCAAAATCCGCAACTGGCCAGGGCCACCGAGGTTAATTTTAGCAAATATGTCTTTAAAGATTTTAAGATCTTAGGAACAGCGACCTTTTGCTGTCTATTTTAATTCCTTTACATATGAATCAATTTGTTTTTGGTTTTCCACCGAAAAACTAAGGACATTTGCCCCACTGTATCAAGACATCACAAAGAAAAAAAAATTACATGTATTTCTGTGATTTTTTTATGATTTGCTCAGATTTGTATGCGGCCTTGTCCTTATGCATATGTGGGGCATACTCTTGGAGTCATCTCATCTCTATTCCTTTATTAATACACGCACTGGCTATACAATCTACATATGTATGTGTCATAAAGTAAAACCAATTACATACATGCTCGTATCTACACATACGCACGAAAAAAAAAGAAAACATTATGCAAAGAGTTTTACATTTGATTTATATGCCTTAGCCTTATTTTGTATAATTTCACTATCCACAACCGTACTTGATACATACATACATACAGCCGTAAACTTATACAACAAAAGCATCAAATATTTTGATTTATGTCAGTTGTTGTAGTTGAATTGAAAATATTTAAGGTCTGTTAAGATTTCGGAAAAGTCGAATAAATGAAAATAAAAAAGGCAGCTTTATTAGAATATTTCCATTACAAAGTCTACACGAGTGTTATAAGTTTTGTACAAAAAAAAAAGAAACAACAACAACAAAACTTTTCAATAAAAATTCAATTCTTTTGATTCTTTGAGAGATTGTTCAATGACGACAAATTGTTGTATAGACTTTTAAAAATGAAATTTCACTGTCCGGCTATTTTTATATATTTTCGAAAGAAATTTAATTTAAATTTTATGTGTCTATAGAACATGGAAACTTTAAGCCAGCTTAGATAAAAAAGTAGTAGATATGTGTAAACCTTAAACAGGATTTTCAAACTTCACAAAATGACAAAAATAATAAAAAAAAACAAAAAAAAAAAAAAATAGTACGTATACGCCCACGTGAACCAAATAAAATAAAATAAAATAAAATAAAATAAAATAAAATAAAATAAAATAAAATAAAATAAAATAAAATAAAAATAAAATAAAACAAAATTAAATGAGTTAAAATAAAATAAAATGAAACAAGTTCTTGTATCATTTTTTCAAGAAAGTTTAAAGGAGAAAAGAAAATCAGTTTTATTTAAACGAGCATAAAAAATAGAGAAATAAAGTTATGTAAAATAAAATAATACAATAAATATATATTCAAATGGTATAATTGTAAAACTTCGACTTTATTTTAACTCACAAAATCTTAAATTCACATTAAATTCACAGCTTAACTTACCCTTTAAACATGAACATTTTATTGAAATGCAATCAATGGCAAAATAATGAAATGCAAATGACACGAAGAGAATATACACAGTCGATTATATGGGTATAATCTCATGTACATGTCTTTTCATCTGAATTAAATTAAAGAAGATAATCCATTGATACATGATACATCAGTAACTTGTTATCTAACCAACAATATCCTTTAGCTTAAGTTGTTTAAATGTATATGTAAAATCTGCATACGAGTAATATATCTGTCTATGAACTTGTATGTATTTTTTTTTTTGTATTCAAAAGATTTCTATATACGAGTAAATGAAGCAAACAATGCCAATATTTTATATGAAATGCATTTAGGTCTTTTAACATTTGATCAAAGATATGTATTTGAATGTTATATTCTTAATTTGATTAATTTAATATGGTTTTGTTTGAGTTAGCCACAATATGTCTTGAAGGTTTTCAAAGCTCTTTATGGTTTTCTACACACAAAACAAAATGTCTTATTTCTGGGTTATGTTGTAAGAATTTATTTGCTTTTATATTGAAGTTTTGGCTTTTTGTGAGAAAATGATCTTTTCAATATTTTAAGATATTCGTTGTGTGTCATTTAACTGGGGCTTTAAAGACAAGAGAAATTTGAGTCTACAATATGGAAATTACAATTTTCAATTCAATAAGAACATGAACATCTTCACAAAAATGGATTCAAGGATTGAAAACTGACATCAAGACGGATATTTTGAAAATCTCGTCTTGGCAAGTACTGTGCAACTACATTCCATTAAAAATGGTCTTAACAATATTTTACATTCGTTTAATTTTTCTTTTTTTCAAATTTTCTAGAGAAAATTATTTTTTTTAAACGAAGAAACTTCAAACTAAATACATGACTTAACACTTCTAGAAAAACAAGCTTGCTATACTAACCACAGTAATTCCTTTCATTAATATTCTATATGTTAACCTGCTTCAATAAAAGCCACTTCTGTTCTGTTCAGAAAAAAAAAATTAATAATTCCAAAAGTCTGACCAAAAAAAACAAAAACAAAACTTTTTACTCTTTTGATGTTGAAACCTAAGCAGTCGTCCTTCATTAAGTGAATCACTTCATTGACTTCAATACACCAACACACACACACATACGCAATCACTATTACTGCCTGCCATTGCATCTCTCTAGATAATGTATACATCAGCATCAAAACAGTTTTTCCGACCGTTAAATTGCACCAATGCAATGATTCCATACCATTCCATTCCATCCATCCATTCATCCACTCAAAGCAAAACCAAACATTGCAAAGGATCCACTCACAGGATACACTCTCCAGAGTCTATATATAGTCTAAAGCTATACACACACAAATACGTAGTAGAGACCTGGCTAAGAGGCAACGACTATAAAGGACCGTGGTAGGTACTTCTACTTCTATACTTTTATACACAATCGACTGCACAGTCATAATAATATCCGATATAACCCTATTTACGTTTTACTTACACACACACAAACACACAGACAATCATATTTATATGGTCAAAGTGATACGACAGCCGGAAATGGGCAGGCTTATAAGGATTGGGTTCTTTCTTCTATTTTTTTTTTTGTGTTGAATTTTGTTTGTTTTGATTTTCATTGTGGTATGCAATTCAAAAACTTTAGAGCCCTCTTGTTGCATCACTTGGGAGTTCTTTGGCCTTAGCAAAAATCCAAGTTGATTTAAAATACATACACTTACATATAAATGCGATGCTGGTGCTATATGTAAACCCACAGGATTCAATATTAATAATTAACAAATTATACCCACTAAGCTTTGAAAAAACAGTAACAAAAAAAGGTTAAAACAGAAAAAAGTCATAAATGAAAAACATAAAATCAAAGGATTAAAGGACCATTTTCAAAAACAGAAGCATGGTGACTGCAAAAAAAATGTATTTTCAGTAAAAAAACACTCCGTTTCGTGTTTCAAGACACGGATATTCATACACTTCTCTCAGATCCATAGATTTAAAGAGAAGCTAAATAAAACTGGAGACAAAACAGAGCCCTGAGGTACACCAGAAATAATCGAATGGATATCAGACGTACGACTTAAAACCTTTAGAGTTTTCTTAAAAAACTTTAATTTTTCTAAGAATGTGTTTTGAAATGTTAATAAAAAAAACACACAATGATTGTGATTTTAAAAATACGAAATAAAATAAAAATAAAATGACCTTAAGCTGGTTAATCAGAGTGTATAATGAATTTTATACAGGATGCTGCACATTAGCCGGCTATGTCATGATCGTTGTTAAATCCTGGATATAGCCATGGCTATCAGGCAATATACCAACTACCCACTTTATATACATATGTATGTATATGTATGTAAGTATAGGAAAGAGCTCTTGTGCATGTTGTGGTCGTGTAAGCGAAACATTTTCCAGCTACTCGGTCCTCGGCAAATGAGATTCTCTATGAAGTGGCAACAAATTATAATTTTTCATCCAGAACATCAGCACACAAATATACATACATACATACAAATTATACACACAAGTATAGAGAAGACCACCAACCAAAGGACAACAACTTGGTCCTTAAAGTAAAAGAGATTATACGAAAGTCCGTTGCACGAATTAATGAATTATTCATTTGCTTTTCGCACAAAGGAGTATAGGTTAGATACGTTCATCCCGTTACATACATACATATATATATATTCCTGTTTCTGCATATACACATACATACAGTAGTATATTGCAAGCTATATAACAATTTTCGGTGGCTAAGAGTCCAGAGTTGCAGAAGCTGGTTGGTTATTCCAGACCGAGGCAATTGTCGTCAAAATGAAATTACACTCTGATATGCAAAAGTTTTTTTTATTTGACTATGATGGTGGTGGTGGTAGTTGTGTTGGTGTGTGTATATTTCGTAGAAGGATTATTTGCTAAGATTTAAAGCCGTTTATTGGCCTGTTTTTAAAGATACTTCCGGGGAGGTTAGTTATAGAACTTTAAGTTTAAGTAGAGCTGTTTAAATACGATATTTCATCAGAATCTGTTAAGTCATTCTTAAGAAGTCCTGTGCAGAGGAAAAAGATAATATAGAGAATTTAGTTCTGACATTCAGACTATAAGAAATACACACACACATAAAAATTCACTCTTGAAATTTTGTATCTTTTAATCCATTTCGTTCTTTTTCAGTTTCTTTTTTTTTGCTGATTATAAAATTACTTTAAAATACTCATAATCTAAAGGATATGTGTATATAAATTCCCATAACATTATATTCCCACATCCATTAGTGTGTTGTGTACTTGTATTTATAATTGAAGAGACCAAACGCATAATCATGCTTTGAATTAATTAAAAATTACATTTTAATGATAATTGCCCTTTAACAACCCCTTAAATACATAATTTATTCTTAATGCAAAAATCCATTAGTAATTATCTCTAACCTCACACAACAAAAACAAAGAAGAAGACATTTACAGATACATTTTTTTTAAATTAAAAATAAAATTCTGATAAATGGATAGAAGATTGAAATTTTATTATAATCATCATCATTTTGGATTTTTTAGAAGGATTAATACTTGCATCAACGAGTACGAGTATGTGCGAGTATTTGTTCAGAATTTGCTTTAATGACATCGTTTAATTTTATTTGATGTCGGTCCGTTTACTCGATTGTTTGTATGTATTTGTAACCATATGGTCTATACTGTATGAAGAAATTTGTAACTTTTATTGGGGAAAGATACTCGACCTCGTCTCGTAGTTAAGAAAGATAAATTACAAATTACTTTACCAGATGTGAAATGAAATTTCGGACTGGATCATTATTTGCGGTTGTAAATTTTAATGAATTTTTTTTATTATCACTATTGCTAATGTTTGTTTCTTGGAGAAATTAATTAATTTTGAAAACTTAATCCTTGCATACGTCTTAGACTTTAATGGCGATTGCGTTTGCTTGTTGTGTCGAATCCGTCAGGGAATCTCAAGACGAAGGTCTTTACCAGTTAAAGATTTCTTGAAGCAGACATATCCTGTAGAATTGGAAGGGTCAGTTGATGTAGATCTTCAAATTTTTCTTCATTTTAAATGAGGAAGTCATTAGCATGCATAATGTCCTTGGATTAAGATTGAACATGTTGGACAATTGTAGAGAAATGGGTCCTCCTCAACTGTTCTTCTCGCTTCATTGGAGATACGATTAGGCCAGAAAACTCGTCAGATGTTTCGAAGACAACTATTAACGAAGGTTTGCAGTTCCCTGATTATTGTTGTTGTTATTTTCCAGGTGCTGCATCCTTATAGCAGAACTGATTCGCCGTCATAGTTAAACAGACGTAGCTTCGTGTTCAAGTTGAGAGATTTGTTCCTCTAAACATTGGACAACATCCGAACTTGAGAGGCGTCAATTTCGTAATAAAACTTCGTTAGTAAAACTGGAGTCGTTCTAGTTCTCGTTTCCAAATCAAATTTGACTACATACCTTTAAAGTTTTTCAAAAACCGTAAAACTGAATTTTTCGCAATAAATTTTAATATACTCGTAAGAATTACAAATTTAAAAACTTTAGGATATTTTATTGGAAAGAGAATAATGCTACAGCTTATGCCAGATTATGTTAAAAATAAGTGGGCCTAAATGTCCACCATAAGTTACCCCTTATCGGCAGTTAAAATGTTTAGACAGTGGAATTTGTACAGTTATCTATTTTTTTCACACATCGATTTTTTCACACGCTCACTGAGTCAAATTTTATATGGCAACTGTCAATTTATTGCTTCATCAATTAAGTGATAATTCAATTTCCATAAGTGTTTCTGTATTTCGTTTTGAGTTATTGATTTATGCTGTCGACCTAGCAAATTTTGAAGTATAAAAAGATTTATTGGAAAAAAAAAATAGTGAAAAATTGGACTGATCCAATGGACTATTGGAACTCCTAGCCGCGACAGAAATATGACGGATTGCAATTAAGGTTCTCAAACTCTTAAAAATACACACGATACAAAAACGGATTTTTGTAAAACAGTTGACCTTTTTCAAAGAGAAAACCAAGTACCTAGTTTGCATTAAAAAAGAGTGCATTAAAACACTGATATTCTTATTACCAAGATTCTATGCACCTTTTATCACAATTTTTCAGAAATATAAAAGTGCTTTAAGTTTTTGACGAAATTACTGAATAATGTTTACGTGTAAGGCTTTTGAAAATTTCCTGATATCAATCTACACACAAATTTCATACCCTGTCTTAATATTTTATCGTAGATTTCAGATAACTAACTTAACTTAAAATAATCCTCATTCAAAATTTAAATTAGTGTTATCCCAATTTCATGTATCTTTGGTTGTATTCTTAATTGCACTTAATAAATTACTTTTACCAAAACTAGGATTGATTAATTATAACCCCTAAATCATCATTTATAGATTATTATCACCATAACTAACATTTGCTTTTATTTCTATTTCTAGGTAAGTGTTGCACTCTATGACGTTCTAACATGTAATTGATCTCAATTTGTGTCGTTAAGGTAAGGTAAACTCAATTACCAAGAATCCTGTAAAATAATAAATTACACACATACATACACATGAATTTTCACCCCAATAATAATTCATTCGAAAGACACATGTCCTCTTTTGAAGAAATAGTCCTTCAGCAACAAAGTGCATTCCAATTCAAGTTTATTGAGAACTGCTGACAATCTCATAAACTTACACCAATACAAATGAATATCCTTATACAACTACATCTGTATAAGAGTATGACAAAGTATAATGTGCGTCAATTCAATTAACCATTAAACCACGTGGCCCCCTTATAACTGAAGTCCACCTTGACCGTCAAGGATTAAACTATAAAGCCATAACGACACGGGTATAAAAAAAAAATTGAATATTGCAAATTATATTATTATCGCCCACAATCGATACCAAAAATAAAAAAATTAAAAAAAAAAACACAAAACGAAGCCATAATCCTTGCGAATCTGGGATAAAACAAACGAAAGCGATTCAGCTAACAGTAATAATGCCAAAGGTCAGAAATGTCAAGGCATATATGCGACTTGACTTATAATAGAAGTATTTTTGAGCACCTTCCCTATATAAGTATACGAGTATAAGAATGTCGTCGTTGTCGTTGAAGGTCCTGATGTGGTTGTGGGGTGTGTATAAGTATGTTTGTAGAAATGTATAAAATGGTACGTGTTCATACATACGTATATGCGATTTTATCCTTCGTGTTCGAATAAGTCAAGTGCCAATGAACGAGTTCTGCTTAAAAGACAGACCTAAAGTAAGAGTAAGAGAGAGAGGGGGCGAAAAAAGGACCATTTCATCGGTATGTGTGGCTTTTAACAAAAAAAAAAAAAAAGGAGAAAAGGACATAATAAAAGGATCAAGGGCTATGGTTAAGTTTATTACTAAGTTGCGGAGGATTATTATTAAAGCCAGACAAATACACATTTGTACGCTTTTAACTTAAATACACATACACAACACACATTAGGTAAAGAGGTTGCCGATATGGGGGGGACTCTAATGGTGGGTTTTTGCATGTGTGTTGAATTTTTTTTTTCGAGGGGAGAGGGTTATTACACCCATAATGACTAACATTTATGTTTGTTGATTTAAAATGGGATTTGGGTGTGTGGGTTAAAATGATGGGTTGAATTCGGTTGAATTGCTTTCGGACGAATAGTTTTATTTAAATGGCTGTGATTTATAAAATTATAAATGTATGCGTATAAATATATGTAAAGCTAAAGGAAGTGAAAATACTTAACTTTCAATTAAGTCAAGTATATGTATGATTTAAATTGGTATCCTTTTTTGTGCTTGCTTGAATCATTCAAATGTAAAGTGTATAGGCTTAAGGTATACACAACAAATTACTTAGACCAGTTGATGGAGGTTTTATTTTGGGGAGGTAGAGGTATCAGATTATACTTAGGGGAGGTCTATAGAGCGTGAAAAGATAATAAAGCGTGGGCTTAGTGTACAATACAGCGATTAGTTCTTAGGAGATATTTATCAAATAGATAAGTACTTGAGTATGTATAGAAAAATAAGAAAAGCGTTTGAATGGAAAATTCATAATACTAACCAATATTTGTATGTTGTTGGTTTAAAGAAATTGACAGACTTTTTAAAGTAATTTAATTGAGAACGTTTTAGAAATAAAAGATTATCTCCTCTTAAAGATATTGATGAATGAGCAGGCCCGGACCAGCCATCTGTGCAAGATGTGGAAATGCAAAGGGCGTACAATTCTAGAGGCGCACAAATATACTTCCATTTGCATTTTAACCATAAAACTTGTTCAACTTGGCGCTTTTTAAGAACCTGAGGCCGGCCTTCTAGATGAGGATATGCTTGTTTTCCAATAAATAAAGGGAATCAATGGTTTGTTAAAAATGAAGCCTGCCATAATGTTACAGTCAATATGGAACGCTATATAGAGCCATGATTTATAACTTTTTCATACCTGAATTGGAGGACGATCTTTGGTTCCAACAAGACGGCGGCGGTTGCGGCGCCACATGCCATACAGCCAACAAAACAATCAATTTATTGAAGGAAACTTTTGGTGAGTGGGCATGTGGCTGGCTTCGCCTCCAAGATTGTGCGATTTAACACCGCTAGACTATTTTTTTTTTGTCATTTTGTGAAGTCGCTTGTCTACGCAGATAAACCTGACACTATTGATGCTTTGGAAAAGAATTCTCGGATAGTCATTGCTAGCATATGACCACAATTGCTGCAAAAAGTGCTCGAAAATTGGGCCTCTCGGCTGGAATTCATTCGGTCCAGCCGCTGCGGGCACTTGCCTGAAATCATTTTTAAACCATAATGGCAAACTCTTATCTTTAAAACAAAGCTTAATTCTTGGCCATAACGTTAATTTATATGTATTTAATTTCTTCTTGAAAACCACACATCTAAAATAAACACTCTTTATTTATTGTTCTTTTTTTGAAATATAATATGAAAAGTACAAAAAGAAAATGCTTAAATTTTGTCCACTATAAGGGGACATTTTTCTGAAATTACTTTCTTCATCTTGTAATTTCTGCTTTCAACTTTTATTACGCTCCCTAATTTCCAAGAGCTTCAACCAAAACAAAAACCGAGTTTCATTTGCCATCGATTCATTTGAAGTGAGAAAATAATTTTATTTTTTTTTCGTCATTATATAGTATATATGTATGTACATTTGCACACTTTTCGTCTTCTGCTCCGTTTAATAGTACCTCATTAATTAAACTTCACTAAAAGAACCCTAATTAAGCATCAATTGCCTGATTCCCATTACCAAAACAGCCAACTCCATGTTTCTCTGGCGTAGGTACATTATAACATAAGGAGGTAGAAGGGGGCAGGAGAAGAAATAAAAATAAGTCCGAGTGCATTCAACTCGTCGAAAGTCACTGATGGAATCCACTTAAGAATCTACATGAAAAAAAAATACATAAAGTTATAAAATGAAGCCTGATGTCTGAGATTCTTTTGCATCCTTGAGAAAATAAAAAAACCCTCTCCCACGGCCCCTGTCAAAAAAAAAAAAAAACCAACCACAAGAAATGAGTAAAAGTTTTTGGAAAGAATTTTGTTTTTTTCTCAACTTTTTTTTTTTAATTAAACAGCAGCGAAGCATTTTCTAAGCGTAATTAATTTTTTTCTTCACATTTTTATTCTCTTCGTTTTGGTCGCTCAGAGGGTTGTGTTTACTTCAAATTTATAAACTCACATAAACCTTTACCAATGTACCGTTATTCCAAAAATGAGAATCACAACCACGACTACAACATCACACAAAAGCTCAAAAACAACAACGTGCCCCTTTTATAAAATGTTCTCTATTATTTTATTTCATTACTAAGAAAATATTTTCAGGATTTTAAATATGTACGAGTATGTTTTTGTCCAGGAAAATGTCTATTTTTTTTTGTTTGTAGGTGGGGTTGGGTGTGTGAGCCTTTGATGCTTTAATTTTGAAAGCTTGAATGTTTAATCCTCAATAAAAATAATAAAAAAGTTACCTTTGGCCCGAAGAAAAAGTTACTTTCGTCCTAATGCACGCAGAGAAATTTTGTGATTAATTTAAAAAAATTTTAAAACTCTTAAAAATTTTTAAAAATAATACACATTCCAAAATTTGTATATTTTGTTTGAAAATGAAATGTGACTTATGTGACAACAGATCGGTGAATTAAGCTACGAGTCCTGGCGATCGGTCGTTCAAAATTAGATCGATTTAGGAGCAAAGATGAACAACCATAGACAAGAACCTGTATTGTTTAATTTGTCACTGCCTAGAAAAAGACCCTAATTGTCATGGTAAGGCCATCTTCAGTTTCAAGGCCATTTTTTGGCTAACTTTGTTCATCATTTTCGTTGACGGAGGCCTCATTGGCTCATATTTTTTTAAGAATGGCTTCTCTTGGCAGGACCAGGTTATCACTTAAATTAAAAGCCATATTGGCCTTTAAATTTTACATAGCATATGACTCAGATTCAGCCTGATATATGCGCCAGAGCAATGAAGAACCGAGCAGTTGGAAAACTGACGAAAATTGTTCTTGAATGATATTTTTTTGTGGATCTTTTTGCTTTATTTTTTTTCAGTGTAGACTGTAGAAAAAAACTTCAATGAATAATGTTTAAAAAGCTAAACAAAAGCCACAAAACAAGACACAAGGTATTTTCGCAAAACCACAGTACCGGCCAGCCACTATACCACTACCGCTGCCACTGCCGAACGCAGCCACAGCCGCCGCGCCGCCACCGAGACGTTCCGCATCATCTTGTCTGGATTTACATTTTTTATTATTCTTCCAAGACCGGAAGTTAAAAAGTAAAATCACTACACTTAGCTAAGAACTTTTTCCTCTCCCCTCTAAATACGAGTATAATATTAAAAAAGTAATGTTTTACCAAGAAGGAAGTAAAAGTGTCTAAATTATTTTCTGTTTTCTTTTCTTTCATTTTCATTTTTTTTTTTTGTGTTCATAAATGAAACAATTAGAAGCAAACAATGTTACATTTAAAAGTTACTTTTGTGAGAGACGACCAGACAAAAATAATCTTTCAGGGAAAGGACGGAGAGGAGAAAAAAAAAAGGAAACAAAACAAAACCTTCAAGGATATAATAAATTATTGTTATAGAGTGTTTGAGTAAAATAAAAAAAAAAGTAAAACGTATATAATATACTTTTAAGCAAATGTACACATACTTCTTCACTTTCTGACTCGTCGACAAAGTACGAAAATGTGTTAGAAGTTTTTTTTTTTTTTGTTTGTTTAAGAGCAGTATTTTTTGTTATAAGAGAAAAAGTTTCCTTTTATGGTGTTGCCTTTGAAATTTAAAATGCAATTTAAGCCTTAAGCATGTTGCAGAGTTCAATGTATACATGCTGTGTTACTGTTGGGGGAGTGGTAATATTGCCTTTGATCTAAAATTAGATAAAGTAGAAGCAGTGCTCCAGACTCTAAACTGAAGCATTCAAAGAACATCGAAGAAGAGTCTTAGCTCTCAGAGTCGATGCTGATAATAATACATAATGTAGAGAGACCATTTTTCTTCCATTTAAGAACTTAAGTCAAATGAAGCTGCTGGAGTGGAGCCAACTTGGTTTTGAGCAGCTTCTTAGAAAAATTTCGTGAGGAGAAGGCAAACGCAGAATGAAGATCAATCTCGAAAGAGAACTTACTTCAAAGAAGTTCACAGCGATGACTTCGTCCTGGAAAAATTTTAAGACTCTGGCGTCAACACTTAAAGCTCAAACTGTAAAAGTTCGGACCACGTACTCTTAGAAGACATGATTGGCAGAATGAAGAGTCCAAGGAAACAATTCACAGCGTTCTTGGAAAGAATGTCTGTGATATATGGAGTCAAGGACCTTATAAATGAAACCGATATCAACTCTTGGCCAATCGGTGGGTTTTTGAAATTTGAAAAACATCAAAGTCACCTTTGGAACTTTTTATCTGATCTTTATGCTTGATTCAAAGCCTCGAGAGATTTTTTTTGTATAATTTTTGATCCTATGTTAATAGAAAGTGGAGTGAAAATCGACCGAAAAAAAGATCGCAAAAAAAAAAAAATAATACAAAGTGGTGCGAGTGAAACTGAATGCCCCAATCCAGAAAAATTTCGTTTCTAAATCTGAAGGTCGCAAAAGACGAAGAATCCAACTCAGTTACCGTTTACAGGTGGTACATGACATCAAACAATTTGTACATGTTCAGAGAGCCATGATTTTTTCTTCTGTTATTTGTCCCTTCTTCTATTCCTTACTCTATCTAGCATATAAATGCCTTGTGTTGTATTATCTGATAGCTTTTTGGGCGCTTAGGTGCAGTGTCGCTCCTCGAAAGATTTGTGTCGTATGAATAGTAAGAATATAGATATTCTAAGGATTTCAACAAATTGTTTTTACCTCAAGGACCACTTGCCAAATTCTTGTCCAATACTCCAATTTATGGTCTTACAGATGTGCTTTCAGTTTTAAATGTTAAACCTGAATACCTTAAATATTTATAAATACCATACGCTTGAATATAATTTATGAACGAATTTAAGGACAATGTGATATTTGATCTAAAATATTCCGTCACACATTTTAGAATTAATTAAGAAAGGTAACAGAATAATATAAGTGGTCTCCTCTTTAGAACCAATTTTCATCATTCTCTTACTATAGACACTTCATAAGCAATTTTAAAAATTCATAACATCCGGTTTTAATATTTCAAATGTTAAACTTTGTTCGCCACAATATTTACACCTATACCCAAAATATTTCTTAACTTTTTGTCTCGTCCATATCTGTTTCCTTTTTCCTGAAACTTTCAAACCAAAATCCTATAACGACCATGATAAATTCATTGAAGCTTAAAATCCTGTTGAACAGTATTTGTACTTATGAACACTAAGACATAAAACTGTGTAATTTTTTTAAAAATACATTCATACTCGTATAAATAAAATTCAAGTCTTATCTTTTTTTAGTCCTTCGAAATTTATTTTGATATTCAAAAACACGTCCGTGGTTCGTCTCAAGTGTGGCAATTTCTTCTTTAGAAATCATCGCAGGTTATTTGTCGAAAAATTTTATAAGGATGATAATATAAAAAGGACTTTAATCCCTTTTCGTCCATTAATGTCAAACCTTCAAAAAAAAACAAAGCTGAAGAAAATGGCAAGACAACAACCAAAAGTACGAAAATCATTTCTTCTAAGGACTTAATCCCTTATACAAAGTTTAGTAAATTAGATTTTTTTTTCTTTCCTCAAAATATCGTTATTTGCCAGGACTCAACATCCCTTTTTGTTAGGTGGACGGGAGTAGGCACTTTAAACAAGAATTTGTGGCTGTTTCATAGATGTTTGTTTTTTGGTATTTAAAAAAAAATCCCTCCTGCGTAGGTTAGAACTTCCCACAACTATAGAATGACTGAAAAAACGTCGTATTCGTGTCGGTCGAGACGAGAGTGACACACCCCAAACACCACCTCACCGTCCAATTGACAGCAGAAGGAAGGAATATCCTTGAAGGCAAAATGGCAAATTTCAAGCTGTTCCATATATATGTATGTATGTATGTATTTATGTGTGATGTCGATGTGTGAAGAAACAGCAGGGTCCTTTTGTTCTTAGAAATAAGGGTAGCATTATGTAGTAAGTAAACTAATTTACCGTTACTTTAGACAAAACTTTACAAAAGTTTACCCCAACATATGGGACTGATGATTGAAGGCACCTAAGCAGGCCTAAACATCACTACATCATCTGTATCCTATTTAAACCCACGACAACATACCAACCAACGACCAACTACGCAACGTACGTTCTTATTTGGCTTTTAATAAGGTTCAAACTTTTCAAACTTAATAATCCCTTTGTGCTCTTGAATCAACCAATTTCCCGGCTGAACGCACACATTTCCATTTTCCTATGCGAGTATTTATTGTTTTTCTGTTCTGTACCAGTTTCGCATAACAACTTGCTTGCTGCTTTATACTACATATATAAGCAGTTAGACAGTGTTGGTATTTTGTGTTCTTATATAAGAAAAAGGATGTTGCGATGTTTTGCATCCGTTCATCCTGTATTAAGTTTCCTTTTTTTTTTTGCTTTCATTGCTTCATGCAGTTGAGTTCGGAGTGTGAGATTAAGTTTGCTGTTCTCAAGAAACATAACCGTGGAATATGCGGAGAAAAAAAGGAAAGGAAATAAAGGACCTCCGTCGCCTGAAGGAATTGAAAAATAAAAATCTAACAAGAAAAAACAGAAAAAATACATAAACAGTATAAAATCTAGCCTTATGTTATGCTAATCTATTTCTTGTTGTATAGTTTAGACGCAGACATTTCCGCCTGCTCCTTCACCGACGGCGCGTCAGTCGTTTGTATCCTTAGATATCCTTGTTTTAGGGATAGAAAAAAATCATATCTTATGAACACAACACAACACAACACAACAAGGCAAACGATGTCCATTTTGGTTATTCGAAAGTTTTTGTGCTGCTTTATCCTTGTTTTGCTTTTGGCGTTTTGTCTGATGGCTTATGGTTGTGTGCAGTCAAGACGGTAGCTTATATAGGATATGAACTGAACGCATCCTGATGCTTCTTCTCTGATAGATTCAACTAAAGATACATTTACCACTGATGTTGGTAGCGGTACGGTAGTGTGGTCGATTTGAATATAAAAAAAAACCCTCAAACAAACACACACAATCGTAGACTCTATAGTTAAAACGACCAATCCAATTTGTTGGTTCGTTATTTATGTTCGAAAATGAGTGAAGTTTCGAAAGTTTTTCTATTTTTTTTTGTTTTGTAACTTATTCGGTGTATGTCTAAATGTTTTCCTTCGTTTTAGTTTTGTTTCGTTTAAAATTTGGTACCAAAAAAACGTTGCTTCAGAAACTTTTTGCAAAGAGGAAAAGTTTATCGGTTTTTGTGACTGCAGTTGATGCGAATTAGGGTTTTTATTATTTTTGAATTTGAATGCGACTCTATAAGATGTCGACGAACGACGGGACGGAACGGAACGGACAATGGACAGGACATTGCTGTTTGTTTATCGTTATATTTGCATATAAATTTGAATGGTACAAAAGGATCGATCAGAACAAGGAAATATTTTAATCTTAGATTTAGATTTTAAGATTTTATATTAAATTCTATTCCTTTTCATTTCTGCGTGGTGGAAATGATGATTCTAAAGATGTTTTGTTCTGAAAATTTTATCAAAGAATTTGAATTTGATGATGTTGATATTTATATATTTTGAGATAATCTTAAGTTTTGATTAAAATTTTGGTAAACTTAAGAAATCGAAAAAGAAGAGTCTGATAAAGTTGCAATTGCATTAGGATATTGAAAAGGATCCCATTAAAATTTTACAAAGAAAATTTAGTTGACTGGTGTGGTAGGCGATGTAGAAAATATGCTGTAAAACTCATTTGAAAACTTCGGTTTTGCTGAATTTTAAATCTTCATTGTTCCTTTATTTAGAAAATATGGGAAGTTATTTAATTTTAAGACCTTAACCCGAAATACCGAAACATTTCTAAACTTCTATCTAAAAACTAAATAGTTGCATAGAAAAGTATTTATTCCTTATTCTTTAGTTTAAGAATTATTTTGATACCAAAATGAGATCGGAAACTAAAATCTTCTCAGAAGTTTCCAAACAAGTTTTTTTGTAAAATTTTTTGAAAAAAGATCCTTGTTTCATGGAATTCTAAGGTTCCTTTGCCAGTGTAAATAGGTAAGTCTTGATTTACATGTAAGAGCCAATGGGAAAGTCTTCTAAGTTCCTAAGTATGTCCTTCCACTTTTTTGCATCATCTACTTCAGCTTACGATTATGTAAAGTTTTTTTTAGATATATTCGAAATGAAATTTGGTGTTCCTCAAAGATGTATTGTTAGTCCTTTACTATTAACTTTTTTCATTGACGATATTTTCTTGAGGAAAACCTTGTTCTGGTATTCGATTGAAGATTCTATTTTTTTTGCTATTCAACGACTAATATCCTATTTCAAAATTCCTGATCATTTGTTCAGTAAAACGTTTCCAACTTTTCTCTGAATTCATGTGTCCTTAAAGAAAAAAGCCTTATAAAATTTGCGTGGTTTTGTAATTCCGTAGTCGACTTCTAATCCCCGAACCTAAGCCACATATCGATAAAAATCTTTAATATTATTCAAACCCCGAAGTAATTGTCCGCAAAGTTAACGACCACACACATCAAAACCTGCGGTTTTCCATAACTTACCATTTTCTTTTTGTCATCAGAATTAATATGCAAATAAAATACAAATCATAGGCATCTGCAGCAAGCCGTTTCCTGTCCCTGTCTATGTCCCTGTCTCTTCATTTTTCCGAATTTAATTTCATCCGATGATCCCTTTGCGCCCAGTGTCACTCAATAGAACAATGTTTGACACTAAAGTGTTGACAAAATACACATTTCCTCCTTCTTCTTCCTCTTCTATACTTCGTCTTTAATTTTACCATAAAAAGGCTTCGTTTTTCGACTCATTCCCGAATTTATTCGTTGTAAGGTATTTAGCGATAAATATCAAGTTTCATGACCCTGCCATCAAATGTTGCCTTTAATACTTTTGTAAGCAGATACGTATCCAAGTTGACTGCGACTCTTTCTCTATCTTCATCATCGTCGTCATCGTGGCAGACGTCCCGTCGTCCGTCAGTCGGTAGTCTTTGAAATCAACGGGTAATAACAATAAATTATAATTATCGTTATAGCATGACAACCGATATTCCTTATACCAGATGATAAACGCATAAAAATAAAAATACAACAACAACAAAAATAAAAAGGACGAAGAAACACCGAAAATTGCCTCTTAACATTAGGCTGGGCGGGTTAAAACCCTTTGAGTACTATTCTACACTCTTACCAGTCCACTTCATCACATTGTCACTCGACATTCACATAATATACGTAGTCCTATGTATATCCTGCCTCCGTTTACTCCTCCTCATCCTTAGCAGATGGTTTAATTCTTACAAGAGTCTGATGCCTTCTCACAAAGTATGGGTATAGGTATAAGGAGTGCGCGGCGCGGCATGGGGCGCGGGCTAAAACACCCATATTCGCTCTCCAATTTCCTGCCACTCTACTTCATTGTCACATTTTGTTATCCTTGAAACAAAAGTGGCTGCCTAGCTTTTCCATGGCTACTTGCCTGTCTGCTGACTGACTGCCTGGCTCCCTGGGCTGCCTTCCTGGATGGCTCCCAGTTAACACTGGGTACTGGGAATTATATTGGGATGTTGTTGGTGGTGAACAACGACAAACTGGGAAGCACTCATATCGCTTTGGTAAATCCGGGGGTTGAGCGGGGAGTGAATCCTTTTTTCAACCCTTTTCCTCTTAAATTTCACTTTTTACTTCAGCATGTGCCTTATTTGAAATGTTTCCAAAACTACACTCGTACATACGTCTATGAAGCGGCGCATCCCGCCGCCGTCGTCGTCGTCGTCGGTCGTATATACTCGTAGGTGTATACGATTGCAAGAGAAAGACGACAATTGACAAACGTACACATCCGTTAAAAGAGAAAGGAAAGAATAAAATCAGGAAACAGGCTTCACTGCGTATATGCAAATTGTTCAAGTGCTGGGTTAATTCTGTAAAGGACCTTAAGGACAAAGCGGGATAAAATTAATTCGTTTTTATTCGATGGAATGGGTTTGGGGTTTCGGATGGAATGGAATGGTACTACGAAAAAGGACTTCACTTCTCGTGGAATAAATACCTAAAAGCAGTTTGTGTAAATGTGTTCATTTTTCGAAGGACTATAGTTTTGGTGTTATTTGGTATTTCCGATTAAGCAAAGTTGCGAGTTCAGGGCTTGAGGAGTGTCGTGATTGTAAACGACCCAATGACAAACCAACCAAACTGACACACACACACACACACACACACACACACACACACACACACACACAATGACGCTCGTTGACTTCAGATGGAACCTTGGGGATGCTTCCTTTTTTGTGGGTTTGATGTTAATTTTTTGTTGTTATTTTCATTTTAAAGTCCTTCGATGTCTTTAATGGTCTTAATTGTATTTTAAGGATGTGTCCCTATTGTCGAAAATAAGACAAAATTCAAGGAGGTTATATCAATTCTTGGAAATATATAATGTGTATACTGTATATGTATACCGTTTTTTATATATGTATGTAGTTAAGTTTGAGGAATTTTAAGGACAAGAGGGAGTACTTAAGGTCGGAAGAACGTTTTATTATATGGAAAATTAGAAAACTTATTTCTATTTTGTTGATGCTGTTGTTGTTGTTGTTGTAATTTGGTATAAGAGTCTTAATGTAATGAGTTTAAAATTATCAGTAATCCTAAGTGAGTTTAAAGTTTGCGAAAGAATTTGCCAGAAGTACGCCAATCTTAATCTAATGCCTAATGGTTAAATTTGAGAGTAGGTAGATTTATTGTTATACGAAACTTTAGTATATATGTACATAGAAAGCTAAAAGGATTATGATTGGATTAAGATTTGTGAATTTTTGTAGAAGGGAAAATTGGTTTCGAAATTAGTTTCTTTCTTCTTCTTTGTTTTTTTCTTATTTTTAGTAGGGGAAAGAATTTGGAAGTGATTGTGTTTGAAATTATATGCGAAGGATTGAAATTTCCTAGCATTATTTATCGCTCGTTATTCTAATTATTTGTAGGCACACATATTTTGTAAATGAGTGATTTAAATTAAGTTTTCACGGAATTTTAAATAATTCAATATTCTTGATTGCTATAATGAAGTTGAGAACCTAAATAAGTGCGTTGATATTTTATAAATTTAGTCCTAGTTGTTCTTTGGGCTCTCCTTTACTTTCTAAGAATCTAAGAATAATTGAAACTGGTTTTGAACATGTCTCCAGTTTTCATTGGACTGAATATTGATCTGAAAAGATCTTTTATATCACGAGAAACAGATGAAAAACAAATGGTACACTTGGGCGTATACGTATTATTTTTTTATTTAATTTAAATCATTGTTTTTGTTCGCATTTTCATGTGGAACGTTTTTGTCTTTTTTACTGAATGTCAATTTGAGCAGTTAACAATCTTTGAATTCCTTAAAAACATATGTTTTGTTGTTTTGTAATAAAACATCTTTCGCATCCCTATTCTATTAAAATACTCCTGTCAAACTGACATAACCGATGCACTAATATCATCTGCATCTAAATATTCTATTTTAAACCCCCACAACAGCTCCCCCCCCTATTGTAATTGTTTCAATTCCATTATCAACGATCTGTTTTTGATTAATATTCCTTTATTTTATTACTCTCAATCACAGTTAATGAGATATTTGGCATCGACATCAATTAATGTCACTTTCACATGTGTAATGGGTTTTCCTTAACTCTATACATAAACTATACTTCCAATTGACCAAACACGATGAACTATCACAAGTGTATGGTAGCATATACATATGTACATATTCGTATGTGTACCTTTATTCAGTTAGGAATTGTTTTCATTAAGGAAGGACATACAATTCAAGTGTAAAAGGTATCCTAGAAATCCTTGTTATTTGACTAAAACACATGCATATTAAAGCAAACAATATTCCCATGTCGATAAAGACATGTAATGTATAGTAGCTATTGTATGCAGAAAATACGAGTACCCTTAAATTGTATTAAATACACTCCGAATCAGTTGATATGATATTGAATCAATTATAAATTTACATATATGTAAGTTTTTAAGTGGCTATTTGAATTATGAGGCAAATAAAAAGACAGAAAAGGGCTACAAAGTTTTAAATAATATAAAAGACACTATAAGATAGTAAAGTTGCAGGTTTTTTATACAAAACGAAGATTAAAAAACAAGTTAAAAATCGAAAACTTCACTTTTTTATTTGAAATAAGGAATATAAAGAAAAATTGCATTTTTAATAAAATAAGGCATATCAAAAACTTGCTAAGGACCTATGAACTTTTTTTTCAAAAATCGGACTAATTTCACTCAAAATAAAAAAGGACTCATATTAGTATCACAACCTTATTTCTACTGAAAAAAATAATAATTAAAGACATTTTCGAGATGTGTACCCACCCTTAAATTCAAATTGACCTCAATCAAGTGATGCGAAGTGTATTGTAAGGACATACCCATATAATAGGTTGAATTTTCTTGGCGAAAAAATAAATTAATTTCAATAGTGGCTAAGAATGCCTCCATCCTCTAACTGTTAAAACCTATGTAGTTCAAGAAATCCTCGTCATCTTCGTCGTCTTCAGCCCATCCCCTATATTACGGTTAGTCGTCCAATAGCACTCCTTAGCCCATACCGTATCAAAATCAGATGTCAAGCTGTGGTACTTTATCGATCATGGCCCAAAGATTTTGAAGCAATTCCCACCAACCAACCAAAAAAAAAAAAATGAAACAAAATAGAAGAGAGGGTGACTTTCCCTTACCAAAGATTTAAGGGTGAATTGTGAATAAACGAGAGTATGACGCGAGTATATGAACAACACTAAAAGAACCCACCTTGTGTTGGCAAAACTTTCAATAGAAAAACAAAAAAAAATGAGAGCAAACTTTTGTGATGGTTTTTTCATTTCTTCTTCTATTTGTTTCTTTCTTTTCTTTCTGTGTTAAATGTAAGAAATTCACAACACGCACCGGCGACCGAAAGAATACAAAAAAAAAAAAAGAAACCAAAAACAGAAAACAGAAAACAACATCATCGACCCCAAAATTGTGTGTGTGCTGCACACTCATTCATGCACGCAAGCACGCACGCACGAATAGTCCCGTTGTATTACTTTTACCCAAAACAACCATGACTTCTTCTTCTTCTTATATAAGTATGTTTGCAGAGCGAACATCTATACCCTCTTATATCCGAATGTAGCTGTATCAGAAACACTCATCGTGGCGTTCGTTCGAGGAACCAGGACATTGGAATAAGAGGGCCTTTTATCACCATCTTATAAATTCACATTTCAACGTTGTCGTAGTGTTTTTTTTTTTGTTGTTGTAATTTTTTTGCGTTCTTGATTCTTATTTTCTTCTTATGCGTCGATCCTTAAGAATGGTTCTGGGTTTTTCGCGGAGGAGTGAGCAAAATCAGGTGAAATTCACAAATTCAGGGATGGATTTATACTTCAGGGCGCTCTTATCCAAACAGGACTTGTAAACTTTGACAATTGATAGCAGCCATATTGTTTAAGCTTCATCTGTCAAATTAGCTGTCATTGATTTAGTTTGTTTAAACAAATCACTATTGACAGCTGTCAGTAACTCAAACAAATTATAGAACTAGTTAATTAAAAATGATGATTTAAGTGTCACCATAATCGTCCTGCCAACAAAAGAAGACTATTCAGAGTTTAAAGGATAAATTGGTATACATACTTTGTTTTAGTAAACGTTCAACCAACAATCGCTAATCCTTGAATTGACATGAATGACCGCTACTCCTCAGTCAATGCAGGAATCGATTTTTCGTCACTTGCAAAAACTTGATTACAGCTTACCAAATTTGAGCCTTGATTTGTATACAAGTCAATTGATGTCTGGATGAATGTCAAAATTGTCGGATTTTGGATGAAACCAATTTGTATGAGATCAAAAAGTGAAAAAGGTCCTCTCTTGATGTACGTTTCAGGATTGCGGGAACTTCAATACAGTTTTTTTTTAGAACGACGCACGTTGGCCATTACCTCCTTGAGCAAATTCTAAAGATGATGACCAACTTCATTCGGCCTTAAAGTAGCTGATAATAGTGACACAAAGGACATATTGTGCTTTTAACAAAGTTCCAGGCACCTGACTCCACATTAAAACTTATCTCACTTGGTGGTCAACTAAACTGAAGTAAGCCTTATAGATAGAAGGTCCTTTATTACTTATTTACTTACTTAATCAGGCTCCCGATCCATGTAGGATCTCTGCCTGAGACACGATGGGCTTCCATCCTCTGCGATCCCGAGCACGTTCCTTTCAGTCATCCAGACTAAGCATTCTGGCATCCGCGATGGCTTGGTCTTTAAACCAGAGGTTCGATCTTCCTTGTCGCCTCAAACCAGGTGGCTGGGATTCGAAGGTCCTTTATGATCAAAGGTTAAGTTAGGTTAAGCTGACTGGTGGCCAGAAAAAGTCGGCACACTTAGACCAACCGAAATGAGTTTCTTTGGTCGCTTATGATCGAAAGTTGAACATTAATTGGGAGCCCTCAAGAACTTTAATAGCAAAAACTATTTCATTAACGTCATGAACATTCCGCTACTTCTGTCCATTTTCATAATCCAAACTTTTTAATATATATCCTTCCAATTTCAACATACCTCCAAATTCAGTGTCATTCTAAACAAATCCGCTCCTGTTCTTTCCTATAACTGCTTACAACAATGACAATAGAATTTTTATAAATTCCAATGGAGTACTCAACTCGTGTCTTCTTAGTTGTGATGTCTCCCAGTCAGCCAGCCAGCCAGCCTGATGGTGAATCATTTTTGCCCTGCCATTTCTGATAAGAGAGATTGCTGACTTCGGTATAATGGCTATAGGAAGCGGCAGCGGGAGAGATGTATTTGTATAATGGCACCTTTCATGGTTACCGCTAGGAATGGCAAAACTTTCGTTTTCCTGTACTTTTGTGGGCTTCTGTGTGGAGACATAAAAAAAAAGGCATGGCTTTCTGTGATTTTAGGTATGTCATAGTCGTAGTCGTCGTCGTCGTAGATAGATAGGTATAGGTTTATAGACATCCAGGTAGATATGGGATGAAGTTTATTTTCGTGTGGATATTATTTGTCATACTCCGTCCCTTCATCCTCCCGCCTCTGGCTCCTTGGGGATAGATGGTGTGACAAAATTACTTTGAACTTGTTGTGAAATAAATTGCCATTGGATGAGTGGGTGGTGTAGGTGTATCCCTCATTCTATAGCTACTCTATCTTTACCTCCACCTTAACCTAACTACCCAATTTGAGTTATATAAATGTATGTGTATGTATTGAAGACTGTGCGGTTGTTTTATGTAAATGTAATGTAAAACATTTCAGCTTTTTGTTTTACAAAAGTAATAAATTGGACTGATTGTGTATGCGCGTCTAAAATGAAAGACTAGGCAATCGCACAAAATGAAAGTCTAACAACTCCTTGGTCTTGGTCTTTGGCTGTGGCATTATTGTTTAAGTCGTAAACTTCCCACGACGACGCGACGTGAAGCCCAGGTACAGTTACTTGTATACTGTGTAGTATGTACATGTACAACAGGAAGTTCCACCATTAATATTCAAGAGATTTTGTTCGTTTCGTCCATGAGCTGGAGGATGAGGTATATTATTATGATGGTAACCATTATCTTCTCATAACCTGCAAACAGATGAAGAAGAACTCAATTATATGAACCCGAACCTGAACCAACTAGGGAGTCGCTATACAAGGTACATAAATAGTGTGAGCTTCTTGCTAGTCCCTTATAATTTGCTTACATTTATAATTCACTCACCTTCGAAATAGGGTAGCTTACATCACACTATACAGTCGGTATATTCACCTGATGATGGGTTCTTGTGGGTGTGTTAGTTTGAGTTCGTTATGTTTGTGTGGAGGAACAGGGAGATACATCATAGTTTCATGAAAATTTGTTAGACGAGAAATAAACAGAAAAATTGTTTAATCCTTAAGGGCACGATAGAAGTAGCTATACGAGTATGTACCGCTTGCTTAGAAAAGAAGGTCCTGATGATGACTTAGGTAACTCTAGTTTAGTGAATGTTGGTTTGGTAGACAAACCATCTAAAGGTATGCTATGCAACTTTCATTATTATTATATAGCCTTACTTGAACTTTCAGCATTAAGAGGAAGTTGAGAGTGAAATTGAAGAGAACAGAGGTTTGCTACATAGTTTGTGTTGCTATCTGGCCGTAAGGAAAATTCTTCAACAATATATAATTGGTCTCAAGTGGATTGCTTTGCATGAGTGAATATTGAATTGCCTCTTTTGGCAAAGTCAAAGGACTTTTTATTTCAAAAATGAACGTCTTAAGGCTGGGTGTCCCAGATCAACAATAATAACCAAAGAAAAGGACAATATGTGCTGTAGATGTACGTTTCCTTTCCATTTCAATATATTTTCTCGAAAACCGGTTCTGATCTCATTTGCATTGCAATTGTTTTTGGTTTTGCCATAGAACAATAAATCCCCTCTCTATTGCCACAAAAAACATCAAGATCAAATATAAAAAAACAAAACGATCATGACTTCTGCTACGTCATCAAAGTAAAGGGTACAAGAAGTAGGTAGATAAACCACACACAATATTGTTTAGCATACTTCCCACCACGCGAATTGGTCGAACAGTTGCTCTAGTAAACTCATTGACAAAAAAAACTGGTTTGTCCTTACATATTCCTCAAATTCCAATAACCGGTTTTTCTATTGCATTTTCTGTTCTTGATGCAAAAAGGAAGAAACAACCAGCAATATGTAAACCAACAACAAAAATATTTGGGAGCGGGTGGGCGAGGCTCATTTCTTTTCCAAATGAAAAACATTCTCTCGAAGCGCTAATTTCGCAGTGGAATTACTGGGAACTGAAACTTCTATGTGTGCGTGTAAAAAGGAAATTTCAAAGGGAAAAACACCAATTTAGACACTTTTTCAAAAATTTATTTAAAAAAAACCATCATCCCAATTAGAATTTTTGAATTGAAGAACAATAGAAAAAATACTACAGAAAAATAAAAAAAATAAGAAAAATATGCACAAGCATTATTTTCTCTGGAAAGCTAATTGTTATATGGGCTTTTTCAATGAACATTTAAAGGGTTAATAATTTTTTTTTTCATAAAAGTCAATCCGTCACTCCCGAGGTAATTAATTAAGCTATTCAATAAAATAAAGAAAAAAAATATAGTTCAAAAGGCTAAGTAATGAAAGAGGGATATTTAAAAGTCCTCAAAAAAAAAACGTTTTTTGCGTTTTTTTATGTTTTTTTATTTTTTTAAACTTTAAAAGTGAATTACTTAAAAAAAAAAAATTATTTGTAATAAAAATGTTTGAGACTGGCTTTACAATACTTTTTGTTCCGATAAAATATGTTGTAGATTAAAGAAGTTATACCTGTTCAAACACGTCAAACCCATTGAAAATTGCATAAGATTAGACTAATTTTTTGCCCATAAAAAAAATTAAATAAATTAAAGTCAATCCGTCACTCCCTTAATTAACTTAATTTCTTTTGAAAACACCAAAAAAATTTACTAAAAATCTTAGCTATACCAAAAATAAATGGTGCATTTTAAACTACTATAAAAATAACGACAAAATTGTAGTTTGTTTCACTCTCAGAATTACTATATTATACATTTAAAAATTTTAATGATGCAGTATAGTAGTCCCGTTTATTTAAAATGCATTTATTTTTATTTCAATCAATTAGCATTCGAAATTTAAAAGTTATCGCTTTATTTGTAATATTCCAGCCGTTTTTTTGGCTGGCCACCCAGCCTTAAGGTTTCTTATTACATCGCACTGTGCTTAGAGTAAAATTGTTGGGTACATTTTTGAACTTTATTTGAATTCTTCTGTGATAATGTGATCAAATTTCAAATTATTTCAAATAATTTTTTTTATTGAATCTTCAGAATACTCGCTTACTCTTAGAAGATTAATTTTGCATGTAAAGTATACTTTAAGGCGGTACAATAATCTTCTTCTAACGTATAAAAATCATTTTCTGTTTGTTTGTCTCGCTAAAACTCGAGAACGACTTGGCCGATTTTGCTGATTTTGGTTTTGAAATGTTTGTCTCAATTCAGGGAATGTTTACAAAATGACAAAATTGAGAGGAAGACAGTAACAAAAGAACAACTTTATTTTCGCAAAAAAAATGTTGATGTCAGTTGGTTGTCAAATTTGTGTATTTAAGTCCAACGTTTACGAAAACTTATAGAGTTGCCTGTCATTCTGTCATTATTACAAAGTTATGAAGATCTTTTAACATCAGTTTGTCAGTGCCCGAAATTTACTGGTCTTAAAATTCCGAGAAAAAGACGAACTTGGAACTCAATTGGCGTGGGACAAAGTTCGTCGGGTCCTCTAGTGTAAATTAAACCAAATGCATTCTTCGAAGGTAAACTTCATATTTTTACAATCGGTTTAAAGTACAATTCATGGCGTTTGATTCTTGAAAATGATATCATGTAAATATTGGCCACGACTTCGTCTCAGGCAACTTTTGAGTGACTCCTTCGAGCATTGTGTCTCGCGAATAACATGAGTTATTTCGGCTTCCAAAGTATCAATCGTAGCCGGCTTATTTTTGGGGCGTTACATATCTTCAAGAAAAAAACGTCCAGAGGTTTGATATCGCACGTTCAAGGCGGACAATATATCGTAGCAAATCGTGTATCCACTTAAGTATATAAAATTCAGAACGTGCTTAAACCACACTTTAATCGCAAATTTTAATTCACAACAAATGAGTCTATATATCTATAAAACGTGTTTCAAGGCCTTCTTAAAACAGTTCAATTAATAAAATTTTCATTGGATACGCCTTCAAGTTTCGAGTCGGTATGTATGTAAATTTAAAACTCACTCAAACGCATACCGTGGGAATTATATCCTTTTCAAGTCACGTCCTGGATGCTTTTATCACAAAACCAAAAAAAAAACATTATCTTATCTTACATATTTGAATACATAATTTGTAAATTTTTTTTTTTTGGTTCCGTTTTAAGTTCTTGTCAATTAAGCCTGAAGACATCCTTTGGATAGGTGCTTTTTTTTGTGATGATTATAAATTATTTTAATTTTATTTTATTCGTTTTTCCTTTAAACCCAGTACATATATAAGACTTGAGGCTATTTGTTGATTATCATCATCGTCATCTCATAATCATAGTTAAAAATGTCCTTGTTTGAAAAACGCCGTTGTTATTATGATAATTACATGCATATTGTAAATTTTGGAAAAAATTACATGAATATTTAAAAGTTACAATATCATATTAGCATATTTCAAGTTTTCACACTCGGTTGGTTTCAAGGGCATGGAGGTATAGTTTTTCCATAAAATAAATGAGTTTTAAATCAAAAAATCAGGTGCTTAGTTTTTTAATTTCAGTATCACTTCGACAATTTCCTTTAAGGAAACGTGAAATTATATTTTAAACTTAAGTCAGGATCCCTAAAACGTTTATAAAAGGATTTAGTTTTATTATTTTTTATTTGAGTTCAGTACATAAATGCTTATTGCTTAGTCATTAAAAAATAAATTGGAAAAATATGTCACGTAAACATGAGTCTTCATTATACGATAAAAATGAAAAAAACATGAACAAATGATTTTATTATTTTAAAACAAACATTTCTATTATTTTCTAGCTGATTCATCATGATTGTCTACAAAATTGTTTTGAAATTTCCTGTCACATGACATACATAAACTTAACTTACACACACACACACATACTTACATACCCTTGAAGGACTAAACTTGTTGTTTTCATGTCAGATATCACATTGGTGTCCGTTTGTATACGCTCGTACTCGTATAAAGTCCATTCAAGTCAATTAATATACAACCTAAGTTATTAAAACTTTTGGGGATGCTAAAACTAACTAAACCAACCCCTATTTACCACTCCTCTTAAATCTTGCAAACAAACACAATTTTTTGTTCTGTCACAGTTCCCGAGGATTAGAGCCTGAAGGAGGTGGAATGGGAGGGGGTGTATACTGTATATCCACCTAAACCTTTTAGAAATAAAAACAAACATCTTGTCAAAAAAGAAGGAAGAAAGTAAAAGGACGAAAAAGTGACAATAAATCAATACCTATGTTATGTGCATAGGTATGTCCTCGTATATATCTCCGAGTTTACCTACTTCCTTGCCGTAAAATGCCAGGACGAGAACTGTAACAAAATTACATGTTTTAGCTTAAATCTCTTCAAAAAGAAAAAAAAAATGAGGAAGAAGAAAAATCTCATCTGTTTAGTTGTCGTTGTCGTTGTCGGATGGCGTTCATGTCTATGGTGTGTGTCATGTTCGTGTTCGTGTGTATCCGTCTTGTCCACTGGGTATCCACTTCCTTACGGTCTAAGCCAAATTAATGTCTAAATTGACACAAGAGAAAATAGTCCTTTTTAGGTTTTTTTTTTGTAAAGAATATTGATTTTTTTATTTTCTTCTCGGGCATAAGAAGATGTGAAAATACGACGACACACATTTAGAAGAGAGATCCTGGCTGGTGCGATTATCCTTATTGTTATGACGAGGCAATTGATTGCATTAGGTAGTATAGTGGTAGGTAGTAGCTTCGGAAAGCACTGGCTATTTTTATATACATATATGTATGTTTAGGTGTATAAGGTGTTGATTGTAGTGGCCCATATAAGATGATGTGCCACTGTTTTCCGGCGACAAATTGCCATGTGATTTGAGCCGCATGATATTAACGAAGTGAGAAAAATAAATATAATAAAATCGTATATACTATATACTAACATCAGACAAACAAAGTAAAAGAAAATAAGGATAACAAAAAGACAGGTAGATAGAATTTTGATAACTAGGATCTAATTTATTTAGGTTTAATTAAGGCACGCACAAAAGGAGCAATCAAACAATCAGTCATACAAGTTTCATTTCAATGATTTATATACATACATATTATATTCGATGATGATTAATGATTTCTTTCTCAATAAGGACGAAAAAGTATCGTTTTATTTTGATATTGATACCTACAAAAAAAAAAGAGAAAAAGAAAAGGAAATAAAAATATTAATTGAACAAGCAGTAAGTTCATCTGAGGATGAAAGTTTGATTGTAAGGATATTCTAGGTTCAAATGAATAAATAAATAAATAAATAAAAGAGGATCCTTTTAAATTACAAGTTTCTATAAAAATTTATTGTCGTTGAACCGTGAATTAAAAAGGACAATACTACGTCATCACTTTTGACCAAGAAAATTAATGGAAAAGTACTGAAATATTAATTGATAACCACGTAGATTTCGCACAGGGAATACATTTTTATGATATTTAAACGTTTTTCCATATTTTCTCTAATAAACGAAATTTTGACGGAAATAAGGATTGTCTTCAGCTTTATGGCTTTTGAAAGACTAATTCCAATGTTTTAAGTTCTAAATTTGGTTAAAAAATACATTGCAGAAAAAATCAAACAAAATGTTTAAACAAATTTGGTAATCGAAGAAACCTAATATTTAAATTAAAAAACTATCCCCTTTGGGACCTGCACCCGTCTATCTCAAAATTTTACAATCTACTTTACTTTAACCATAAAGTCTAAATCCTTGTTACTTATTTCAATTTCCAAGTTTGGTTTAGGAAGCACACATACATACATATTTATTAAAATTATTATTAATAACAAAGATAATAAGAATTGGTCCTAAATTACTACCATGAGGGACCCCTAATTTGTAAATGAGATCTTTGAGAAGTGGTCTTCCACTTCCACATTTCACTCATATCACTTCTTTTAAACACTCAAAGAGCTCTTAACTGTAAGGCCATGTATTTTGTATTTAAGGTTTGAAATATTTCTTTCACCCTAACATCCTTCAGAAGTGCAGCTACTGAAATGTACGAGTATCTGCCTTTGGCTCCCTCATCCGGTTGTATGGCTCTGTGTATCAGAATGTGAGAGTCAAATTAAATGAAAGTTTTAAAAACTTCGGCTTATTGTAAATGGTATTCAATCAAATTTGAATCTTATCACGAATTAAAAAAAATATGTCCTTTTTTGGTAACTTCCATTTTGGTCTACAAATATAATCCAAATTTTGTTTCCATTGTGAATTGAGCAGAAAAGCTTCAAAAATTCAAACTCCATTCCAAGTCCGAAAAAAAGCTTCCATTTTAAGTTCCACAAAAGTCTACACTTTTAGACTAACGGTTTGTGCCTTGGATTTTAACGAAAACTTTCGGTATCCATCCACATTTTCTCTTCTACGTTACTAGCGCCAAACGAGTAATATCTATACTAAAAAATGGTTTCGGATTTTGGCAGTGGTAAAGTTTTAAAAGATGGTGAATTAATTCCTTGGAAATTCACAATTCGATTAAAAAATAACAGTTTTCTTGTGTTGCTGAAGTCATTGTGACTGGTACCGATTTTATTTTTTTAGAATGTTTTTCCTTCAAAAATCCGGACAACATTTTTTATATGGTGATTTTATTGAAAAATATCAAATTCAAAGTCCGAGGTTCGTTTTTAATTATTCGTCTGTTACAATCGAACATTGAGAGGACATTTTTCGACTCCATTTACTTCCTATAATAAATGTGTTTTTTTTTTTTTAACTGATGAAACATGACAATTCAAATGATAATAAAAATTAGAAACTGGTTGCGAATTGGTAAAACGTGTACTTACAAAAAATAGAACAAAATAGTACGTATACGCCACAGTGGACAAATTTATTACAGAAAATAATTCTTAGGTTAAGCTCCAAAATGAAGAAAATTGTTGACTTTTTGAAAACTTGATAGGACTTTTTATTCTGAAAACAGTGATTCAGAATTTAACTCTTCAGTAAGGGGGATAATCTGAGAGCTGAAACTGAAAAACAGTGTTTTAGCAATTAAGAGTTATTTTGTTTAAGAACATATAACAAAATCCCAACAATGTGTTCAAAAGAATTTGTTTTAAGATATTCTTTGTATTAAGAGTTAATACCTTTATCAACAGTGATGTAAATAATTCTACTTACTGAAATTTTTGACTGATTCTGATTAAGGGGTACTCGCTTAGAGGAATATAAGTTCATGATTTTTTACTCTTATCATCAATTGCTGATGGGTTTTTAAAATCGTGTTTCTATATACGAAAAGTTTGTATAGTTAATTTAATGTCATTATTAACATGAAAAATGTCAGGTTACCCATTTATATCACTACAACTACCAACATGTTTCTAACGGTTTTTCGCACCTTATTCACTGTCAATTTTAAAACCCTCTAGCACACATGTTATTAAAATAAACTCAAAGTCGTGCGTGTGTGTGAATACTTATTATGACTATAGAAAAAGGACCTTTTCAACACATTAACATATTTCAAATAAACCTGTTCAACTTCTTATGCAAATTCAAGTTAAAAAGCAAGATAAATCTCGATCGCCCACTACCCATTTTTTTTTTCTCTTAATCAAATCTTAACTTAAAGTTATCCAATTGAATAAATTTACATAATTTATAAGAAATAAATCTACCTTTTGTATATATATATACACACACTCATTTTGTCACTTTAAACCTTAATCGCATTGACAAGAAAATGAAATTAAAATGGCAAAGTATAAGAAAAAAAAAAAAAAAACTTCACTAACAAGCATTCATCCTCGATAATTGAATACAAAATTTCCCAAAGGAGATGTACACTGGCGGCGGGCGGTACAATGTAAGATCCCTGTGATTAAGGTTTCTATGACAAAATCAAAGAAATTTTCTCTCTGTGCAGTTATACACACACACACACTCCAATGGGACATAAAAACAAGCTTCGAAAAAGTATAAGTTTTTACTGTATCATCGAAAAACATAAAAATAGAAAACCACACAAAAAAAAAACAAAAATCTCAAAAAACTTAAAACCCCAAGTGACATTCACATCAACAACCGCAGTCAGTGTCACCTTCATCTCAAAAAAAAGGACACAAATCATAACAGCCAGAGTATAGAAATGACACAACTTCAAAACCTTCCCTTCATCACGATATATCGCAAAGGATACAATGAGCAAATTGAATCTGAAAAAAAAATCACACTACGAAAGGATCCATGTGGCATAAACTAGAGCAAAAATCTTAGAAAAAAAAACAACAACACAACAGCACAAACTAAAGAGGATATTGAAAGAAAACGAAATGAAATGAAAGACCGAACGGAACGATGTCGAAGGACGTCAGAAAAAAAAGGAAAATTCGTAATCAAGTTTCAGGATACATATATAGGACATGTCTGAGGAATAGGAATACTTAAGCTATTAGCACAACAAATACCAATCAGATTGCATATCTCAAAGGATCTTGTTTCCCCTTGGTCCCTACTATAGTAGTTGGTTTACCTGGGATTCTGATGTGTGTGTGATTTCGTCCTTTTTGCAGAATGGCGAAAAAATAAGTCAAAGCAAATAGAAAACAAACCTTCACCGGAATAGACGTGGCCAAAAAAGAATTGAGTGACAGACACTCCACTCACTCACTCATTCACTATTTGTCCGTCCGTCCAGAGGATATCCATGGAAACCCTAGTTTACCTGTAGCATTTTTTTTCTTCTATTTTTCCAGGACTATTTTCGTGTTGTTTTGCTTTGAAAGGGAAACAAAAAATAACACAACAGGGCTTCTGTTTCTGTTTTCCGGTGATTGGTTCGCCCTGAAGGACATCTCCTATAAAAGAGAAATGTGTACCTTCTGTTTTTTTTTTCATTTTTTCATTTTCTTCCTTTAAATTGGTAAGCGTGATTCTGGAGTGTTATAGTTGAAGAGCAAAATTCAAAAAAAAAAAGCAAACGAAACACGACAAGTGAATGCTCTTTGAATGTTTTGGAATTTTTATTTTCATTTTCTTTTTATCGATATTGTATTGAAAAGTTAAAGTTAGCCTCGTCCTGTCCCCGATCAACCTTCCGATTCCGACCTACCACCACTAATAAAGAACGTCCTTGAAACCCTCAATTTGTATTTGGCATGTGTGTGTAGAGAAATACTTGTTTCTTTGCGACGAATGTGATGCAGATGCAGTTAACGCCACAGAGAACGAAAGTCCTTTGAGAATGGCTGCATGCGTTTTTAAGAAACTACCAAATTCCCAACACAGAGAAATGCTGTTTTTGCATACATATATTTACTCAGATTTGTTTGTATGGTAAGGAGTCGATTTTTCATCAATGAAATGAAAAAAAGAGGAAGAAAAATGAAAGGGTTTTTGTAATAGTTACATTCATCAAATATAAAAAAGGATGTCAAGTGTTAATTTTAGTTCCAATAAATATTCAATGTTCTGGTCTGAATAGGGAATGGAAATTTAAGGATTTTATAATACAAATAAAGTCATTTTATTCCATAAAAAAACAGAATTTAGTATTTTCTGAAGAGTTGGAAAGTTAAAACTTTGGGCTTTCATAGTGTAACTCCCTTCTTATAAGTGAGCGTTCAAACAGTTTTTTTTTTAATTTTCCAATGCATCTTCTTAGCTTCTAGGTAACTATGTATCTCATAGTTGAAGTTAGGATTTATACTTTTTTTCAATTCTTGTTTATCTACGGAGTACCACAAGGTTCAGTTTTGAGACCACTTTTGTTTTGATTTTATATAATTAACCTTCGTTTTTATTTATTTAAATTTCAAATTATTTCCAATAATAAGACTTAACAGCTTAAATGTAGAAGCTCATAGAGTTGCTTTAAGGGTACCGCTGGGTAGACACAACTGGCCACTTCTGTTTTGCTTGATTGAAAAATTGTAAATGTAAAATTTAAATAAAATTCAACTGGGCCCTATTTAAGTAAGATATTATTTGAAAAGTACAAAATGATTACAAAACTTAGTTGAGTCCTCAAATAAGGATGTAAAAGAGACCAGAAATATTTTTAATACAAGGCCACTGAATCCAAAGCCAAAAACTACAGAAATTAAATTTCGATAAGCCTACTTTAATGTTGTTAATCGATTTTGAAATATTTTGAAAAATTGATACTCAGCCAACGACTTATTTAAAAATTTAAATGGACTCAGAACTTATCAAGAAAATTTTAAGTTGTGATGAGGATACCCAAAAAAACGGTAATACATTTTTCCGCTCTCGTTAATCTTAATCCCAGCTCATTGAGCAAACATGGCGTTTATTCCTGCAAGACTCTCCTGTCTTCTCCTACTCTCCACCAGAGGTAGGTGAACCATATTTTTTTAAGAACTGAATTACGTTACATAAGCAGTATTATCCCAGAGTTGTTCAATTTAACAGCTTCAACTTAATTTAAATAATAACTGTTCAGAATTTCAATGCAAACATAGATTATACTGATACGATTACAATAAAATTATAGTCTCAAGAGCAAGTCAATATAATATGTACTTGCAACATTCTAATGCCCCTTATCGTTTTTGAATTCAGCAAAAGCAGAAACATGTGGAAACAAAGCAAAAAGACAAAAACAAATGTTTTATTTAGGCATATGTACTCTACACATATAGAGATATTTTATCTATGTATGTATAGAGAGTAGGCACATCTTCAAATACACACACATATAGAATAAGGCAAAGTTAAATGAATTGGAGCAAATGATGTTGCCCAATGGCGCGAAACAAGATGAAAACATACGAACCATTAATGCGATACTCTATGCCTCGGTTATTTGCCTCCCAGGCTCTAAAGAAGTCAATTTTTTTTTTTTTCATTTTTTTTTGTATCCTTGTGTTGATAGAATGTATGAGTACGAGAGTATGTATTGTGTATAAGGATGTTATACTATACGATTAGAGGTATGTAATCTATGTGGGAGTTGGTGTGGTATAGAAAATTGTTAGAATGTGAGAGAAATTTATATTTGGTTGAACTTAAAAGGATGTTGGATGAGTATGCAAACATTTACTTCTTTAACAGACACCAAAAAGGAAAATTCGAATGTAATACCAATTTTAATTGGGCCTTATTTGAGTGGGAGATAAAAAGCAAAATGGATTTCTTTTGATTTTTTGCTCTTGAAGGTTTTTTTTTTTTCTTTTCTTTTCTAGAAGAATTCTTGAAGAGGAGTCAGATCTCAGTATCTAACCTAGGTTTTGTTTGCAATCTTATCAATTTCAGAACCGTTTTTGTTTTTGGATTTCTTATCTTGGATTCTTAATTGCGATTGAAATAACACCGAATAATCGATTTATACATTTTTAATTCCCTCTTATAATTAACTTGTTTGATTTACATAAGTAGATACTTTAACCTGGATATGTCCTTAGAAGGACGAAAGAGAAACGAAGTAATCTTGTTCTTGGCCATCAGCTGCCTCTAGTTTTGAACATTAAGCTGATTGGGGTCTTTACCCACCTAAGTGCTTCACATCATTTGTGATCTTCATCTACTGCGCTGTCCTTTGGAATCAGTAACTATAATATTCTGGGTTAGAGCCTTGGACTCATTTTTCTTGTATTCCAAAATTGAATCTCTGTGTTTTCATATTTTGAATCGTGGTGATATGTGGAGCATGAATCAGAACTACACTCCTGCATCGCCCAGCACCTATAAAGCCTCTATCACGTTAATGAGAATAAAAGTCTATATTATCCTGCAGATTCAGATTTGTCCTTCATATCCTAATTTGATCTTCAATAGAAACTTTTACCATCGTCCTATTAGACTACTTTAATTTACGCTAGTCCTGAAACAATTCGAGAACAACTAGAACAGTTTGGATGATTATTTTTAATCCTATTTCTTTAAAAACCTAGAGACAAGGACTAAAATTTATACTCTTTGTGATTTCATAAGACATTAACAATCCTTCCCGCAGCTTTTTTCCCTCTTAATACAAATAAAAACTAATATGGGTCACTGTGGCGTATACGCACTTTTATTATTTTATTGACTTTTCAACAATTTTGACTTTGTTTTATGCTTCCAGATAGAGATCAATTGTGTCAGGAGCAATGACCAAAGTTTGATATATAATTTTATACCCTCCCTCCGTGTCAACTGCAACACTCTGACTTAGTTTTTGTACAGCAGTCAGTCAACATCGGACTGAGTGTCTTTTGTATCATTTTGCAATGCGAGTTTTTGTAGCTGTTATTAATCTAACGAAAAATCCTTCCTTGTCGGACAAATTAATTGCACCCTATATACCACACACCTCTGGCATCACACAAAACTCTAACATATAGTATTAGACTTTACGGAAAAGCCTCAATCAACATCCGGTTCCATGGACAAAATGTTTCCTATTCTATTATCCTTTATACTTATGTACGTATGTTGTTTAGTTTCTCTCTTGTCTTTGTATGGTATGTGCTCCAACCAGTTATACCGTCAATGGATATCCGATGTGGAAGGAGCAGTGTACCTATACTCGTATACAGCATCAGAAATACTAACAGTACCGTATGTTTATAGAAAAACATGTGGCAATTGAATGCACCTGCGGCAACATGCTAACACAAATCACAATGACGCACTAACCAATGAATTTCACCATATATCGCCCTAACACAATCTTGTTTGGACGGAAAAGTTCCTCAATTAATTTTAACAAGGATGCTTCATATATATGTATGTATGTTTGTTTGTATGTTTGTTTGTATGTTTTGGTGCACACTTGTACATAAGTATGTATGTATATAAAACAAAGAAAAAGTTTTTCTTTTTGTTTTATGTGTGTTTTTCTCTGTTACACTTGCTTGGCTTGATGTCTTGTCTCGTCCTTCTTGTTAACACACAACGAACAACCGACGACGATGACGACGAACGTCGCAGTTATAGTCGGTTTTTCAAAGCTGCCACGTGCAAGACAGGACAAGGCTTCGTAGGTATTTTATTATACCTACCTACTCTTATATAGGAACATAGACACATACATTATAGTGAAAACATTCCCTCTGAGTTCGGTCTGACAAAACACAGAGCTCAGCACGAAATTCGTACATTTAACAATGCCATTCATGCGAAGGATACGTGTTCATCTATAAAATGAAGTAAAAAAAAAATGAAAAAACCTCCAAACGAAACGAAAAAATAAATCCTAGAGCAGCTTGACATTTTTCCAATCTCATAATTCAACGAAGCTATATTTTTCTCCATTCCATCCCAAAAATCTATAGGTATGACTTCAAGGATCTATACATCACCACGTATGGTGGGGTGGGGAAGGGGAAAACATTTTAAATACAAAACAAATAAATTTTAGCAGCGAAAACATAAGTTTTTTCTTCTGAGGATGTTTCCTTTAACCAGCACTCTGAATGACAGTCAAAAAAAGGAAGGCGAGCTTGACCATAGAAAAAAAAAAAACCCTTTTAAAGCCTCTGCTGGTCAAAGACCGGAAACGTACAGAACACCTTTGAGGCAGGTCTTGATAAACTGACAGCTTCGCCACCAGTTGGCATGGCACACATTTCAACTTTAGTCGTCTCGGTCCCCGCCGTCATCGGTCGTCGCCTTTTCTGGCGGAAACAAAACTTAATAAACAAAGTCAGAAATAATGATGATACTCGTGTGCTATATATCCTTCCATATCCTCTCTTCTCCATACCAAACAGGACGAGACGAAAACCAACCGAGATGGAGACGTTAAGTTAACGTTGCTGATGGGGTTTATATAGTTGGCTTGATGATGGACAGGACTGAGAATAGAGTCAACCACATCATTGAAGGATATTTACCAGAAACAGGGTTTAAATGAAGTTAAGATGAGAAAAATATCTCCCGGCTATAAACGACAGGAAACTCGCATCTTGTTTACAAGATCCTTGTTTGTGAAATGCAAAAAATAAAAAAATAATAAACTGCAAGAACTAAGGAAGCAGCTTAAAGCTGAAGCTGGGATATCTATTTTTTCTTTTTTTTCTTCTTTTTTTTTTAACTTAACAAACAATTCATTGCAGTTCATTCCACTGCAGTTATCCTGAAGATGTCAGAAGCAATAGCCCAGGATACAAAAAAAAAAGACAACAAAGTAGCAAAATCTGTGACATAGTTTGAAATTGCTCATATACGAGTATGTATGTATTTATGTATAAAACTATCTTTTATGGAGCTTAAACACAACTAAACTGGTGCTATAGTTGTTGTTTTTGTTTTGGTTGGCAATAGTGATGGATGTACAGTATCCTTATTTTCACATAAGGATAAATCCATAGATACTTTGTATGTTATATGTTGTGAAACGAAAGATGATTTCATAATATACACATTCAGGAGAAAGAAAATGCACTTAACCTAAACAAAACGATGGACTACATATACTATATCCTGATGTGATGTGTGTCCTGATGAAATTGGACTGAAGTCTTCAAGTCTCTATTTAGTTAAGTATTTCTTCTTATTATTTTTTTTTTTGTAGTTCTTTCAAGAGAATATACTTTGTCAAGATATAGATTACTTTTTTTTTGCCTTTCTTTCTGACAAGATGACAGCATTGGATTATTTTGATGGTTTTGTAGAGATTCTTTCTAAAAGATACTTGTATCTTGTATATAATATACTGTTCCTTGTCCGTCGGTCGGTGGGATAATTGAGAAAGGACTTTTCTTGTTGTTGACATAGAGTATAACTTTTAGATTATTGTAGGTTTATAGAGTTAGTGCGGTAAATAAATAGGACTGTAAGCTGTTTGTTTTTTTTTTTTTTGTCATCTGATAAAATGTATAACTTTTTTTGAGTAAGTATTTGCAGAAGAACAAGGGCGCAGTTTTTTTTCTATTTAACTTGGAAATGGAGATATTAATTAAAATATGTACTTTAACTGCCCATAGGCAGAAACATCAAGAACAGTTGAAATTTTCTGAATAATTCCGAGTAAAGTTAAGTTTAAATGTTTCAAATAGTTTTTCGTTGAAAAATATTCTCTTTATCAAAGTTATTTCGTTGTCATTTGTTTTTCCTGAGGCTTTAAGTAGTTTTTTAAGCCTTGGATCCTTAAAATTAAAATTTAGCAAATTTTATATCACCCTTTCCAATATGAAAATAAGGCTACCCACGATGGATTTAATATTAGCTTCCAATACCTCAAAAGTTGCAAGTCGATAAAAAATAATCATGAAAGCATAAAGACGCACAAACGAGGTAATCAGTTAACAGGACCTCTAACTAAAAATAAAGTTGTCCCAAAATTAATTTTGCAATTAATTGATGCTTAACTGCGTTGTATGACAAGTTGCACCATCTTGTTGGAATAAAATGTCATTTCTGGTAACAAGAAATCAGTTAACATGTTAAACGCCAGCTCCTTCCTTATTTCGAAAAACCAAATACCTAACCTACATTCTAATAAATTAATGTAATGGTTTGTATTTTTAATAGCTTGAGGATTGGCTTCAAAATGTGGCTTACTGACGAAATGAAGCAAATTATTAGTAAATTTTAACTAGAAAGCGTACCGCGAATAGAAATGCCAACACAGTTTGACATATTCAAATGTCAAACTTTAGACAACAACCATGTTAACTTCTTACGAAGAAGATAAAAAAAAAACTCTTTTGTAAGGACAGCAAACTATTAAAGAATTTTACAATAAAGCGTTTTCCAATAATAGATTTTAGGTATATTGAGTGGCACAGATTTGAGTTTTGTGACTAAAATCTAACTAAAAGAGTAACATTTAGGTAGCACTATAGTTTCAAAAGACTATTTTGGTAAAAAAAGCAAAAATATTAGTTACATATAGGTTTAAACACAATTGTTTTGCTACTAAAAATTTTAATATAACAAAGAAGTAACTCTCCAGTTTCAATATTAGTGATTCAAACATTTACTTTAAAGTTACTGATTTGCAACTACTTTGTAACTTCTATTTTTTCCGATTTCACAAACCAAAACTTAAGTAGCAAGAAAGTAGCACACTAGTTTTAATGTTATCAATTTGATTCAATTTATCTTATGTTACTGAATTGAAACCACTTGCTACCTTCATCCATTGCAAAATTTAATCTAATGTTTGAACCCTGATTTAAGGTAACAAAAAAGTAACTATCAGGTAACATTTAAATTACTTCAGAGCAAAGAAAAATAAAACACATTTGTAATATTGGAAATAAAATATTTTTAAGTTATTTTGGAAGCGCTTGAATTTTACGGGGGTTAGAAAGTCATATTTTGTGATAAAACTGCGAGCGCTTTGAAAATTAAATTTCCACGTGACCGAAATTCGATACATGAAAATCATCATCCCAAATAATCACTCACAGTAGTGATTACTTTATTAATTTGAACATATGTACCATATATGTATGTGGAGAAAACTGGAAAAGTTTCCACTATAAGTTTTGTTATTATATTGCGACAATAAAATAATAAAACCTTTGAATTTTTGTTTCAATTTAGTAACACAAAATTACTTGCGTGAATGCGTACTGTCAACATTTTTAGTAACAATGTTATAATATTGTTACTACTTTGCAACAAAAGTTTAGTAATAAAACTGAAGGATTTTCTCGCTTTTTTGGTAACAAAGTTGTCTCATCTGGGTCTCGCAAACCCAAGATTTATTGTTGAAAAGCCTCTTCATATGAGAGATAAGGTCTACGCCAACGGCACATCGTCGATTCAAGACCTCTGATGGAATCGAAGATGGAATTCATGAAGCTATTGAGGGTACACAGCAGCTACTTTGCGATTTGGTGATGGAAAATTTCATGAAAAGGATCATTTTCGTTTAAATATCAGAATATCACCTCTTATTAGAAAAAACCTTGTATATTTTTAAAAGTCTGTGAATATTGACTTCTTTCGAGAGAAAAATTCATCGTCTAATATTTGGTCCTGTGTGCGAAGAAGGCGAATGGAGAAAAAGATATAACCACGAACTCTATGTATGAGCTGTACAAAGATGTGGACGTTGTCAAAAAAGTTAATAAAACACGTCGAATTAATTGACTCGGCCAAATCGAGCGAATGGACAACAACGCTCCAGCTAATACAATTTTCGAATCCCAGCGACCTAGTTCGAGACGAAAAGGAAGCCCAAACCTCTGGTTTCAAGACCAAGTCATCGCGGATGCCAGAACGCTTAGTCTGGATGGCTGGAAGCAACGTGCTCAAAGAGGATGGAAGGCCATCGTGTCTCAGGCAGAGATCCTACATTTATCGGGAGACTTATGAAGTAAGTAAGTAAGAATATTGACATCATTGAACATTGACATTACGATATGGACTGTTAATTGAGGAAATATAAAAAACTGGATACATTTTTAAGGTCGCTTAAAATTCTGGTAAATATGTGAAAATCTTCGTCTTCTAATTTGAAAAAAAAAAAAATAGAAAATTATGACAGTTCAAAATGATATTTATGCGTAAGCTGTTCCCATAAGCATTAAAAATAAGACTCGCATATTTGGACAAAGATTCCATTCAAGTCGAATATAAATATTTTAAAAAGCGTCTTAAAAAACGCACTTTGAATTCATATTGATAATTCCATTTAAAGTCTGAATCCAAAGAATTCGAAGAAGCATCATTTGCTTTCTATTTTTGCTGCTTCTATTATAATCCTATAAACGTGCTTTGTTTATTAAATAAATTGATATACAAACATTCACTTTTACTTATTTAATATTACGTCTACAAAGCCAATCAATTATTATTATTATTCAAAAAAAAAATATTTCCACTTCACACGCACATATGTAAATGGAATGGATAAAAAATAATCACATCTGGTATTCGTATTCCGAGTGCAAGAAAATAACCCAACGGATTACCAATGATGATCCAAGCACTCGAAATAACTGTACGTGATGCAGATACTCTGCAAAATGGCCATGACATATCGACTCAACGTTAACATGGCTAAGTGTTATCCGTTCACTCGTTCTCGTGATCATTTTAAACTCTGGAGATGGTCGATGGTGATTTTCCAAGACAAAAAAAAAAAACTCACTGCAATTTGAATTTTCGCTTTATCACAAGCAGAAAATGTATTTCATTTTTTTTTTGTTTAATAAAATTTTGTACAAAAGGTTTTATAACATTAACAATTCATTAGAAAACTAATTTTTCGAGATTAATAATTAAAAAAAGAAAAATAACTAATCATAACTAATTCCTTCCAATTTGATCGACTTGCGCTTGTAAATTGTTAATCACTTCCGATGGCACTTGATCACCGAGAATTTCAAATAAATTGATCTTCTGATTTCCGGGAATTTGTTCGTAAGCACCCAATTCGATTCCTTCTTGCACCTGTTGGATTTGTGCATCTTTTGGTATGAGGAACGTCTGCTGGGCCTGACGGATGGCTTCGTTTGTGTAGGCGGCTCCTTCACGTTGTGGATAGCAGGCAACAACGGCGATAATGACAAACAAACAAATTACGGATTTCATTTTAAAATACACTTTAATTGATCGCTCAGATAAAATAATTCAAATAAATTGATGAAATCGATAAAGATTCGCAGAGCAACGCGCACACGATTATTTTCTTAGGTTTGGCAGGTCGGCTTGAAGTCTACAACTGTTCGACTACCGGTTGGGAATAAGCTTATAACTGTCTCCCACTACCACTATACAAAATCTTCAATTATAGAAAGTGACTGATCATTTCTCCACAACTGAAACCCTAGCAACTTTGGCCCCGAGTAGGGATCGCTGCGCGTCGCATCGGTCGTCGTCGTTGTTGCGGTCGGCGGTGGCGGCGGCGTCATTGCGATGTCATGAGTTGGATGGTGGCGTTCGTGTCGTTAACGATTTAATTGACTTTCTTTGACGAACTCGACTGTCTCGAGTTCACGTCGTCGTCGTCGGTCGTGGTTGAAAGAAATACTTGGAAGGTAGGTTTTGTATCTTTTGCTTTCCCCAGCTGTGGTCTATAGATACAGGTACAAGTCTATAGATACATTTATGTATATTGGTTATGTTTTTGCAGATACATTTAAAGTTGCAACCATCACCAATCACATATACATACATATCTACTCCATCACGCGATGTGTGATTGTGTGTATGTCATCAGTGTTGTTTATAGTTAACTTTCAATTGTATCTTTTTTCGTTAAGATACTTCTTCTTCGTCTTCTTCTTGTGTTGAGACCGTTGTTGGCTTGTGGTTTGGATTGATGATTATCCGGAGGGTAATTGTCCAGTCTGAAGAGTCAACAGGTACTGTACATGGTGAGCAAAAAAACACATCAAACAAGAAGTTATGTAATAAATAATATGCATAATATGACGTCGACCTTATGTGATGTTAATAATAATGAAACGATAAAAATGGGTGAAAATTAACGAATAAAAAATATATAGTTTTGTTATGCAAGTTTTGTAATTGCATCTCGAGGTGATTGTTAATGAATTTCTTATATATTATATGGCGATCGAACTGCACAAACAAAATCCAATAAGTTTTTTGAACAATTTCATATAAAGGTATTGAGTTTAGTTTTTTTTTGTTTTGGAACATGATCTTGGAATCGAACTGAAATTGGACATAATTGCATGGAAATTAGGGTACTGGTATTTTTTTTATAGAGAAGCACGTACTTACATATTTTATATGAGTTATGTAAAAAATGTGTTTAAGCGATGTATGTACACACTTACTAAGGTAGGGCCTGCAGAAATGAGGTGAATAAATTCAATCGAAATGTAAAGTGTTACTTCAGACCTTAAAAATGTTGGTCTATATAGTCTTCAATTTGGATAATTTTTATTTAGTTCTTGCTTAAGTCGTTAACTATTATTTCTAATATCTCGAGAGTATTTAAAATCATTTAGTACCTACATATTTGAAAGTATATACTTTTTGATAATTTTCTCAGGAAGAAATTTGAGTTTTGTTCAAGCTTCTTATTGCAATGTCCTTTAAGTAATGGAAAGAACTTGTTCAAAATGTTAAGACAGAAGACTAGACATTAAAATCATCCTCTATATTCTTCTTAATGTATTTAACTTGTTTAAAAAATAGATTTTAACAAATTAGTTGGGGTTCCACAAGGTAGTCACTTAGGGCCATTTCTTTTTGTGCGGGCATTCTGTTGCAACATTTTAATAGTGTAAGATTTCTTGAACAAAAATCTGATATTTTAAAAAGCCATTTTAAAACAATCTTTCAAACGAATTTTGGTACCTTCTCTTAGTCTCATTTCAATTCCACATCCACCACAATTTTTAATTTGTGTTGAACAAATTTTGTACAATAATCTCATAATAATTCAAAATTAATTCCTTATAAAAAAAAATCCTTCAAGATAAATTTTGTTATTAAAATTCAAACGTGTCTGAGAATTATCGTCTTTTAAATACATCCTTCATCCAGACAAAATCAAAACAACTTTATTTAATTTGTTCTTATAGATGAGAAATTTTATTTACCTATCTAATAAATTTAATCTCATTACTTCCAATACATTAATTTCTGTCTATAAAGATACATATTTACGCCACCACCACCACCACCACAGTTGTCGTTGTCGCTGCCGTCGATGTCGTCTTTGTATCCATTTTGAATAAGGCTAGGTCACGTACGAAGGCTTAGACAATAGACATAATATCTACCTTCAATATCAAGGAACGCCTTCTCATTTTTATGTCTATAAATTATTTGGTTTTCATATTATTTGTTAACATTTGCAAAAAAAAAACGCATCAAGCTATGACAATAAATACATAATATAAGAAACGAAGAAAACAAGAATGAATTGAAGCGCCATCTAGCGCTTTTACTCTATGTCACTCAACCAACTATATTTATTTGCTATAATGACTATTGGATTAGCTAATTGCCATCATTAGGCTTTGCAGGCTTCGAAAGCTTTTTTTTTGCACCACAAACAAACTTGGATGAAAAAAATAAAATGAACCTTGAAAAAAAAGTAATTAAATATTTTTTGTTCCTTATACAGGGTGTTAAAGATCTCATCTATTATACTGGACATGAGTTTTGGGAAATGCACATCATTATGAACTATTGCCCTTTTCACAGTACACAAATCACTCATTCATCTATGTAACGACCTTATTTTACTCAGCAAGAGCATTAATGTTATATAGTATATGTGTGTTTTATTGGCGCTTTTATGGTTAGGGCAGTAAAAAACTACATAACAAAGAAAGTGTCGATAAAAAATTCAGCAATGAAATGGGTTGGTTATTGTGTCACGAGGAAGATATAACGCTATAATTTTTACAAGTTTCCCAATAAAACAACCTTATACGTACTCATTTACTTTAATGACTTCATTGAATTTTTTGTGCAAGTTTTTTTTTTCGATTTTTGCACAGTCGAATAACCATTCAAATTACTTCTTACTCAACAAATATTATAAAAAAAATATTATTTATATTAAATGAACATAAATAAAAAAATAATTCTTCTATTATAATTGCATTTCAAAGATGTCAAGATTGACTCTGATGACAAAATCGAAAGTTGTCTTAGATGACTCTGTATTTTTTGTGTCATTGAAGAATCTCTTGTGAGTGAGCTTAAAATGGACATTAGTTTAAACTTCTAACATAAAGTAGTTTAAAAGAGGTAAAGTTTGTAACTAACAAGTCATTGAAAGATTTATAAACTATCTTAACGATTTTTGAATTTGGTCTAAAGGAGGATGTGTTGGTTTCATAAGAAAATTGTAATTTTTAGACCAGTTGGAAATATGTGATAGTTTATAAACTACAGAAGAACTTACTTATGTAGAAGATAAAGCTTACATACATGAGCTTGAGAATAGGAAAATAAACTTGAACTTCTAGCCGCAAGGTATTGTCAACGAATTGATTTGTCAAACTTTAAATTTTGACAAATCTTGACGTTTCAAGATCTTTATAATCTAAATTCGTTATTTAACGATACAATTTAAACTTTGCAATAAATGACATCAACTTTAGAAAATTTTTAGAAACTTTTTTTTTAAAAACTTCTAAAATGGCGTTTTTGACATTTGAATTTCTTAGAAAAAATTAATTTGATAGTTTTTTATATAAAAAAAAAATAAGACAACACGAAATTGGTAAAAATTATCGAATAAAATATCTTGAGAACAGGGACGGAGACTGATATCGACTTAAGGCTTAAAATTCTGCACCGATTTTGTTCAGACTTGGAATTTAACGTTTTAAGACTTTTTCATAAAGGTTAAATTTGAAAAACTTCAGATTTTTCGCCGTTCAATCATCAATTGTAACAATTTTCTATACCGGTGTTTATATAACCTAAAACTTCAAACAGCAACCACTTCTAAAGATACCAATCAAGGCACGTTTGTTCCAAGAAAAATAGTGACTATGAATTTTTCTGTTTCCAGACAGACATACAATTTTCACTATAACAACAAATCAATACCACCCTATTCATTATAAGAATAACGAACCCAAACAAACGTCTTTCTCTAAATCGTTAGTTTATCTTTTTCGTCCTCTTTGGGTTGAAAAACCTTGTTATGGTGTTACGGATATAAAGTTCTCGTCTTTACTGTAATTGCTCAACAAACATTCGGCCAGTAATTATCCTGAAAAATATGTTTATTTGTCAACTCGATATCCCTTTAAAGGACATTCAAATAAAACTAACAGTGTTGGAAGACAAAATGAAATTCTTATTCTATTAAAGAATCACTTTTTTTATATTCACAAATGTCCTTTTTTTATATAGAAACCTACAATAGCCTTCATAAAATCCTAATGATTCGTTTGGATTTTTAGTCTAAAAAAAAAACAAGAAGGAAAAATAAAAATAAAAATAAGATGATAGTTAAAGGAACCTATTTGAAAAAGAATTTTATCTTTTTTAAGTCAAAAGTATACAGTTAGGCTTTAAGAGAAAAAAAAAAATAAAAAAAAAAATATAAACCCAACGAAAAGAATAATATAAAAAATCAAATGGAAGCACAGACTTAAAAAATAAACCTACTAAAACAATGCGAGCAACCATCGTAAAAGTAACTGCAACGATCCGAATTGTTATTTTCCATCTGTAACAGGATAACAATAACCAGCATGGGCCATTATACCGCTATTTTGTTCTGACTTTTGAATTTTCCTATAGGCAAATAGTATACTCGGTTATATCGCATCCACAAACTTGTCTAAGGTTTCTAAATGTTCATTGTGGATTGGGTGCATGACACAAGCGGGAGCGGATTTAAAATAGTTTGAAAAATTAAGGCGACATGGATTAAAGAAGTCTCAAATGTCAAAGGACAAGTTCAGTGAACATGGTTTCGGGGAGTTTTTGCTAACAAGGACGAAATTAATTGAAAGAACTAACAAAAAATGAAACTTACAAAAATGACAAAAGAATTAACTGTCAAAATAAAAACGTCAAAAATGTTTTTTCTTATATTCCAAATGCTCACCAAAAGATCGGTCCTTAAAAGGACTTGCAATTACTGGTAAATAATAAATAAGAAATGAAATGAACGAGATGTGTCAAATTGTGACAGTTTTGACATAGCAAAGAGGTGAATACAATTTTATCATGTTTTTGAAAAACTAGAGAGGACCCATATGACTTCTTTGACCTTCGTTTTCCATCAAGTTTAAAGGCTTTTTTTCTTTATGATGGGAACAAAATCTACCGACTTTCGACCCCCTCCTTTACGTCAGAATCAATGAAGTCAGAAACTTCAAACTTACTATATTTCTTAGGTAAGTCAAGAAGAGAAACTTAACCAAATTTTAAAAAACAAGTGGTTTTTGAGATACATCAGCGCTTCAAAAATTAAGAACAAATTTGACTGTCTAATTGATTGACAGCCTGAATGACAATCACTGATAAATCATTAAAACTTTGTATGAAGACTTTCCCGGTGTCGATAAAACTTGAAATTTTGTACGAACGTACTGAAAAACAAACAAAGAAAAATCCAAAATTTGTTATTTTCGACTGAGAGGCGTGGTATCCACCCATTTTCTCATAATTGGTATCTAATTATAATAATCATTTCCAATTTTTGTAAAATGATGAAATTCGATAGAATGCTCGGAGTGAAAGTTTGTACTGAGAAAGATATTGAGTTATTTGACACAGGGGCGTGCAATTATCAGTTTGAAGTGTAGACGAAGAAAAATTCTTCATTTTCTTGAAGAGTCCTTTTCTAGCCTTCTCCAACAAGTCCTTCCACATATCGATACCTCTATCCAGCTGCACATCTCAAGGCTAGGCTTTGCGTGGACTTCGTCTATGCCATCTTCCCAGTTGGGGCAAACTTAGCAAACTTATTAGTTTACCTTCCTTCCAAAGTCTATGGGTCTTATAATTTTTAGAATCAGGCGCTAAAAGCCCCAAATCCTGCCCACTTACAGCACACCAATTCTATTGTATACCATTATGTTTCCTTAAAGTGAGGTTATAGGCATCCTCGACATCATCATCGTCATCGTCCTCCTCGTGTCCTTTGTGTACATAGCCATGATGATGGAACGGAGAAGAAAGATCAAGATTTAAATTTCTTTCTTTTAATTTGTTTTCTTTTCTGGTGTGGCTTTCTATGTCTAACAATTTGACTTCCTGTTTTTTTTTTTTTCATTTTTTCTGTTTGCTATATACATAATCGTATTTTAACTTCAGTCGCACAGTTGCTGGTTATGACGTTTATAGGACGACATTTTGTGTCGTGCATCATAAGTCAGCTAGAGTTGTCATCGTTCTCATCACTCTCGCCCTCGTATTCGTATTTGTTTTGTTGTTGGTTGTCGTCCTCGTCCTCCTCGCATTTCACTTCTAGTCGTCCTCGGTCGTCGTCTTCGGTCGTCGTTGTCGTCATCATCATTATCGTCCTTATGGCAAGTGAAATGAAACAAAAGGATTTCCCGCTCATTTTCTGCTCAGTTGGGGTAGAATATTGTACTTTGTATTGTTCCACCATATCCAACCCCAAGCTGAGAGTTATGTAATTTTAAATCTAGTTATTTGCATTTGTTTTGGCTTTCATTCAGTTAAGTTATTTTTTTCTTCCATTTTTTTGTTGTTGTTGTCTTTCTTTTCTTTCAGCTTTTTCAGCTTTCTGGCTGGATAACTAAAAGGGGTATGAGTTAATAACAGGAAGATATGCTAAAGGAACTGCGCTAAGAATTTGTTTTATATTTTATTTAATTGTCTTACAGAAATGTGCATAAAAAAAAATTCTAGAATAATAGAAAAACTTATGTTGCTGAAAAGCAGCACCGCGTTCCCATACATACTTGGAAAGGATAATAGGGGGATGTGGTCTATAGAAATTAGATCAAGGACGGCAATTAAATGTGCATATGTATATGAATTTAACATCCTGTCAAAAATTTTAAGCATTTCACAATTGAGCTGGTTTGCAGGACGAGAACAATCATATTTCATAGATGATTGGTGTAGTTTTGTGTTTCTGCTTGATGCAAATTCAGGACCTTTTTTCTATTATGATGATGAAGCTTATTGTTTTTGAAATATGTATTGCTTATTGTTCTTTGTTTTATCACTTATCTGCTTGAAAAACCAAAATTCACAAAAAGGACACACTATAATGGCCGAAGAAAATTAGTGTCAAGATTTTAATATAAATAATAAAAACAAAAATAAATTAGTAGTTGGTAGTTAAAAGTCTTAAAAAGAAGTGTATAATATTTTTTAAGTACACTCAACATTAAAAAAGTCTTAAATGGTTTTAAAGGAATTGCGTAGGTATTGGTAAAGTGGCTTTCAATGAGGACTCTTGAAACTTAAGAGAATCCTTCCAAATGGACCGACAATAACTCGGCCTTTCTCAGACCACAAGTTGGCAAAATTCTACTGACCCAGAAGCTTGAGATAAGCGACCACAAAAATGCAACGATTAAGCTCTGAAATAGTTAAAATCTGACTTCAATTTTCCTCAGGTCCTTAAAAATCATCTTCAATGATGAGGACTATTTCTGGACATCAATTTATTTATTAATTCCCATAACACTGTTTGCTGACATCTTCTCCTATCAAATTGGACACAAAGCTTTTTTTGGAAATTCGATTTTCTTATATAAATTCGCAATCTATAATAATCTTTCATCAAGATTTTAATTAACAGAATTTAATTTAAATCCTTTCCTTTACAATTTTTCTTCATATTTAATGGGACATTTTTTTTTTTTTTATTTATATTTTTAATAAAAGCCAATTAAGGAGTGAAATTCCAATTAACAGCAAAAGTAGATAAGCATAAGTATATGAATATACATACAAATATAAATAGTACAGAATAAAGACAGAAATCCCTTAAAAGATTCCTGTCATGCAGCAACTTTACATAAGTATGGTATGTATGTATGTAATAAGGATAATTGCATTTATATACTTAATACAATATTCTTAAAAAAAAAACTTAATCTTAAACGGCTTAAGATGCACAATGCTGCATTAAATGACATTTTCTCTTAAAGACGTTATATTTGTGTCTTTTCGTATAAATATTCTTGTATACAATAAACTTATATTTTATGCAAATTATCTTTACCTACCTGTGGACACCTTTTTCACAAAAACAAAAAATAGCTACATAACCCTAAATAATTTTTCAAGAACATCACAAGCAAATTGAATTACAAAATGGACGAAGAAGAATTCTAGAATAAAGGAAGAAAAAAAAAATGACAAAACAAAAAAACACACACAAATAATACCAAAACGATTTGAATAAAATAAACATTCCACACTGCAGTGTTTGTGGAATTGAAATTCCCCAAAGGACACGTAAGGACATACCAATGAATTCTATGATACTATACACTACGAGAAATACATCCTTAAATAATTCATTCGAGATTTTTGAAAATTTATCAATGTTTATTTTACAAAGTATCTTGTGTTTGACAAAAGTATAAAAAATAAGAAATTTTGAAAATATATATCATGTTTTGTAAATTTTTAAAGTGAAATCTCGATTGAGTAAAAAATGCGAAATATACATTTTTTTTAATTTTATTTTCGATTTGGTATATCCGTCAATTTTCTCAGTGTATTTCCAACTTCAAGGTGTTTTTTTTCTCCACTATAAAAAATAGTATATTTCTTTTCTTCGAAATATATTTGAATTCGTTTCCTTTTCCTGAATATACAAACATACTCCTCCATTGAGGGTGTTAAATTTAAATAAATTTAAATGAAAAAAAAAAAAACAAAACTGCAGAATAAGTTAAGGATATAAAAGATACCCCAAAAAGTCCTCAGTGTCGCAAAACAACACAACTGAGTTAAAAAAAAAATGACTTTTCGCACCATTTCTATTTCAATTCGACCTTTTGTATGCCTTATTTAACAAAGGGTTGTTTTGGTCTCCAAAATATCGTCAAGGGCTTTTGTTTTTGTTACAAAAAAAAAAAAAACAAAAAAAAAAAAAACACAAAGATGCTTCAATGAATTGAATAATCTGCATTATAAAAGATATTTCTGCGGGTCACGGTTCATATTTTGGGAATTGTTTTGTCTTTTTACAGATTGGGTATAGAATTGTTTAAATTCAAAAAAAAAAAAAAAAAAAATTATAAAAATATTGTAATTTAACCTTTTTCAAATTACTTTATATCTTGTATTTGAATAATTCTAAAATATTTCTTTTCTTTTTTTTTGTATATTCACAGGTAAGTTTGGCGAATATCTAATTTAAAAAATATGGGCTTGAGATAAGTATGCAAATGCGGTAAATGTAGGTATTCGAAACCTCAAATGGTATTAAAATCGGCAAATTTGTATTTTTTTTTATGAAACGTATGTACCCTTGTATATTTTTTTATTCTTAAGATATTAAAAAATTGACTAGGGTTCAATATATTTACTCAAAATTATACAAAAATTTTCATTAAAAAAGAGAAGTTTCTTAAATTTTACATCTTCAGTTTCGAAATTTAATTGAAACAAAACTAAATTTGGACATTTTCTTCACTTTTTTTCGATTTATTTCAGATTTTAGCAATTAATATCAATTTAACTGACAAGAAAATATCAGTCTAAATATAGAATTTAAATAAAATGAATTCATAGTCAATATTGCTTCTAGCTCTTAATGTATTCAAGTCCGAAAACATTTTTTACAAATTTTTGGTCGTATTTTTTAATTTTTTGCACAAAACTGTGAATTTAACTTTTTTAAAACTAGATTTTTGTTTCATTGTAAACTTGAGGCACAAACGTTTTACATAAATGTGCAGATTAGAATTTGTTCGATGTCAATCCCTGGGGATATTAGTGACCAACCAAAATTGCTCATTTTTTTAATTTGCAAAGTTTAAGAAACTCTAGCTAAATTTGTTTGAAAGTCCTTTCTGAATCCTTTGAAAGCAAACATTTCAATTACCAGATTTGTCAAAAATTTTATTTCAAGTTCCTATTATTAGCTGTGTTTTATTCACTGCTGGGTAGCAAGCGCAGCAAAATTTCCCTTGGCAAACAACAATAATTTGATTGCTAGCAAAAATGAGTCCAGCAAAAATAATGGCAACTATGTTGGCGATATATGTAAAGTGAGTTTGATCGTTTTATTCACTTGAATGCTGCACTACCTACACAGCAGTGAATAAAACACCCGAAAGACGTCAGTCCTAAACTAAATTTTTTAAAAACTTTTTTGAATAAGATGTAACAATCTGACATTAAGTGTTATATAAAGGGTGTTTTTTTTAGATGTTTGGTTTTCAAGAAGAAATAAAACGCACATAGAATAATGTTATGGTCAAGAATTTAGCTTTATTCTAAAGATATGGGTTTGTCATTATGATTTAAAATTGATTTTGGGCAAGTAGCCGTCGCGGCTGACTCGAATAAATTCCAGTCGAAAATCCCAAATTTCGACCACTTTTGCATCAATTTGGAGCCGTATGTCATCAATAATACGCCGAATATTCTATTCCAAAGCTTCAATCGTCTCGGGCTTATCTCCGTAGACAAGCGACTTCACATAACCCCACAAAAAATAGTCGAGTGTATTAAATCTTGGAGGCCACGCCACGGCCCATGATGCGAGATGATGCATCCACTAGAAGCTTCCCTAAGATTATGGGAATAAATTTGTAAGATTTGCAAACGTTTTTCAGGAGTATGTCTATTTATTATGAAATGACAAACCAAATTGAGCATAAAAATTTGAAAAAAAAAATACTCCCAGATTAAAAACCACACGTCTAGAAAAACACCCTTTATAACTAATAACATTCATATGCTACATAAACATTAATTTAATTTGAAGCTCATAGAATTTAACTTGGATCGTATTTTTGAATGACAACTCAATTATTGTTTGAAAACAACTTAAGAACATTCAAAAAGCTAAAAGTAAGATTTTGTTAGTTGTTTGCAGACTCATTTTGGAAAATAATGAAAAAACTCAAAACCAAGCGAGCAAAATTTCTATCCGAGATTAAGATTTTTAAATTTACCTCAAAGTGTTTGTCGATTTAAAGGACTTTATTAAGGTTGCAAGTAGCCTTAGCTTATTTCGACAAAATAGAACATCATTTGAGTGATAATTAGGTCAAATGAAGTTTCGTATAAATGCATTATTTTATTTTGACATAAGGTTTTATATTTAAGTAATACCTACATCATATTTTATGTAATGCCAATGCCAGTAGGGTAATATTATACCTAACTATAAGTATATGTATTATATACAATTTATATAAGCTTTCAAAATAAAATGGACTAAGCTCTTTTTAATCCTTAAAACAGGACAGGTAAAAGAAATAAAACAAACCGCAAATCAAAAAAAAGTTGAAAAAGAACTTTTTCCCTATAATACTGGTGTAAGCTTCCCTATTTGAATTCATATTCTAGATTAAACTCAAACAAAACTATTTTTAAATATACATAATCCGCTATATGTGAAATGATGATGAAAGTTCTATTTTAAAAAAAAATATACCTCTATACCTTTATATAATCACTTAACAAGAGAACGCAACATTTCCATAGAATCCTTAAAAATTCCTAGTAAGCCTCGAAGGATATAGAAAAATAAATTTACAAAAAGAAAAATGAAATTCTTTACCTGATGAAACAACAACTGATGTTTTTTTGAAAAATTATTATCTTCATCCTTGAATGGTTTGCAGAGGCTATAAGGACTTAGGACTTGTGATAGATGGGCCAAACTGAAGTTAATTTATTTTCAAATGAATTCCATATGAAATTCATGTGAATTCTTACTTCAGTTTTTTTTTCAAACAAAATGGATTCACCATTTGTGCCTCGTTGTTCCTTGTCCTCGTCCTTGTCGGCAATGGAGGTTGTATGGAATTTAAGTGAATCTATTTTCATCGTTTGATTTGTTTGATTCCACCCATGCACAATCTTTTCTTATCCTGTGCATCTTACTTTGCATGTGTTCAGTAGCGGGTCTTCCTACGCGTGTATCTGTATATATGTATGAATGTATGTTGAATAAATTTTCAGCCTTACATGGACTTACCTACTTCATAGTAGTACCTCATGGAGCTAAAGCCAGAAGCTGATGGATTTAGCTCGATTACTCTTACGTCTGCCATGGCAACACCTAGAAGGTACTATACACATACACATCAGGGTTCAAATGTCTTATGGGCGTCAATAAACAAGTAAAAGGAATCTTCTATTATTAGAAATATTTCTGGAAAAATATATCGAGCTTCAGGATAATTTCTTGTTTTTTTTTTTTTATTTTTAAGGAGAAAATAAAAGGATGCTGGAAAAATTGAGATGAAAATTGGCAATGAATGGAATTGGAATTTATTTAATCAAATAGAAAAACCAGAAATGCCCCAATCAGGAATAGGAGTGTAATTTTTTTTTAATTATTTAAAAGGATCCTTAAATTGGAATACTAATTGTTAACCTGAACTGTTAATTTGTTGAATAAAATAACAAATAATAAATTAAGCATGATTACATTTTGTAAAGTGACTCCATTATAAATTATTACGTCAACTACATTCTTCATATAAGTCACTTCAAAAATTTCACTTTAAAGCCATTTTCTTCTGAAAAAAACACACAAATTCCTAAAAATTATGTTCCCTAGGTAATCCATCGTTTTTTTTTTGTATCTTAGCAACAGAATCTTAAAAATTCCTTTTTAAAAAATTAATAAGAGAAAAAAAAATGATGCATTCTTTTGTATGAAAGTATAGAAACTTAAGAAGCAAAGGTAGGTAAGGTATAGACTTTTGTGGTGTCTTTTTGTATTTGTTCTGTTTTTTTTTTTTTTTCTAAACTATGAAAAGCATTCCAAGTCACTTAAATTTATATTTAATTCCACAAAACTTCCAACAGAAAACTTTATAGACTCTTGATCCGATACTCTTAACATTCCCAACAAGAAGTTGTTACATATACAAATACATACACATTATATTAAGGACGAGTATAGGTACCAATTTGATGATATAAGATTATGTCCCGTTTCAAACAAAAAAAAAAAAACGAAAATAGAACTCAGGATATGCCAGACATACCTTGATAGGTATGGAAGGAAACTCTTTTTTGATCCTTTGCCAATCTTCTACTCTCTATATGTACCTGTATCTGTGTGTACTTTCTGGAAATACTTTGTAAACATTCTCTCTGGAGGAATTATGCATATTTTGCAAATATACTTCCTCATGGGATGTGAATCAATTTACCTTACAACTCATCTCTCGTCCATGCGATGATGATGATGGTGAGAGTCAAGTGAGTGGTGGCTCTTCTCAAAGCAAAGCAAAAGAAAAACCTACTTATCCAGCTCTACCTGGTCTGGTGCTTTATAAAATACTATTTCATTTTTGCCCAGCCCCTATAGCTATACACATACCCTACCCTACCCAGTTCACAGTAGAGTTGAATGTTGAGTGTACAGAAAAATGGCGCCCAACAAAAAGTGATAAATCAAATAAGCAAAAACGAAAAAAAAGAAGAAGAAAGGAAAAAAAACATACATAAATAGAATTTATTATTTGCTTTCGATTAGGGGTTTCTTTCAAGAACACACGTATACAGAGTCACTTCTTTCTTTGTGTTTGGGTGTGTGTGTGTGAGAGTAAGTCGATACACAAACCACTTAATATAACAATAGACTTTTGAGACTCAAGACTCTAAAGCAAAGCCGAGGTGAACGAACACATTGATCACACAATGGCTTTGATCTGACACCTTTTTACTTCCATTTTTTATTTTTACCGTTTCGAATAATATTACACACACACACATAGATACATATACAAACAAATATGTAAGTAAAATTGATTAAAACTGGTTTACTGTTATCACCTCCCATACCTATGCCGCTAGGTATACTTTCACTCAATGTGTAGTGGGTAGGTACTCCGGAGTGGTATTGGTCTGTGTAGAAAAAGTAGGCACAAGGATAAGCAATAATACAAAGGATATTTACGATACACCTACACTGACACACAAACATAAAATATGACATAATATAATAGATGTCAAGTGGAAATAAATATAAATGCGGAAATTCAATTGGAGAACGGCTCACTTGACTAGGTCATGTTTGAGTGTTGTTATGCTTATGCTTATGCTGCTGGCTGAACTCATCTGAGCTGATCTGAGCTCCGGCAAAGGTTGGGTTAAGAAGGGGAGGGCAAGGCACTTTAAAATGTGTCAACATAAGAAGAAAAAAAAAATAAATTGAGAAATGGTGGCATTTTTTGTACCCTAAGTGCGCTACGCTACCAGTTTTTAAGGAGACGACAACGACGATGACGACACTTTGGCAAAGTCAAATGGGATTTTTGATACTTTTAATGGAAAATTTTGATTTTCTCAATTTTTTTTCTGTATTGTTGTTGTTGTTGATGTTTGCTTATCTTTTACCTTACAACAAATTTTGAAGCGAGAAAAGTATTTGTCATACCTAAGTTATTTTTCAAGTCGGTAAGAGGTAGGAGGTTGGTACTTGTGTATACATATGGACCTATATTTTGAGTGGAATTTTCCAAAATACTTTGAATGTAAAATGAGGAACATAAGTTTTCAAAGTATATACATATTTAGGTACCAATGTATAGCCTTCGGTAGGATTTGAGCAGTGATTAGATTTGGGTAGGTTTTCATTTTTTATTTTTGTGTAACTTAAATTTCTTGAGATACATCAGAGAGCAGATTTTATAGCGTTAGACGTCCTGCCTATGTATATCTATTTTTATTCTAAGTAGATAGGTAAGTAGGATTCTAATAAGAAATTTATACTTTTGAAAGTTTTAAAATATTCGTTATCAAAAGCTTGTTCTTATACATATAAATTTAGTTAAACGACATCAAAGTTAAAAGTATTTATAATAATAAGCAGCGTTCCTAATCAGAGTTTATTTTGTTGAATAAATCATTGATTATAGGAATTTATAAACTTTTATAATTTCGCAAAGTAAAATAAAATGAAAATCTTCGAAAGAAATTTAATTCTTTTAAAAACTTTGAGTTGAATAAATATTTATTCTCTTAAATCGAGTTAATTTGACGTTCTGTTTGAATCTGATTTTATTTTTAAAAGTTTAAATATTTAAAATTTTGTTGGAATTTGAAAGGACAATTAGGAAAGGAAAATTAGTTAGGTATCAGGACTAAAAATGAAAATTCAGGGTATGGCTATAGAATTATTATTTTCAAACTCTTTGGAAGCTGTTTCCTGTAAGAATTTTACAATCCGCCAACTAAGTTCATTAGAAATGAATGGCAATTTATACCTCACAGTCCTTGAAGGCAAAATAGATTTTTAATCCCTTTAGAAAAAATTTGAGTAAAATTAATTCTTCCGGTTCATTAACTAAAAATAAAAATTAATTTATTCCAATTTCAAGTGATTACAACAAAATTGTTCAAAAATAATGGCCACCTGTTTCTCAAGATATCCTTCATTTTGTAAAATATGTATGCATGTTTCTTAATTTGAATATATATCTTTAAATTATTTAACTCATTTAAACAATGTTATTTTCAAAACTTGAAAATGTTTAAGAACTATTTTTACAACACTGACTTAATTTCATCACATCACCTATATTCAATAAAAAATAAAATGACCAACGCATTTCCTTTTAAAAGAATAATTTAGGTCAATCACTGTTTTATCTTCAAAAAAAAAAAAATATTCCAAACCGTCATTGAATATTCATAGAATTTTCCATTTCAGATGTGCGGGACCCAAAAAACGAAAATTCATAAGTTAATGCCCTCGTGAGACTAAAGAGGATAAACTGTGATGAATTCACAGGACTGTCCTGTCCCAGTTTTTTTTTTTTTTTTTAAGATACAAAAATGAAACATATCAAAAATTCTCAATTCCCTATGGTAGACAAAAAATTTACGAATGTACATATAAAAAATGGGACACATAAAACTCAAAAATGTCAACATACGTATATTATCATGATTGAATATTGTTTTACGCCTCACTTATTATGCAAATCCTTTTTTATTTTATTTATTTTTTTTTTTGTCTGTCATTCTTTTCGAAGTTAACCTTTCTTTTGATATGTGGTGATAAAATTGATTCCTTTCAATTTAAATCTAGAAGAAAGAAAAAATAAAATTACTTTTTTCCTTCCCCCATACATAATACATATTATGACTGATTGAATGACAGATTGTAAATAGTGTCATTTACACCTCAATTTAAGTTTCGATATAATTTTAATAAAATATAAGAACAGATCCACACGACATCGAACGCATTTGGCAAGGACATCATTTTTTACCCAGACAAATTTGTCAAGAAACTTTTATCCAAAAAAGTATAATATGGTGTCCTCCCTCCTTTTATCATAAAGAAAAACTGAAGAAAGAAGAAAAAACAAATAATCAAACAATATAAAAGCTTATGTATGTATTTATATGTACGTAGAGACAAGGGTTTCTGAACGCATCCATCTCAAGAAATTCAAGTTGCTACATTGTTTTGTCAGTGTTGTCCTTGAAAAAGGATCAGTATATGTTGTAGGTATACAATATAGTCTATATATATAGGCTGACAAGGATAATAATGGAGAATGTTTGTGCGGTTATTGTGTGGTTTGACATGAGTCATATTTATGTACATACCTATGTATATGAAAAAAGAAGGGTTTGCTTGTGAAAAGAAGTAACCCAAAAACTTTAACCATAACCCTTTAACCCAGATAAATTTTACTCGATTCATGTCTCGTTATTATATATGAACCCAAGCAACCCTTTTCCTAAGCCTTATAATACATACACACCTGTTCAGACTTCAGACTTTTATCACAGATAAGCTGTTGGTAAACTAACATAACAACAACAACAATAATAATAGTAAAAAAAAAATAAAGAAAACAAAACAAACACCCACCCAAATGGGTCAAGTATAATTACTAAAGTTTTGTTGTGTTAGTTTGGAAAGGACAGCAAAATAAATAAAATGGGTTTAATAAAGGATAACACTCGGTGAGACAAGAAAGTAGACACACGTGTGTGAGGAGAAATAAAATAAAATACATGTGTATACCTACTTAAAAAAGTAGGGGGGTATTTGGGTAGGATATGAGTGATGGTATTTAAGTTGTAATAATCCAATTGAGGACTCACAAGAGGGACAAAAACAGTGGCGTCGGAAGATGGGGGCAAAAGGAGACATTTTATCTCCATGAATCTAGATAATTCTGCATGTTGTTTTTTGCTTCAATTGTGATCTTGACTGCTTTCAATTGTCATTTTTGTTGTGTTCTATATTGCGTGAATAAAATTTCAGTTGAATTTGACACAATTCCACGTCCACGAAAAAAAAAACCGAAAACTAGAGAAAGAATTATAAATTACTCATTACAATAGCTGTGTTTTATTCGTAATAATCTTTAGCTAGCGCAGTAACATGAATTCCATAATTCACTCTCAATTTTACTCCCAAAATTTGTAATACATCTCACAGATCGAGTTGAAAATCCATGGAAATGTGGATCGAGTTAAAATTTACATGGAAATTCTGATCGAGTTTGGGTAGAACTTTCTTCACTACTGAATTTTCATCAAGACTTTGGAAAAAAGATGAGTTTTGTTCTAAGGTCTGTCAACTAAAAGTTCTTTGACATGTAATCAATCAAAGGAACAATCAATTTGAGACACCTTTCAATTATTTGAAGGTTTTCCGTAGTCCTTTTTTTGATGAAAATGATAATAATTTTTAGTTTGTGAAATGAAGAATGGAATCGACCAAATATTATATATGTATTTAAATTTACTTCTCTACCCCCAACAAGGCAGTTACTGTCGTCGTCGTTGTAAGAAGAAGCTTGGAACCAATAAAGGGTGTTTTTTTAGGCGTTTGGTTTGCCAATATGTCTTTAAAAATAATTTCGGGCAAGTGGGTGTTGGCTCGAATAGATTTCAGCCCAGATTCTTTTGAAAATCAATGAAAAATTATTTTGGTATCAAATTTGCACTATTTTCAAACTTTGTTCAAAAGTAAGTCTACTTATTATAAAATGGCAGACCAAACTAAAAATAAATCAACTAAAAACTGTCAAAAAGACCAACTTCGAAAAAAGTATTTCCAAGTTGTAAACCAAAAGTCTTAAAAACACTTTATTGAAGGAATTAAAACGCTCGTGTTTGGACACAAAATCTAAATAAAATAGTAAAACACAATAACTGCCAAAAAAATTTGAATAATCGTTGAACATGTTTTCTAACTTAAACACCTATCTTAAGTCAAAATAATGTTTTGGAAAAATATTGACAGATTTTTAACAAAAAAGAAGCCAAAATATTAACATCACAAATAAATAATCAAATGATGTTAGCTTCTACATAAGTTACACCAAAACTAAGTTAGGTACCAGAGTTAGTCCCAACCATCGACTTTAAAAAATAAAGAAAGAACTTTCCAAGTCCTTATTGAAAATATGTACCCGATCCATTCAGAAATCCCATTTATGATTGCCAGTGTTGTCTTTCCTGTTTACTTAACGTAATTAATAAAAATTCAACAAACTACTCTTCTTGTTTGCATAAACTAAATGTACATACCTAGACCTACGTACATTGAAATATTCCAGCCATGTGTATTATCGCATCTCTCTGCCTCACTATTTATATGCTCCATACACTCATAGTATATGTGTAACGCATACACATTCATACACAAATATGTGCACACCACACATACCTACCATATTCATCAGACAAATAAACTCAACTGTGATTTGCAGATTTTTGCGGTTTGCTATGAGAATTTTCAGGAGGATTAAGAATGCCAAAAATTTTGGTAATAACTTTAACATACCTACATATACATACTATGTATATAGAGGTATCTGCACGTATGTGTGTGTCCTTTTGACCATATACAAACATACATATATGCTTATAAGTCCTTCACCCAATTTACTAAATTAACATTGAAGTCCATCATGGCCTTATAAGTAAAATGTTGGTTTGCTTTGCTTTGCTTTGTATGTGTTGGTTAGAGTTTTGGTATAGGTATCGAATGTTGTTATCCTTATTTAAGATAGAAAAAAGTAAAACAAGGGAAAAACAACATTTTGTGGAATATTTTGTCCCATAATGTATCTGATTTTTTTTTGAATATTTTTGTGTCCACGTATGGAACATCCCTAAAGATAACACACAAAAATGACAGTATGTAGTTTTGTTCATCTAATTTAACCTACAAAAAAAAAAATAACCAACCTTTATGGTCTTGTTGTGGTATGGAGTCCTTAATTAATATGCTGTCCCTATTTTTTTCTGTTTTTTGGTTTGTTGTAAGTCCCCGCGTTCTATAAGAGGTCGAAACTATAAAATTATTTTATCTAAATAAGTATTTTGATTACTTTATTTTGCATACTTACATACTTTGGTCCTTTATAATACCGAAGGCCTATTATCTAGGTATGGGTCTGATGACTGGGTATAGAAAAGGATAAGGGTTTGTGTGATGCACGCTGCTATGAATACCTGATGATCCCCTGTTTTGGTCCTTCATAACATCATAAAAAAGAAAATAATATTTAGAGATAGACTATGAGAGACAGAGTGAGAGGAGGGTTGAAGTGTGGGTATATACAGTAATTAACAATTAAGTGATTAACTGTTAATGATAATTGGAAGGTATATTCTTAATGAAGACAGGTGATGTGGCCTGATATAGCCCAGCCCTTGAGGCAATTTGAAGGGAATTTATTTTACGACTCATAATGATACCTATTTTTCGTTTATTTTGATTGCTGAGTACTTAAGTTGAGGAAACATTTAGGTGGAATAATTATATTAATTGCAAAAATGAAAATAATAAGTTGAGATAATATTATTTAATATTCATCAAATGGACATTTAGAAAATAAACATTTGTATAAATTTTCTAAATGATGAAGTGAACTGTACCAGAATATAAAAAGGCCGATACGATATTCGGTCACGATTTCCAACAACATTCGGTCTTGTCAAAAATCAAGAAATGTTGGACTTGACTAGATGTTGATGGGACTTGTATTGGTTTCGTTTCATCCCGTTTCAAGATTTTGAGCAATGAACTTAATATTTGTTCCGAAATGTCAAGTCTCATTTCTTGGACAGATCTTTTCAAATCATAGCAATCTTCTAATAAAGTTTGACAGAATATTTGAAACCATATTTTGCCATTTACATAATACTAGAGGACTCGACGAACTTTGTCCCACCCCAATTGAGTTCTAACAGCACGCCTGGTTGTTAGATTGGCCGATCAAAATTTTCATTACTCTCGGAACTTACAAAAAAGGGCATCAATAACAAAAAATTGCGAATTGTATTGAGTTGAAGTTCGTTTTTTAATTCGTATTTTTAGACCATTCAATCTCAACCACTGACAAACTGATGAAACGTTGGATAGCCCACTGAAATTTTAAACCTTTCCTGGACTATGAAAAACATTTCAAAATCAAAATCAGCCAAATCGGCCAAGTCGTTCTCGAGATTTAGCGAAATAAACAAATAGAAATTGATTTTCATACATATAAGCAAGATTACATTGTACCGCCTTGAAGACTATTGTATAATGTATTGCAGCTTGTAATATTACTCATCAAAATCCGTTAAGTAGTTTTAAAGAGGACAGACAGATAGCGGGAAGTGACTTTGTTATACACAATTTAGTGAATCCGTGATGTGAGTTTAAAGTTTTAAAATCATTTTTTAAACAGAAAAATTCTGCAAAATTATGGTGAATTTTAATTTTTCAAAATTCTTGTAGATGATTTCCCTCTTAAAATTTTTATAATAAATGAAATTCAAGACGAATTGTTTCGTTTGTAGGAAAAATTGCAAAATGTTTGTATTCGAGCTACCAGAGTTCTAGATGGGTAAAAATAAGAGTGCAAATTCCACATCTAAGAAATCATTTATAAAATAATTCTGCGAAGTCAATAATAATTACATTTAAGTACGTAGTTGTTCTGTCTTGACTATAGATTCATTTACTTAAACAGAAAATTTCCTTTTCTGACTTCTCTGTCATTTAAATTGAAATTTCTTAAATTTTTTCTTACTAAAATCCAAGAAGTACAAATAATGTGAAATATTTTCTTCATAAAAGCTTAAAGTTCTTATGAAAATTTTCCTTCAATAAATTGTAAAGTATTTATTCTAAGATCTTTATTTGAGTATGAAATTATATGTATTTTCCTTGATTACTATAGTTATTTAAACATAATTTATTTACACATAATTATTTGTAACTATTGATATTGAATCAAGATATCTAATGATTTCCTTAAGTCATCATCAGAAATTTTACAGCATTAAGCTTATTTTACAGAGTAATAAATTAATTTACACAAATTTCTCCTTTGTTGTGAAGTATGTAGTTAAGAGCAAATTTTAAGAACATATACTCTAGGTACTCTACTTGCATCAGTCCTTCATTTTATGTTCATTTATTTCTTTGATCAAGATTAAAGAAGCAACTGCATAAGAAATAGTTACATAAATTCTTGCAGCTTTCTTCTTGTCTTTAGGTTCATATATATAAGATTGCTTATAACAAGAATACAGTGGATTATTTTATTTAAAAACTTAAACTAAAAATCTGTCTTATATGGTAGAATTTAAAGACCTGATATTCTACAGTAAGTTAGTTCCTTTGAAACGGTTCTTATCAGCACTTTTACTGTGGAACTTGTCAAATTTGGTAAATTTGGAATTGGGACTTGAAATTTGAAGTCCTTGTGTCAAAGCTAATTTAATGAACGCAATCGTTAGAATGAATTTAATGATTGGTTCAAACAAGACTGCATTCTTTTACAAACTTGAGGCATAGAACCGGATTTTAATCATATCCAAAACTTTTTTATAATTTCAATATTCTATGAGTCGTTATAAAATTGAGAATTTTCTTTTTTTTAATTTTGGTTCGAATTTTCAACAAAAATGTTTCAATGTAATATTGTATGAAGGTATTTCATTTTTCCTTACACTACTATGCATTTTGCCTCAAACTAAAGTAATTCATTTGATTGAATCTTTAAGTGAAATTTTATGTCAATGCTCCCATTCACTTTAATCTCGATTTAATTAGAATTGTAAAAGGACACAATGGCCTGAGCAGGTATCTCTTTACCTACCTATAAATACCTTACCTTCTATATAGTAAATACATACAAATGTAAATGTGTATAATACTATAGCATAGCCACTACACATTGAAGACATACATCTATCTCTGAAACTACATATTATATACAACAAGGAGAAGGATGTTGCTTTTGCTACTATTTCAATTCCGCCTCTTTAGATTCATAGTAAGTTCTTATATTGCCTTTATAAATCACACTGTAGATGGGTGTGTGTGTATGTGTGAATATTTGTATCTGAACACTGTAAGCGTGACTATAATTTTCTTATCCTTTGTGAAATGTAAAATTGTCTTCCTCTTTTTCTCTCTCTCTCTCTCTCTTTGTGACTCTTAGTTTCTCTATTTAATGGCTTTACAATTAAGACAGGCACAATAAACTTTAAACTGGACGACCTCTTTCGATCTTGTGTTGCTCTTTTTATTATGAATTATTCAAGTGTGTGTGTGTGCAGACCAGGGACGTAGGTAAAAATAAATTTAAGGGTAGATTTGTGATGAGAAATAATTTAAAAACAATTAATGAACAAATTCTTTAAAAAATTCATCAGTTTTATTTGAATGAGAATAAAAAAAAAAAAGGTTGGTATTGTTGTCATTTTTGAGTTCTGGTTTTTATGGTCTTGTATTTAAAAAAATGTGTGTCTAGTTTATTCTGACCTCTTTATGCCTTGTTCAATGTGCTTAATTATATTTCAAACTATTTTTTTTTTTTTTAAACAAATGAATATACTTTATTCCTTACACTTAAGTCCTAAGATTTGATATCAACTCTGGTGTTCCACAAGGAAGCCATTTATGTCCTTAACTATTTATTTATTTTATTTCAAATTGACGTGAGAAATTTCTTTAATCATAAAAAAATACTCTGTTTTAAATTTGCAGAATTTTCTAAATAATTTTGTCTTCAATTAAAAAAATAATGAAATAATTTTGTGGTGGAATATTAACAGGCATAAAACGTCAAAAGGATTCTGTTCAAGAGAGTCCAACGACGACAATGATGAATTTCAATGATAGCTATTTATGTATATGGCACTTATAGTGAAAATGGTATTTAAAATTATAAATTAATAATTAATTCAACAAAAATATATTACTTAACTTAATTCATTCGTTAATTCTAAGATTAAACCTTTAAGTCTCATGATGAAACTCGCCTTGAGATTCTAATAAAGAGTTGGGGGTATCCTTCTTATGCACGAATGTGTATTTTCTATATACGAGTACGTTTGTATGTACTTTATGTACTCTTTACCCATTGAATCCTTTTTTATTCCCTTGGAACTTTATTGACGTGAACTGAAAGAATTAGTGTAATACTTAAACATCAACTTACAAAATAAAGTACAGAAAAAGTTGAGATAAATTTTGAATTCAACTTGAATTAAAGTTTTTCTTGTATTTTTATTTTTTTGTCCTTCTTTTTAGCAGAAGTAATTTTTGTTGGTTTATTGTTGTGACAATGTTTTTTTTTTATGTTGTCCTATATCCATTTATCCAATGATATTCTTATTTAATCAATTTTCAAATGACACACACACACACACTCCCACACAAAAAAGGGGTTCCTGTGAGTAGATGTTTTGAGAACATACATACACAAATACATACAATATATTTATTATGTCTCCATCAGGGAAATTTTGATTAAAAATTGATTAAAAGTTAGTATTCTTTTTTTTTTTGTTGCTTATTTTTTTAAATTGGAATAGATTTTTGTTGGTGTCTTTTGTTGTCCTTTTTGATGTAATTTAATTTAAAGATTAAAAACCTGCAAAATATTTTCACAGAATTAAACATTGACAAGGTTGAAGTCAGATTTCAGTTCAGACTTGAGAGGATATACATTCGAAGTGTGATTGGCAAGGTAACGATGTACAAAAAGGGGAGAACGGAAATTCAAGGACGGTGCATTGTGCGAAATTAATGTGAATTTAACTTACTTAAGCTAAAAGACCCTCAGACATTGCTGATCAAAAATATAATTAATTTGTTATTCTTTAATATATGAAGGAGACAACAAATTGATGCAAATCTTGAAGGGCTTATGTTTTTTTAATGAATTGTAGATTCCTAAATATTTAAATCATAAATTTAATCGAATTTAAAATAATTGTGGTATGGAAGAAAAAAAATGTCTAGAACTTATGAGCCTTATTGGAAATTTTCTATATCTCATTGTTAGAGGGGAAGTTCTTTAAAATCAATTTATCCCTACTAAGGAATTTCTTTCCTTGTTAGGGTACCCGTTGATTAAAGTATACACAAGCACTTCTAATTACAATAAGTTATGAACTTTTGTTTAATATATAATGTTATACAAGATTGTCAATATTAATAGTATGAATTGAGAACAGCTGAATCGATTTTGTTAAAAATAATTTCAGTTGTTTGTAATTGCCAGTCGAAGGTTTAAGAAGTTAACAAGGAAGATAAAAGATGGGGCTACGTTGTGATTAATGCCACAACTTGATAGATGGCGTTATACTTTGACTTAGACTGTGTGCAATTTGACAGATGTCGTTTATGCATTGTCATTTGCTATTAGTTAAGCAAATGTGAAATCGTTTAAGAACTGCATTCGAATAATTCAGTTGATTGAGTCGTGGCATTGAATTGGTGCAAGAAGAAGTTAGATGGGTCCACTAGTTATTAAATTAAAAACATTTACCCATAAAGATGACTCCAAAAAATAATTCGTCTACATAAATTCAAAGCATTATTTTGTTTCATCAGTTGATACAAAATTAGTCATGATGTCTCTCGCACATCCTTTTTAGAATATCCTTAAGAAATTATTTATTACATTCTTAAGAAAAAGATAATTTACCTTCTTGTTTCCTTAATATTATCTATCTCATTTGAAAGAATAAATGATTAATTATTTTGTTTTGTTTTCTCTTTCCAGGTAAGTCCAGTATTTATAGATACCCAAAACCACAAAAACTATTATATCCTTCGAAACTCGTAAGTATGTATAATAATTAATCTACATTATTAAAATACCGGAAATGTGGTAGTCTGACCATATAAGACCTTAACCTTGGCAGACTCTTAACACAGGAAAAAAAATAAAAAAGAAGCGATAACCACATTTTCATTCCCCTTTTATTATTCCCCCACATCCTAAACCAACTTCAATAAGCATAAAGGAACAAAAACAATATAGTATATAGTAAATACCGTTGCGGAAAGTTTATTTTCATTATTCCAATGGGTTAATTAAGACTGACCTTAATGTTCAAAATATATATGTGTGTGTGTATAAGTGTGTACAGATATATATTCATACCAAGCTGACCGAAATTTTACTGCTGGTTGAACTTCAAGGATGGACAGGATACAGTAGGTATACCCAATTTCCTACTGCACAAGTGACAGATAAAATATACCTTTACTATTTTTGTATGAATGTATATGTATGTAAATCCCCTTGACCCGGTATTTGGGGCATTTCCATTTAAACGAAAATTTGTCACTTAAAATATTTTGTTTTTAAGTTTTAAATTCTATTTATTATAAACTTTAATCAACAAGGTTTCTATTAGAGTTTTTTTTTTTTTTTTAATGTGGATGGTTTTTATTATGATTGGAATTTTGTGGTTTATTTCGTACCTTATATATTTATCAGTAGATAAAAAATATAAATGATAGGTTCGAGAGACTAGACACAGGTGTGGGAATTTAACCAGAATATTGATAACCAATTATTAAAATATGGATTTCGGTTGATTCCCACAAAAGCTTCAGGTGGGGGAAGGGAAAAAATGTAGTGGCGGTTTACATTGTAAAGTTGCAAGTTAATTGAAATTTTATTTAAAACATTTCAAGTTTTTTTTTTCATTGAATTTAAAAATTGATTCTTAGAACAACATAATTAAAACAGTATTAAATTGCATGACATTAATTATGTCCAGGAAATAAAAAAAAAATATATATGAACATGTACATGGAACTATATTTTTTATCATAAACATAATTTATGCATACCTATTTGAAGGTACTAATGAGAATTTTTTTTCATGATTGAATTAATGAGAGTTTTTTTTTTTTTTTGGTAAAATTAAAAACATTATGTATGAAAATTCACAATGTGTAAATATAGTTTTTTTTTTTTTGTTTTTCTTAAAATTTAAATATTAAACACATAAATTAAGACTATAATCCATATGGATTGGAATTCATTTTGTATTAAAATAATAATAAATAAATAATAAAATCCCATTAGTAACATGCGACAATAGGCTTTGCATTAATATTTATGAATTAATATTATCCATTAAATCTGACGTAGAAATTTTTAAAAAATTAAATCCTATTAAAAAGTGCTTACATATAGAAAAAAAAAATTAAGGCATACTTTAAGTGCCATGATATAGATTGTATTGTATTTAATTTATTATCAAAAGCTTTTATCAAAATGTGAAGAAATAAATACCTGCGTCTGGTCACTTTTAAATGCTTTTGAAATGACTTTAAAAAAAAAAAACTGGTTGGAATTTTAGAATTTAGCTCAAAAGAATTCTTATTTAAAATTTTACACGAAAAAAAACGTAGCATTTCACTTTTTTCTGAGTTCTAAAAACTAAATCAGGACTACATTTCCAGTATAATTTGACACTGTCCAGTATAAAACCATTATATCATATTTTAAAAGTTACCTCTGCTAAATGTACCAAAAAACATATTTTCAAAGTTGTATGATTATATTTTTAAAGAAATGTCAAAATGTGTTCAAAACTAAGCTCCAAATTTGTACGAAAACACCCGCCACTTAAGTTCTCAATACTTTATTGAAAATATATCGAAAATGTGACATCCTGGAATTTTTTAAACATTGTATTAATATTCCAAGTGGTCGAAAAAGTAGAGTCGAAAACTGAGCATTAGTCTTAAGTTAAATTTAGTAACTTGTACAATAAAATTAATTTGTTTAATAAGGACAGTTTGGTTCTTCTTCCAAAATTTAGTCCAAATTCACCACGTCCTAAGATCTTATGTTTTTTGTCTTAAAAACTGGAGTTTCACTTAAAAAAAAAAACTACTCTAAATCAAAAATTATATAATTTACTATATTTTTAAAACTATTTTCAATAAATAATACAATTTTCATAAAAAATATCAATCACTTGAACTTAAAGTTATCCTTACCCCTTTTTTAAATAACTGAACCTAACCAACCTTACATAGTTTTTAACACCCTTTTTTTGTTCCCTTAATACCTGTATTTTTTTTTAAATTATTTAAAATGCACTTACACTCCCATATGTTTCTCTGCTGTCAAAGAAATTCATATAACTTCCTTTAAATGAAATCTTAAAAAAAAACAATTAAAAATCCTTAAAAATAATATTCAACAATTCTTGCAAATAATTTTTCCTTCTGTGCATAAAATTGGTATTCAAATTATGCCATCCATACGTACCCTCGTATACCACATCCCTAAAATTATGTAAATTAAAATCTAAACAAACTCAAACAATTCAAAAAACAAAAACCAAAAAAAAAAACAAAAACCATCCCCATAAACTAAAATTTTGCCACCACACACCAATAGAGTAAAAATATTTCAGCCAAATAATGAGACTTGAATTGCATGTAATTTACTTTCAACATCCATTTCCTGTTAAAATATTACAAAATCAGAGCTTCAAACTCTGTGTGTATATACGAGTGTTGTATAGCCTCTAGATGTATGTATGCAGAAGTATGTAAGTATGTTCCTACTTATTAGCAACACCCCTTCTGTTATTTTGAACACAAAAATACGTTAGGTTGTGAAATAACCCACATGAGGGAATGAGGAATAGAAAGTCTCCTTCTATATGCTGTCAAATATACAGACTAACCTAACAAAAAACAAAATAAAAATTCCTTCACATCCCTTCCCGTATATACGAGTACGAGTACTCGTATGTATATGTAGAAGTATAGACGCACACCCGAACCACAAAAACATGTTGTCTTATTTTTGAGCGCCCCATATATTTCCCCCTAAAAAACCACGTGAAGTACTCCGCACTCTGATGGCACAACCACTGAACTCGGTAAGAGCTTCTGTAGTTCATTAGCGAGTTACTGAAGTGCCAATTGGGGTGGGAGGAGGAACGCTGGTGAATTGAGGCCTAGCTTTAATGTTAACCATTAAAACCATCTAATGCATATGTATATCGCTTTAACAATTTGTTAGAAAATTCCTTATATCCTTTTATACACACGTAGGTACACATCAGCCAAAAACATACACACACACATACACACAAACAAAATGGAAAACAAAGGGAAAAAGGATATTACTATCATCTACTGCCACTTCTGTCACCACTGTCGCACCACACCACCACCGCCGCGCCGCTGCCGCGCTGCGCCACGCCATACCACACCACAGTCCGTATATTTATTAATCCCATCTTGATAAAGTGTCCTCTTTTTTCTGTCTCCTTTGCCTTTGTGTATTTGTGACAATTTGCATGAAACTTACATAAACAACTTAGGTCAGAAAGTAATCTTTTAGGAAATCCCTTTGTCGAACCTTTTCCTTATTTATGTACGTTAACTCGTACATACGAGTATATCCTGAATCATAGTAAAGACAAAACACAAAAACTAGAAAAAAAAAAATAACTCAACACTGATCCCTTTTGTTTCGTGAGGTCCTTTGGAATACTGCGAGTATGCCGAACAAATTAGTAAGTAAGCCAAGTTTTCTTCTGTCAAAAATATAATCATAACGTCGCAATCTTTTTGATATAAGAATTTTACTGTTTGTTGTGAGGTTAATAATACATCAAACTGGACACAGGCTGGACATACACACACACAAACACACCCAACAGTTACTTTCCTGCTTAGAGCCAAGTTGTTCCAATTGGCCGTCCATATGGAAAGCGCATGTCCTGGAAGGACTGTCTACCTTATTTTCGTATTTGTACCGTGGCGTAGTTTTTTTTGCGTCTCATCAACTATTCACTGATAAGGAGCTACCGGAAAATCACACGAGATGGCACCACATGTCATTGTTGATGCTGTGGCAAGGTGGCATTGCGTGGTGAATTTCGTCAGATTTTGCGTATATCCCAGCATCACACTCTCTCAACAAATCGTCTTTGCCCATTTCTGAAGAGAATTGAGTCCTTGCTCTTAAAAAAGGATTCATGATTATATATTTTTTTTTTGGTATGCAAACAAAAACCTAGGAATCCTATTGTACTTTCGAATGATAACGAAAATAGAATAATTTCTCGCTTATTCCAAGGATATTTAAGGAGACCAATCTCACCACAGCATCAAACGTAGATACTCTCTGATTTTCTCTTCTTTGAAGGTTTTTTTTTTTGGTTTTTATTGTGTTGTTGGCGTCAGTTTTGCCGTTTTGCCTTTGCCGTCAAACTCCTCGCACAGGAGGACACATCCTAGTTTTAGAGAGTCAACATTCCAGATGCTCGGTGCTTTTTTACGGTTAACTTTAAGGGATAAACCCTTGATTTTCATCATCAGTTCAACTTGTATACGGGCGTCATACGGTCGTGGTTGCTTGCGATAGTATCCTTCGGAAAATTTACCCAGAAAAAAAAATTGGTATAGTTTTTTGTTGGTCTTGCACAAAAACTAAGAAGAAAAAAAGGAGTTAACATCCTTTTTTTTCGGTTTTCTTCGTTTTTATGGTTTTTTTAGTTTTCCAATTCGGAATGGCGATGGCGGTTAAACGGTATTCGATCTGAAGTGTGTGTTTTATTTCGTCCTGTTGTTGTAAATGGAAAATGATATCAATCTCGGTTAAGATTTAGATTTAGAGTGTGTGTCGATTTCGATTTCGATTTTGATATCGGGGGTGAAATAATAATACCTAACAAAAATATCCTCACGTCATCAGCGTGTTGTGTGTATCGGAAAAGAGATGTTTGTGTCAATTATTGAAAAATATTTTTATTTTTTCATTCAAATAAAAATCAAATCATTTCGGTGAATTGTGCAAAAAATATCAAAATTGGCAATTTATTTAATACTTCTTCAAGTGATTCAAGTGTTCAATAGAATAAAAAAAATATTTTGAGTTTTCAATAAGGATAACAGTGCGAGAAAAAAAAAATTAAGTAAATCATCATAGCATCAATTTTATCTCCTTGAAAATCGATCTCCGGGGTAAAAATTTCTAGGAATCAAGGTGTGTGTTTTTTTCCACATGAATTCGTTTTTGTATAAATTCTCGTTTGTATTATATTTTATTTTTTTTGTAATTTTTTCTATTTCACCAAACACTGCGAATACAACTGCCTTCAAGATTCTGCTACGCTGATAAATAGTGATGCTTCAAAAAAATGCTAAAAAGCAATTTGAGAATTGATAAAAAATACAATATTTAGTAAAAAACTTTTTTGTTTTGGTTATCATTTTCTTTCATATGCATTTGATAGTCACATAATGAAATCTCTGTTCTTTCACTTTCACTCTCACTTTCACTCAAATTTCACCAAAAATAAAGACATTTTTTTGAAAATCACACCAAAAATAAATTGGCGCCCGAGCTGAAACGCATCTATCGTTGCATACTCACAAATAAATAAATCACTTACCACCAGTTCACCATATTATGTATACTGTTTGTGTTTCGTCTATTTTTTGTTTATCTATCACTGCAAGTTTTTAAGTGTAACTTATGTCTATACTGTATGTGTTTTCGAAGATATTCAATAATATATTTTTAAGTGTTTTTGGGAAATCTTTATATGGGATATGTAGTGTAGGCCATTCTATGAGTGTATGTGTACATTTTAAATTTAAATAAGAGGATAGCCGACTTTGAGAATTTGTCAATTTTTATGGCATTGACTGCATTTGGAATATTATTTTCATAATAATGTGGAATCATAATAAATTTGGGCCATTATATTTTTTTATGAATATCATCAGAGTTAGTATTTGCATTTTTATGGGATACCTATAATAAAAATGTATTATGGAAAATACAAAATATGTCTAAAATCATCATGTTGTTAATAAAAAAAAACTCAAAGTTTTAAGGCATCAATTACAAATGATAAAAGTTGAGAATTGATTAATTTATGTAAAGTGTGTTTTAACTTAATATATTAATTTATTAAATATTTTTTTATTAAATTTTCCCATAGTTTTTTTTTATTTTTGAAGTTTTAACAAAGGAATGTATTAATTTAGAAGACATTTAAATCATTACCTTTAAGATGTATGGGTATCATTGAAGAACACAATAAAGTTGAGTGGTTTTATTTAATTTTATTTTTTTGACAAGATACATCTTAGGGAATGTTAAGTGAGAATAATTTAAAAATATTCAAAGAATTTTTGTAAATGCACAAATTTTTTCAAATATTTAAGATCTGCTACTGTTGCTGGTATCGTGAGCTTGCTTCAACTTAAAAGTGAGCCTTAAAGCAAAACGTTTGTTTATTGTTCCCGTGCTCATGTTTAAATAGTAAATGTTAAATTTTTTGATAAAATTTAAAATGACCTAAAATTCAAAATTCGTGGAAAAATAAGAGTACATATTTAGTTGGTCTCCATAATTTGCAGTCACACCAACAGGCTTTTAAAATATGGTTATTTTTTAAATTGAGCATAAGGTTGTCAAAATAAAAAAATACTTTACATTTTTCTTATATTTCTTTGATAGTTCTTTAAAGTGTTATGCTTTAAATTCTAAAAATTCTATAAAAAAAATAAATTAAAGTTATTCTCTAGCATATGGCACTGTGGCGTATACTTACTTTTTTTATTGGAAATTATAATTCACACTAAAAGTGTTTCATGGTTTGAATTTTTTTAACTGTCGGTTTGAAGATGAATAAAAAAAAACAATTTCTTAAAAATAAATTTGTCCAAATGCAGGCCTTTGTGTTCGGGACCCTCATTTTAGTGCACAGTAAAATTACTTCCGAATTGAAAGGTGCAGGTTGTTCCGAATCGGCTTTCCCCACGTTTTCTATAGTTCATGATGACCTTAGTCGCATGGATTTCGGTTTTCCAGCGTTGGCGGTACCGGTCTCTTCAAACTTTTTGACCAATTTTTGAAGACGATTGCCTGGCGTATCATTTAACTGGTAAAAACCTTGAAAACTGCAGACTCTTTTACGAACCGTATTTGTAAAGTCCAATAGAGACTTATAATTCCTAAGAGCCAGGCTACCGATTGAAATAACTCCTTCCCCCCTCGGATTCATTGAGTTCACGCAGTAATCTAAATATTAAACTTTCTTTTGAAATCTTTGCTTTTTTTGTTTTGAAGTTAAAAATTTCAGTTAAAAAATCAGAGTCATTACTATATAGCACCGATAGATTAAAGTATTGCTCATTTTATTTCCTCAATTAAGTCTTTAAACGAACAACCATCTGAAGAAGAATTTAAAATTAACAATTTTTATCAAGAATAAAAACACAGCAACACTTTATTTCAATCTAAAAATCTATCTCTTTAAAAAAGATTAAACTGTTTGACAAAACAAACTTTTTACTTGCTTTAAAAAATAAAATAATAATTCACCCAAGAGGGAGCACAAAGGCCGTTAACCCAGCCATAGTCCACAACATCAGCAACATCGGCATCAAACATTGAGCATCCAACATCAGTTCAGAAAAGATGTTTCCTCAACAAATAAACTCGACTCGACTCTATACTTATCAAGACACAACAGAAACACACACACACACATACACAAAAAAAATGAAAAACTTAAAATAAATAAACAAATAGAAACAAACTAAGAAAATTATATTAGCCATTCTCCCTCTTTTCCACTCGCTTTAAAAGAAGTGGACAGGACACAAATCCTTGTTGGAGTGTTATTCTTTATTTTCCTTCCTTTTCAAAAGCAAACAAAAAAAAAAAAAAAAAAATACATCAACGAGCCAGGACCAAAGCCAGAACCAAAACCAGAACCAGATCCAGAAAAGCAGAAGAAAATGGAATCGGGCAGCATTTTCGTTTGAGCCAAGCTCAATCACCGCATTGTGTGTGTGTGTGCTCAGAATTTCAACCCACTTTTCTTCTTTCTTACCCTAAGATGAAAATAAATAAAATAAAAATGTTAGTTTCTTTTTTCTGAAACTACAAAAAAAAAAAACAAAAACAACAAAACAAATATCAAAAGGAAGAATCCTTGTCACTGATGGAAGCAATGTGGCACTATACCAACCAATATAGTAGTAGCTGTGTGAGTGACAGTTGTGATAAACGAACGTGTTTGTGATTTTCACTGACTGATAAGGATATGTGCAAAATTGTTCCTCTCACTCCCTTCTTTTCTCGTCCTTCCAGATGTCTTATATATAAAGGGGGAGCAGAGTAGCCTCAGTCCTGGCGTTCCTCTTGTGAATGTCCTGAATTGATTTTATCCATTTCCTCTTCGCTTTCGAATACATTCGTATTATTTTCTGTTATTTGCTTGAGCATCAGCATTTGTATTGAAATGGAATAAATAATAATATTGAGAAAAAAAAAAAACGAAGTGTAATGAAATGAACGGACATTGGGGCAGAAGATGGCCGATAAGTACAGTTTTAGACATTGATTTTGATGACAACGACACACAAGATGATGTGCAAGGATATTTTCATTTTTGAAAAAAAAAAAAAATACACTCGTAGTTCTTCGGATATTTGTTGTGTCAATTTAGGCGTTTGGTGTTCTTGTGTTCTTTTTGATTTCTCTTTTGTTTTGATTATCCAAAGGACATAAAACAAATTACGTTGTTTTATTTGAAAAGCTTAAGCTTTGGAGTCAAGTGGAAGTGGTGAGAGGAGGACGTTCAGAATGAGATGGATGTTTATAAGAAAGTGTAAAACTTGTAATAACAAGTTGGCATTCAATGCCAAATAAAATTGTTTTTATTGGAACTGGTCCAATGATTATTTTATGTCAAACACTGCAGCAGCAGGAGCATTAGCATCGCCGGAAAAGGAACACCTTAGGCGTGGTTGTGGATCAGAAAAAAATTTTGGCAACCATTCTTGTTTTCCAATTTCGAGAGAAAAGTTTTTTTTTTTATTTTTTTTTGAAACTGAAGACTGCATTAAAAAAAGAATATGCGCATATACATACAGCTATTTATCTAAGGTAGACAATGTGACATTTCGATACACAAACAATTCTTCTCAAATGCTACTTATCTTTGAGCCTAAAGTCGTGCTAAAGTATAGAACACGTATTTGAATTGACGTGATATGCCCAGAATTTGAACAGTTACCTTTATGTTAATAAAACCAATTTCTTGAGTCAAAAATCGTTTAAATATATATTTTAGGTTTGAAAATTAAGGAAAAAAATTTCATGTTGAAAACTGCATTCCAAAAGAACAGAAGAAACCAAGAAACCAAAGATAATAACAACTTTTAAAGAAATGCACACCCTGGCGTATACTTGCCTTTTTCATACGAAAAAAAAGTTTTTGGATTGACGTTTAATTTTCAATTTTTCTCATGTTACAACAATGTCTTGGTCATTCTTTTTGAAAAATATTATTTTTAAATTGTTTAAATACATTAAAATAAAAAATTATGAATCGTCATGAAACATATCAAATTTATTACAAAGAATATTTCACTCTCTCTCTGTTTAATATAGACAGACAAAATGTGCCAAGGACATCAAATTATAATTATTATATTGTACCTGTATTTAGGAAAGACCATTACTTTTCTCTGAAGCACGTATAGCATCCAAAGTTTTTGTATCCTTTTTAAGTTTGGCACAAAACCTCATTCTTATTTCTTTTCAATAGAAATCAATTATCTAGCATGTGTATAGTTTATGCAGGCAGGTGGGTGTGTAAGTGTGTTTCAATAGTAGTGATGTTTCAAGCTGTTGTCATTGTTGTCGCATCCCCAAGGACAACTCCAAACAAAAACTAAATCACACAAAAGCAAAACTAACAAAAAAAAAATCTTCTTTTTTCTTCAAAAATTTCAAATGTGCATTGTTTCTCCACCTCCTAGATGCGAATTTTCTTGTTTTGCCAAAACAATCAAAAACTCGTTAAAGAAAAATTCTTTCTCCTACTTTGTGTTTTTTTTTTTTTGGGTTTTGACGATTGTTTTCAATTTGCATTTATGCCAGAGGTGTCATTCACGTCTGCAATATTTCAGATTATCTCAATATGTGGGTAGATAAGATAGGTATACACACATAAAAAGATGAATATACATATAAAATACATATGTACATATAAAAGCCTATATACCTACATCTGTGTAAGTTTAACAAAAAAGACAATAACAATAATCCATTTGTCACATACTTTTGCATAAAAGACGATGTCCATTTTTGTATGAGATCCTTTATCCTTTCTATAGCCATTGTCTGATGGAATTATATACCAATCTTAATGCAGAGCTTTGAACAAGGAAAACACACCCATATCCTTGCCATACCCATGCCCATTTATTAGCCCACTCTGAGACATTCATTTTTCAATAGCAACTCACATAGGTACACACGAGTATATGTATGTATGTATGTATGCATAAAAGGATATTCATCAATCTACAGCCTCCCTGTCCCTATAGGTAGATGGGATAGGGACCTAAAGCTCCTGTGCTCTTGCTGTAGGTACCCGTGTAACGTCTGTTGTAAAATTCATTTATTTTATTTTATTTTGTTTTATTTTTGAAAAATTCATTCTCTGGGGGTATTTTTGGATGAGTGAATTGAATTTTCGGTACTTGGCGGATGTTGGATGTTGTGAGAGTGACGTATGATCTGAGAATGTGAAAATAATGTCAGTTTAAGCAGACGTTAAGAACCAGAGTTAAGACACATAAAAACACAAACATTAAAAAATGAAAAATGAATTCAATACGTCGACGGATTTGTTGTATACACTTATTTGTACATACATACAATCATACATAGTCATACATATACATAAGTGCGCACGTTTGATGAATGTTGTATGAATATTATGTGGTTAGGGAAGATTAAAAATTATACATAAAACAATTTTATACGAAAATTATAATCAAGTGTGTCTCGTTGCCTTGGGAATTTTCTATTTTTATACAAAATATACATAATATCTCAAAAAAATATAATGAAGATTATGATTCAAAGGCAATTGATAGACATACGAGTATCAATAAATAATTAGCTTGGATTTGATTTTATTTATTTGTCTTTTTTAATAAACATACAAATGAAAATATATTTCATTTCTTCCTTAGCACAGAAAAAAAGTTATGCAAATAAAATTTGGATTTTGAGTGTCATTTTAAATTTTTAATGATATTTTGTGTCGGATATTTAATATTTAATAATGTTGAATAATTCAAAATGGTTTTGGATTTAATTGAGAACGATTTGAAAATAATTTTAATTAAAAGTCTAATTAGCTTAAGCTTGAGGGATATTCAAATATGTACTTCTAAATAATAAATGTTAAAGTCCCACGTTGGGCGCCAATTTAGTATTTTTTTAAGCTTATGACTTTTTATGTATCTAATTCAAGTATGTATTAGTTTTCAAGGTTATACAAAAAGATTAGAAAAATAATAACACCAACTTAAATATTTTCAAGAAGGAATATTTTTTAAGTACTCATGACGATGAGTTTGTGAGGAATATATTTCCTTATGCTTCTAGTTTTGCTTCTAAAAATACTATTTTCATGATTTTTTTTTTTGAAAATAGGTACATAAACTGTTTTTTTAATTTTAATCTTAGAAACCAAATGACGAAACTCTTTACGAAAAACTGAAATTGAGAAAAATTGAGGAAATATAAGATATTTAAAAATTGGATTCGTTTTTAATACGCACAGTTTTCAATTTCATGTCTGAGAAATTAATTTGGTATGGAAAAATCTTCTGGATGAAAAACTCTTAACAAATTTCAGGGAATAGCAACCCAAAATTGTTCATCAATGAGAATGTTGATGTTCCACAAGGTTCAATTTTTACACCTGAACATTTTCTGTTTTAAATGATACAACAATAAGCTATTTATCAAATAAGCTTCTAAAGACATCTGATTAAATATTGTCACAGAACATATAAATGTTCACATTTTCTTACAAATTATTATTTTACACTTGCGCTGATGTAATTATTGACATTTTGCAGAATTTTCTTACTTTTAATAATTCAAAATGCTCAATAAAATTTGAATTGTAAAAGTTTACATACATTAAAGATAGCGCAATAAGCTGCTTATTATAAAAGTTGTTATAATTAAGTGACTCAAATATTCCGTCAGTAAAAAGTACTTATTTGAATAAATTTAAAGTTATATCCTTGACAAATTGTTCTTTTACTATTCAATAAACCACAAAATTCGTAAAAATTATTTTATCATTAAAAAATGTTGTAAATTAATACCATAATTATACAACACCATCCTGCATTAATATGGAACTCAAGACAGCTTTTATAGAGCAATGAAAGACAATAATTCTAAGTTTAAATTTAACTACTAGTACAACTATAAAAAGCAAAACATGTTCCCATCATAACTTGTGCGGTTAAGTAATTAAATTTAAAAAAATATAATTTAGCATACTTTAAGGACATTAAATAGGATTTGTTCAACTTGTCAGAGAATATGAAGTTTCCAAGCTGTTATAGAGATCCGAAACGTCTCAGATTGTACTTTTTTATTGCTTTCCACATTAAAATAAAATAAAACCATCAAGATTATAAAATGGATGCATCTCGAATGACAACATCATAACAATAAAATTTGGCGAACAATTATTCTAGTTTCATTTTTCTGTTTTGTTTTTATTATGTAGTTCGAGGTCACTGCGTCAAAACAATCAACGTAAAGCAATCGTAATGCATTGTATATCCGTTTTATATATTTTTTTTTTTCAAGCATTCCCTCTGCTCACCTAGATTCGTCCTTTTTTTATATTAAATTCTCTTATTTTTTTTTGCATACCTACAGTCGTTATACTAAATGTCATTTTTTTATATCTTGTATAATCGTCCTTGTTTTGTGTCTCTTTTAAAGATATTATTTTGATTGCTAGTGTAGTGATGCTCTGGAACCAAAAAATAACCTTCACCTTGCTTCTTAGCCAAAGGCACTGTTGAGATCCTGAATTCAAGAGTACCAACACTAAGAGTGTAGCAAATAGCTACATATATCTACAAAGATAGGCAGAAAGAGTGAGAGAGAGAGAGACAGATAGAGGGGGAAAGTCAGTACATAAAACTAGGCCGCACGTAATGAAAATGACAATTTAAAGCAATATGCATCCTGCTACAGTTGTTGTTATGACAGCACGTAGAGTTTTGAGCGTGTTTCACAAATGGCGCCCAACACAAAACACACAAACACAATGATCATCATCACCAGTGCTATAGTACCAGTAGGTACCAACCAATATCGTCTCATCCATAACAATAAACTTTAAATTTAATATCAAATCGATAATACAATCAAATTGAATTTCTTGTCTCCCATTCCATGTACCGTATATACGAGTACATAAATACGTCTCTATAGGATACAGCGGCGTACAAGGAGATATGAAACAAATTATTTCCCTCAGGAGAGTGGGGGAAAGAAAGAGACAAAATATATGTATCTATATATTTTTGGGCAATGAATGATATCGCAAAAAAAAAATGTATCTTTGTGTATATTTGAATGAGCCATCCCGCTCCGTGCCGCGTCGTCGCCATGTCGAGCCAGCCGGCCGTGGCTGGCATTGACAATTATATTATTCGACGAAATAAACAAAAATCTATCTTAAATTATTGTTATTGTTTTGTGTTATCCGATCAAAAGTTTGGGAATTATTTCCGCTTCCTTGAAGCGAGGTAAGTTAATAAATTGCTGGTACACTTTGGCATCTTTATTTGCTCAGAAAATGTATATAAATTTTATCTCGCATATACAGTACAGTACCTACATTTGTAAGGATGTATGTGTGTATTGAACAGTCAAACAAGACTCTATCCTCCTTTGACTATATATACAGAATTATCTTAAGCAACAATTCGAAATTTATTCACTTATGGTGGAATAAATATTGGAAAATAACCAAACAGGAATCAATTTATAAATAAGTTCAAATCGATTATATTTTAAAAATGAAAAGGAATAAGTTTTTGCAAAGGAAGTTTATTTTGTTGGAAAAAAAATATAAAATTGGAAAACGATTTGGCAAAAGTTTTTTTTTTTTTGCATATTAAAGTCAAGTAGGTTTTGAAATTCTTCAACTTGAAAATTGAGATATAAAGGGTGTTTTTTGTTTGGTAATGGAAAGTTTTTGTTTTTTTATTAAAATCTATTAATTTGGGCATAGGGTTCAAAAGCTCCAATCTTCAAAAACTAGGTCTAAAACGATCTGGGTTTCTACGATCTCGAAACCTTATAACAGGTTGACGTAACAGCAATTTACTTTCATTCAATTGCGAAAATGAAATGACTTCTTTTAGAACAAAAATTAATTTTAAATTTAATATTTTTGAAAAACATTAAACCGAATCCCAACAAATTTCGAGCTGTCAAATCTTATAAAACTGACCCGAAGACCAGACTTGCAAGAGTCACTGTAAATTTTGATCTTAAATATACAGCGATATAACGAGGCAAGACCGATACGGGTCCAAAACTTTTCTTATCGTCCTGAATATTTATATTTCTCAAGAAAAAGGGTGTTTTTTTTGTTACATACCATATTCTTTCTTACATATTTAAAATTTCAAACATTGTACATAGTTAAAAACATCGATTTTTTTCAAAAATGTAGACGAAAGGACGAAATAAATTTCTATTCTTAATCGAATTGGTAAGATCATTTAAAAAATACCAGGATCTTAGAAAATTTAACAATTTCGTCAAAATGCGGTGAATTCTATTTCGTTGGAAATTTTAAAAATACATTTTAATTAAAATCGTAAAATTATTTGGACACAAAAGCTTTTCAACAAATTTTATATTTAAACTTATTACTTTAAAAATATTTGCTCAATTTAAAATAATAAAAGTGATATTTTCGTGCTTCAAGAAACACACCAAAAAGCCTTCCGAAAAGTTATATTACAAAATAATTAAAATGCCTCTATACACAAAAACACAGAGTTTTCAGCTCATTTAAAAAAATAATTACCGTCATAAACACCCATTTAAAATCCTTTAAAACAACCTTGAAACAACAACATTCCCCCCCTCCCCCCATCAGTGTCACATTTCGTATAAAAAAACCAACCAAAAAAATAAAAAAAGAGAAAAACCTTCACACCGCCAACAACTATAAGAGTGTACGTACCTACTCAAAAACTCTTCACAATCATCATCTTAACCTCATTGGACACCATTTAAATTCAATGCAAAACAAAGTGTTACACCATAAAATTTTATATAAGAACAAAAAACAAAAAAAAAATAAAATTCAGAAAAAAAACACAACACTCCAAAACAAACAGGGCCTTTTCCCTTCGAGGCTGTAAAAAAAAAAATAACTGAAAAATTTAAGAGAAAAAAAAAAAAAAAGAAAACATCTTCAACATGAAACGAATACAAAATTAACAAAAAGCGTTAATGAAAACCTGAAAGTCCATTACAACAGAAAATTATAATCCCCCCAACCCCCCCTCCTAACCAAACTCCTTAACCCTGTAACAACAAGGTCTTAACTCTCTTGTTAATGGTAGTAATAGTATATATGTAGGTATAGGATCACATACACCCAGTGAAAAAGGACGAAGAAATTACAAAAATAAAAAAAGCGTAGAATTCAAAAAAAGACATCCACATTGAAATTATTTTTTGATTACGAATCTACCCCAGGTTGTGTCAGAATTGGGTTTTAGGCTACCGAACCATCCAAACCAGGACGAAGAAATATTTTTATTTATAAGGGGATATTTGTCAAAGCAATTTATATTTTTGGCCTTGTTTAATTTGTGGACAGAGTTGAACTTAAGGATATTCAGGCCTAATATCCTTGGCTTTTGAGGGTCTTACAAATCAGAAGTGGGATTTTTTCAAAACACTTTTTTTTATTTTTGAGATTCTTGCATTGCGATTGCAACGGATTGACTGTCAAAAATTAAATTACTCAAAATTCAGAAAAACTGTTTTGTATCCTTTCCGGACAACCTTCCAAACTGAATTCATTCGAATCAACTTTTCCATTATAATGAAATGAAAATGTTAAAAAATCCAGCACTGGTTGTGTGCCTCAATTCCGCAGGATGATGTTTTGTTATTTTATTTTTTTTATTTTAAATTCAAGTCCTGCAACGAAAAATAAGAAAAAGAAGAAGAATAGTTAAACAAACACTCTGATATAAAAATACATTGGTACGTAGCTGGATTTAATTTTGCCGCAGGACTTTTGCCAAATATTCCAATTAAATTTTCATATTCACCTTAATGCTGTACCCGACAAGCGGCAATGTCGGTGTCGACTACGACTACGACTACGACTCCGACTTCAACGTCGACGATGACGATGGCAACGACACGATGAGAACGACTATACAACAAGAAAGAAAAAAAAGGCCAAAACAAGGACCCCTCTTAAAATGCTCCTGTTCCTCATATACAGTTGGAAAATTTTACAATTTCCAACAAGCAAAATGACGATCGATGGCTTAAGGCAGGAATTCATTAAGTATCCTGCTGTATCCAGCTCCAGAAATATTCCTCGAATGCTTTATGAACAGAGAAACATTCACAACAATCAAACAGGAGCGCCAGCCTTATAGCAGTGACGACGACGACAGGACGACGACGGAGTCGACGACGATATTAAAGGGAAGGACTATGATTCGATTCTATATGCTGCGCCTGGCACTGCTAGCGGCTGATGTACTGCTGCTGTGACAAAAAGGGTCCCTTTTCGCCCCCGACTCTATCTAGTCCAGTCTTACGAACTTTGGAAAATGATTATAAAGTGAATTTCCAAAGTGTCGGAATATTGAACTCAATTATAAAAGGTCTTCGACTTTATTCTCGCATATTTTCGTTTGATTTCATGGAATTTTCTGGCACCTTCCGAACTTTATCCTAAACATTTTCCATCATTTTCGTTTGATTTTCAAATATCAGTAGAAAGGGATATGGAGGGTGGGGGGAAATGAGTTGGCGTAGAGTTTAATTCAAATTATTTTGAAAGGAATTCATTGCGATGCTTTTATCTGATGTAAGATACATGCCGATGCGGTCTTCGAACATCCTTTCGATTCGATTCTGGTGTGAGCGACACAATTATTTTTTGCAGAAATTATGTGTCAGTCAAATTTTCCAGAAAAGTAACTTAATTCCACATCCTTTTCATTTTTAACTCCTTTCCCAACAACACGAGCAGTGTGTCATTTCCTGCTTTGCAGTAAAAGAGAGAAAATTTCACAAGGACGATATGATGATAAGAATTTTGAGTTTTGAATTATTTTCTCCATTCCCAGGATATGAGCGAAGAAGGACACACATTTTAGAATGCGAGACAAGGACTATTCTGTTTCTATCGATTACAAACAAAAATCTAGGTTTTCTTAAGGAGAGGAAAAGGGTAAAATATATATAGCGTTCCTTGAACGTTGGTCCTTTTGTGAAAATGGAAATAATCGATTCCATAAATCAGACTTGTCTTTTTGTCTAAATCTGATTCTGATGATGGAAGGATAAAGTCAAGGCACCCATCATATTTTAATACTTTCAAAATTTATTTATTAATCCTTTTGTAAAGGACTCATAAGAGGATCCTTCTTGAAATGATGTTATACAAAAGATATTAAAGGGTAACAACCTGCCTCTTAAAGATAGATATGTACGAGAATCTTCGTAAGTTTTTTTTGTATTGAAATTGATGTGATGTGACGGTCTAAGTCTTTTCACAAACACATTTAAATACTATAATTTGATGGTATTAGTCGAGAGCTATTTTTGTGAGAAAAATAATAAAATATTCAATAATATAATGTGTTTCTTCTTTTGATAAGTTGCCATGCTTATTTCTTTCGAAAGATTCTTTTTTTTTTCTATTTGACTATTTTTATATAACAACTTTAATAAGAAACTTGATGGTATATTAAGCTATAAATGAATCCGATTATGAGTTTGATTGTATAAGCTACAAGTGGTTTTGATTGTGATATGCCTTATAATTATTTTCTCAGAAAGAGATTTTTTTTTGTCTAATAAGTCACTTGGTCTTATATTAATGAAGTTCATTGACGGTTATTGTATTTTTGTGTTGTTTTGCTAAATAAAACTTTTTTCTTTTTTTTTTGTTAGAAAAGTCTGCAGGACTTAATAAAATAAAATAATGCGTAGGATTATTGGCTTCTTTAGGGTTTATATGTATATGTTTGTTTTTTTGCAATTCACGAAATATAGACAAACTTTGAGGAGATTTTTATGGAAACACATAAAGTTACTTTTGTTCTAAGTTTGTTTTTAATTAATTTACTTTTAGTATTGTTTTTATGAGAGTAAAAATATCGAAGTTGTAATCAAATCTGAAACTAAATTAATGAATGAGACCGATAAATTAATCTACTTCAGAAATTATGTTGTTTTTTGTTCCTCATATTTCATTTATTTTCGTATAAAAAAAAAATGCGTATACGCCCTAGTTTACTATTATAAACTATTATTGAAAAGTTATTATAGTTGCACTTTGACTTGACGTCATTTGAGTGATAAAATTGGGACTATTTATTAAACAAAAAATTTTACTATTGACAGTATAAATGGTGTTTTTAAGTTTTTACTGATTAAGAAATAAGAATTACAATAGCAAAGCAATACTAGTTAGGTTAACACTTGGATCTTAGAAACTAAGGACATAGAAATTTTCAAAAAAAGAACTGGCCCCAAAGCTGGGGATGCCATAGCCACTTTTAAAACTCTTAGAATTTCGACTTTCCCATCTAGAGTCCACCAGAGTCTAACGAGCCTAATTTTTTTTGTACGATATCTGCTGCTATGTAGATTACATACTGTTCAAAATTGTTACGTCTCCTAAAATGTCCTCTATCACATACAGGGCCTACAATTCTCCCTCTGATTTTCATCTTACACGCGCCTAAGACGTCAGAGTACCGTTTACTAAGCACCCATGTCTCGGACCCATACTTGAGTACAATTTTGATGGACTCACATTCTCTGTCAAAAAAATAAGACATCTTCGAAGGTATGATTGGAAAGTAGATGTATGATACCCTTGTAGAAATTTTCAAAGGCTTAAGTCAAGATAAGATTTCAAAATAAGACGAGACTGAAATTTTAAGATTTCCACGAGAACGACACTAGTCTTGCAAAAGTCTCACTCAGTCTCGTTTCATAGTCAGTTTTATTAAAATGTCTTCTTTTTTATATTTCTATAGAATTTCTTAACTTATTTCCCTTAGGAATATCTGCAGTCGTGTTGGAACCAAAAACAAACCCATCCCTCAGCTTCTTGTCATTTTGGCCTTTTCGCTAACTTCTCTTTAAAACCTTTGACCCAAATCAAACCGCTACTGGCTAAAAAGAGGAATTTTGTCATTGTATAAGTTTTAATTAATACCCAAATACAAAACGAGCTAATCATATTCAAATTCAAAACATGGGTTTATATACCAGTTTATGATACACATTTCAAAAACCTATACCAATGATACTTACCCCCCCCCTCCCCACCGCAGATCCACATCCCCTCATATCACATCGGTTACGAAACAATTTAGTTTTCCATCAGTTGATGTGTGAAAATATCGTCTGTGGGGTGTTAAATTTTCATATAACCGTGTTTCTGGTGGGTTTCCGATATATACCTACGAGTAGCTGAAAGCCCGAGATATCACATGGAATTGGCCAACCACCAGGAAACTCTGGTTACCATCATATTATGTTCACCTGGTTGTTGGAGCACAACTTTCTGGTTTACCAGTAACACACTGTTGGCTTTTTTGTTTTAACCTACATACACATACATATATGTACATATAATTTTGTTTTATTTAAACTTCTGGCTCGAATGACACAAAACAGGAAAGAGAGACATGGTGTCTCGTGGAATGTGATATAACTCATCGTCATCACGGTAAAAAAAAGGTCCACGTGTGTGTTTCATTCATATTACGACGAGGAGAGTATAGACGTACATAGTTAACGGACGAGTATCTAATTAATGTAAATAAATACAGCCTGCGGATGCGGTATCACGTTGGTCTATACACGAGTATGGGTAGGGTTTGGAAAAACTGTAAAGGTATCTTATGGCTATATTTGTCCCATACACGAACACGAACACCAACATGGCCGGCATCAAGTTCGTCTGATGCTATCTAAACATCGACTTATGGGGTTTTCATGAGTACACGATGGTGAATATATGTGTCGGGGTCGGGTTAAAGTCTAAAATAATCTCTTGTTTTAGGGGCTCACCCCCTGTGAGCACATTCGGGTGATTTAGTGTTATAAATAGACCATTATGTATCATCTTCCTTTCTCCTTTTCTACAACTATATTATAATAGTGTGGGAGTTGGATAGTTAAAAGGTATGTAGAAAACAACGAAAGGTGATTATAAGTGCTAAAAGGTAAACCAAACAACCATCACCTAAAACATTGGGTCAGAAAAGAGAAACAAATAATTTATTAATGGTTTTAAAATTATGATAAAGTTTTACATTTTGTAAATGTATTCTAGATATTTATGTATCAACTTTTTGTAAGCCTTTTCTTATTTAATGGCTTAAATGAGAAATGAAATATTGATTAATGGATTATGAGGTTTAAATAAATTCCTTAAATTTTGAAAGAAAGCTTAGAAAGCTATAAGTATTTAATTTTCGTTGGTTAATTCCTTCGTCACTACTAAAATGTTTCACTGGGCGTATAAGTAATTTAATTTAAATTTTCTAATATCTTAGAAAATGTCTTGCCATCTTTAAAAAACGACAGCAGAACAGTTTAGATCAGACACAAATTGCAAAAAACACTATTTGAAATTTTAATCACGAATGAACTCGTGAAAAAATTGACGAAAGAATGCAATCCTAAACAAACGCAATCACTTTTAATCGTCAGTCGAATTCATTTTAAAAATTATTTTCACAGAATTTTCTTTCACATTTTAACTTTAAATTTTACATCGACGAATCATTTTCTGTGATTTGCTAATATTTGCATTTTTTGCAAAAAATAACTTGAGAACGAAAAGTTTGAAAATCAATTTAAGAACTTCAAAAGACTACAAAGACTTCAGAAAATTCAAATGAATAAATTATTTCAATCCGTCAAATGTCAAATTGTAAGTTTAAGGTCCCAGTCTCAAAATCAATTCAATGAATGCAATCTTTGAATTGATAAAGTCATTGCATTCGCAAATGATTGCATTCTTTTATATTTTTAATATTATTCAGATTTTAAGACTTTAAACTCTCTGATGACAGTTTTGGAAATGCTGAAAAATCAATTCATTGACTGAAGTCGAAATATCATTTTCATTGAATGTATTTTCACTCATAATAAATAATTAATTAAATGGAAAATTGATTAATCTCAGCCATAATATGTATACAATAAATTCCATTAAGAATATGAACAGCTTCAGATTTGGGTCAGAGGATTAAATTAATTAAAAAAAAAAAAACAGAAAAAATATATTGTTTTAAATTTCTTTTCACAAATAAATCGATCTTCATTTTGTCCATACATTATTGTATGAATGCATTTTAAAAACTCCAATGCATTGTAATTGCTTTTTAATTTTATAAAAAAAATTATACATTTATGTAAACATTGAAATAATTTATAATATAAGAGCAGTTATCACTATTTTTTTTTATGTATGTAAATTAAATCCATAATTTGTATGTCCATTTCACATAACATATTCAACCAAATCAAATTCAATTTAACTTAACATAAATATTGTAATGTGAATATAATTTTACATATGTGTGCATTAATAAATTTTAATTGTTTTCTTACTTACATTCAATTCACATATTTTATAATTAAAATTAAAAAAAAAAGAAATACATACACACACAAACATTTCTTTATTGTGTTCGATGTGTTGAATTAATATCGAATCATTTATTTTGCATAATTGCATTTGTATATCCATATGTATGTATGTACATGAGTTTTTTTTTTGTTTTTATACTTTTTTAACAAAATATTGTATTGTTACAATATTTATGTGTATAAAATAAGAGAAGCAAGGAATTTACTCCATGTAACGGAAAATGTCCTGCGGCTTCATTCTGGCCGCTTTATGCAAAAAAGTATGTGGGCTTATGATTTAACAACTTTGGGTTTTGTTAACGAAAGTAATATTAAAAACGGATACAAATTGAAAACGAAAAAAAAAAAAAAACAATATGTATTCGCGTTGAGATTTATGCTGCAAGTTTTACAAGGACTTTTTTCATAGTTGGACTCCAGGCACGAGTTTATTGAAAAATGTATTCTACGGGAATATTTTACACATACATATGTACATAAAGCACTTTGTGGTTAATTATTTATGTGAAAGTGAGGTTTTTTTCCACAAACAAAATGATTGGCATAATATGTGGACTGTAAATACGTTTGGAAGGCTTTTTCTCTTAAGAATAAAAAAAATATATCCTTGAAAATAACATTATCCAGGATAATTGTTTACTTAGTGCCTGGTATCAATGAACATTCATGCATTATATTTATAAACACATAATAGTGTGAGATTAAGTTATATAAGCTTATTAACTTGGTTAATTAACGTTTATTAATATGAGGTAAAATTTCGTTCATAAATCAAAACTTCTATTTAATATTTTATTAGTTTGAAAGTTTGGAAGTTTTTTCGAAGTCATTTGTAGAAGTTTATGATAAGTTATCAAGGCTTGGACAATTTTTGTTATTAAACAACCTTTATATCATTGTCTTAACGAAACCGAAGCTATATTGTTTCGTTAAGTAGTATGAATTGAACTTCAGGTGGTGGTTTGTTTTTGATGGGTTATTTATGTAAAATATATATATGGAAATTTTGACAAAAAGAATTGTATTTTCTTTAACTTTGAAACGTAAAATGAATCACAGAAAATGAAGAAAAAAATCAATCACAGATGGCATCAGCAACGTCTTGAAGGCAGAATTCGTGGCTTAAAAAAGAAAACCTAATTTTGAATTTTTTTCATTTCTGTTTCAGGATACAACAATCAAATCAAATCCCGATTATTATCTAATATTAATTTTGAAAACAATTTTTATTAATTTACCTATATTTTATTTTATATTTTGTTTTCTTTTTTTGAGAAAAAAACTAAGTTTTTTTTCCAAAATAATGCCGAAATTCTTATGATGGAGACATTCATTGTCCTGGGACTATGTTTTATCCTATATGAAGCATTGGATTTTTTTCAAGGATGCATGCATAGTACACAACCGGCAACGTCCGATCGAATCGAATCATATCGTCGTCAAATAACCGAAGAAAAAATTCGAGCACTCCAGCCGACCAGTCCGACATCGAGTTTATCTGCATCGCCGATTATTGGCAGTGGCAGTGGTAGCGGGGGCAGTAGTGTGACTGTCGGTTCTAATAACATTCATAATCCACTGAAATCACCGAATTCAGGACGTTACGCTCGATTTCCGGAATCGTCAATCGATCAGCGTTACAACATTAGCACCAACTATCAACTCAATCATCAGAGACAACAGCCATCGTATCATCACAATCTCCAGCATCTGCATCAGCATCAGCACCAGAATCACTCGGTTTTGTCGTCCTCGGCATCGTTGCCTCATCAGCAGCAACAAGGATCCATTCCGGCTGTACTCCTGCCATCATCGAACAATACAACGAACTTCTCCTCGCTTCCCCGTGACTATTATTACTTGCAGCAACAGAAGCACAAAAGTACCGCCAAATTCTTTACGAAATTCTCCTCCTCACTGTCCGATAATCGAATCTTTCCCGAAGCAGTGGGTACTGTCCTTGGAGCTGGAACAGCTCCGGCCGCAACATTCGATATAGTTCCACCAACAGCGGCAGCCGCTCCGCTTGTCTTGGACCTGAAAAGGGCAATTTTTAGCGGAAAGAAGTCATCATCGCTCAATGAGCCTCGAAGTGGGAGGTTAAATTTTAACGAAAGTAATGAGGAATATTTGTCATCAAGTGACGAAAACGACAACGACGACGACGACGTCGATGATGATGACGCCGATGAAGGCGATTACAGCTGTAGCAGTGATAACGACGAGCACGTGAAACGAATTTATAGTATTTCGGAGAAATTTTAAGCTCCATTCGCGCGTGTAAGCCAATTTTATATTATAATAAAAATAATAATAAAAAACTGAAGTAGACTTACCTACGTTAATAGTACTCACTATCCACTAGATACATATATATATATTTTTTTATGTTTTAATCTTTTTTATGAAAAAAGAAAAACATCGCAGAATAAAGGTAAATAAGTGCAAAAAGGTGGAAGTGATTTTGTGAATATTTTTTGTTTTTTTTGTGGTTAATTTTTTACTGGAGAAAGTTTGATGGAAATTTTTACTTGGTTTTAAAGTTTTAAATATTTTGTTTTTATTTATGAAATTCGAGAGAAATATTTATTTATTTATTTAAACTGACCTAAATCACAATTATCAGTAAAATTAATAAACAGTAACCTGAGAAAGTTGGTCTTAAATTTGTCCATCGACTTAAATCCGTAAAGCAGATTTTTTTTTTAAATATATGCACTTAAAGATTTTAAATATGAAATTGGATAATTCAAAAATTGGTATAACATATACCAGTTGTAATTTTTATTAGCACTCTTATTAAACACATAAATAAGTCAAAAACGAGTAAGAATAAATTTCGATATCATTTTTTTTTTTAAATTTAGAAAGAAGAAATTTAAAAAAAATTGACTCAGTTTTTGTTTGACCTATTTTTTAACGGCTTCATAAAATTTTTTAAATATTTTAACAATTTATATCTTTAAATTTTCAAACAAACATTTTTTTTTAAACTTGAATTTTCAAGAAAATTAAAATGAATCTAGAGAACGTAACGAGTTGAGTCTCGTCAACGTTTTAAAAAATTCACATACATATATTTAGCATGTGAATAGTACAAAATAGGTTTTTCGATTTAACTATCATATGCCAATGCTGTTGAAAATAAATTTTGTACTTCGTACTATTGAATTATCTAAAAAAAATTTAATTATCATACAATTAATTCAAAAAATTCTACACTATTGAAATATCCATATGTTTAAAACTCGAAAACTTAGGTTTTCCTTAACCTTTATTATTTCTTCATAGGTTAAAATTTTAAAAAGAGCATTCAACATACTTAAATCATACTAGTGGCTCGGTCCAACTTCCCATGGAAAAAGTATGTATATAATAATAGAATAGCACATCATATTAATGGTAGTTCTTGAGATCCGTTCAACCGTTCTGTTGTTATTGAAAAAGTTAAAAGGACCATACATTTTACTGGGATAAAAAGCTATGCTAAATATCATCGGAAACCGTTCAAGTGTTATTGAGCAACAAACATGCATGCATCCAGACTTTTTCAGTTATAATATTATGTAGTAGGATTAAATTTAGTACTCTCAGGTTTGACTTGATGATTAAACATGGCTAGGTTTTTATGCTATAATTTATCGTTATTTCTTTTATTAAGATTTTGTCTTAGTTTTGAACTCTTAAACCTTTCCAAAAAATATGTATGTATGTTAAAGTCAATTTTATCAACTCACAAATATTTTATAAATGAGGAATAGTGTTAAAATAAATTTTATACTTGCTTGAATAAATTTCAGACTGATTTGCTAAAAGAATTAGTTATTCAAAAAATCCAAATAATTTTATGTAATTTTTATCACTTTCGCACTAACTTATTCCAAAGTTCAGGAAAAATTAATAACATTTACTTCAAAAAGTGCTTGCACTGTTAAATTCATCCAGGAAGTTTTAAAATTTTTCAGCTATTATAGCAATGCTAAAAAATTCATAAAAATAGGGTCATTAAAGCCTAAGGAGAGCCATGACCCCACTGACCAATACACTATACCCACCACTGCTTATGGGAAATATTTCACCAAATTGCACACTCTCGTATGGGTCTCGTCAAACATGTTGGAAGGTTGTGCGAATTCGGCCTCAAACCTCGGTCAGACAAATAATTTCGTTTCGCAAGATATTTTTCAGCAACTGGTGTGCTTGAGCACTTAAGTTTATCACTGATGTCAAAATTCTACTCAAGAGTCTTTAAATGTTTTTTTCAATCTAATAATGTTTCAGTGATTTTAACCTTTGAACCATCGATATCACCTCATAACAACCCCCTAACTTAGTCCAATTCAGACTTAATATCGCCTTTTTTTTAATTTTTAAAATAATCATAAGAATTTTTGTAAACAAAAAAAAAAACGAAATTCCCCAAAATATTTACTTTGAACCCTAATAAAGTATGAGTTTATAAAGACTTTCCTAATTCCTCATTTTCCAAAATATCAATTTTCCAATCCTTAACAATTAATTTCGATCCTTTACAAAGCTAAAATGTATTTAGGTACAAATACAAAGGTATCTTCACTTTATTTTCGGTATTAATTATTTTCTCGATTTTATAATGAATTCCAACTAAATCAATTGCAATTCAATTAACAAATCCGCACACACACACAATTTATAGTATACCTCTTGAATTTCTTCAATTTCCTCGATTTGATTGAAGAGCTCCTCTTTTCTTTTGTGTACTCTTATATTATATTGTCTCCTCCTTATAAAAGTATCTATCTAAGTATGTGTGTATGTATGTATGTATGTGATGTAATTATTTTTTTTTCTTCCAATTTTGCCTATCTGATGTACATCCTTGCTGCAGTAATTTTCCAATATCCTCTATCTGTCTGTATATGTGTGTGTGTGTGTGTATACTCCTATGTATTAGATTTTTTATAAAGTTAACAAAGACTTCTGTAAAACCTATAGAAATAAAAGTTAACAAAAAAAAAGTCTTCCACGACAACAAAACGACAACGAATAGATTCGCGACGACAACGACGACGACGGACGGACGACCAACGACGACGACGACGCGACGCGACGGCAGCGACGCGACACAATCTCCTCATTTAAGTCTTATCATCAGTATAAATTCAATTTCATTAGTTCATCCGTTTGCGTGTTTGTCGAAGTTCTCTCCCTCATTGTCGTCCTCTCGTTTTCCGAAACCAATGCGATTCAATACAGTTAGACGTTTGTTTGTTGTTAGGCTTATATATAGATATGTATTGATTCCTAGAATGTATGTTTGTATGTATGTACACAATCTCCAATACATCTGAACTGTTTTTGTGTAGATTGTGTGAAAATTGATGTGTTACTGGGATCGTCGAATCGAAACTACTATAGCAACAGCATCGCATCATATCATTGAGGAGAGGATGCTTCCCCAGAGATAGTAAATTGAAAAAGGATTTTATCCTTCAGTTTGTCAATCATACAAAAACTATCAGCAATGCGAGAACAAAGGGATTCTGTCATGGTAAGGAAGCAACAAGGATACAAAAAAAAAAATACCAACAGAGAACAGATTGATATGTAACGAGTTTGGCGGAAAAAGATTCGTTAAAAATTTAAATTTTATCTGAATAAAATTACGACACATAAGGTCTCAGTTAATCACAATCCTTTCAATTTCAACTCAAAACAGAAGTCAATTACTAAAAAATTCACTATTGACAGCTGCATGTCTGTGTCGTTAACGTCTTTTGAATTTCGTCTCAAATTATCAAATCAAAATTTCAAACGCTTTGGTAAAAAAAAAATCTAATCTGTCAATATTTCTTGAGACAGAAAAATACAATGGTTTGGTAAAATTAAATGCCAAAAACCAATTCAAACATTTCCAACACTGATTACTTCAGAAGCATGAAAATGTTGCAGTTCACACACATGAAGAAAAAAACACAAACTTTTTGAGAAACCTCGAACGTCTCAATGTAGTCTTAAAAAATGTAAGTACATATGTACTATTAAAATAGTTCACAGCAGATGCATTCGATTTTTCGACTTCAATTTTTTTATCTGCTATCAATGGTTAAATTATTGTCTCTAAGTAACTTAAAATTTTTGTCAATGTTGTCAAATAAATCACATGACCCAAGGTTTAAGAGACTTGAGTTGCTTAACTGTTGAATTATAATAAATGCTGCTTCGCACGATAATGACCAGCTATGATCTTTTAGACTGCACATTTTTCTTTAAGAACAAAATCAGTCAATTTTGAACTTATCCCTAACCTCAGAGAAAATAAGACAAAAAACTTAAAGTTAGAAAAATTTAATTGGCCACTGGACGATATTACTTAAAAATCAATTGAAACTGTAAAAATAATCCATACTGTAGACCGAACTTTGTCGAAAGTTTTGGCAGACTTTTTGGATTTTAAAATCTCAGCAAAAATATCATTTCGAATTAATTGTTCAATTTATTAAACTTTTTTTATTATTCTTTTTAATTTTCGTCTAAAAATTTTTAATTTTATTCTGAACTGTCAAAAAATAATTATTCCTTCAGTCATTGTGCATGACACGAATACGATCCAGGTTCAAGCTATTTCAATAATGGCTGCATTCAGAAAGAAAATGAAAATTTTTGACTTCAAACTCTTTTTAACTTTTGGCCTTAGGAAAAAAACGATTTCAGAATTTAAAAATGCTTAAAGTTTATTTGAAACTCTAAATGAGACACAAAGCCAAGTTCGAGACTGATACCGAGATGAGACTTTTTGATATTAGAGAGGTGTGGAACCTGCCCATTTCTTGTAAAATAAATTATATTCAGAAGAACTTTTAAAACAATATCTTCATAGAAAACCGTTGTCGTCGACATATCCTTTAAAAATTCAGAAAAACAGCGCATCATTACAAATTTTTTCTCTAATAATTTCCACAATCCCAAAAATTCATTTTTTCACAAAAAAATCTCTGCAGGACGAAAATTATATTGAAACAAAATATTCTTGTGTTGAAAATGCAGCAAAATGTCACAATTTAAAAGTTTTCATTTCTGTGTTTAAACCAAAAAGAACCTTTAAAAAAAAAATCCTATATGAATATGAGTGTATTGACACAATTTACATACCTATACATACAAATTCCACATATACTATCATACTACATGTCTGCATTTTGCTAAAAGTTCAGAAAGGTAACAAAGTTCTACCTCCTGTTTTTTTTTTTTAGTTCAAATTAAAACTTTCCTACACTCGTATGTGTCTGCAACTCTAAGCCTTTTATTTATACGAGTATAGGTAAGGTATGACCATTTTCATAACCAGACAAAGTTCGTATTCAAATTTAAATGAAACCAAGTTATTTATTACTCCAAAGTCTACATTTTATGCACATGGCTGGTTGCCATAGGCCATTTTAAGACTCTATTACTTACTTTTCGTTCTTCTTTCATACATTTGTCATTATTATATATACATACATTCATACTCGTATAAATTAAATTCAAAGACATTTTGAGATCGTTTTTAGGGAAATTTTAAAGGACGTAATATGAAATATGAATTTAACATCAAATTAAGTCCTTATTAAGCATTTATCTCAAGAACATTCTAAAATGACAAAAACACTCAAATTTATTAACTTATCAAATTTAATTGAATTTTTCATCTCATATAGTTAATCTGTTACAAAATCCACTACAAGGTCCTTAATCCCTTTTCAAAATCACTAAAATGTTGTTTGTTTTTGTTTTGTTTTTTAAGTTCAAACGAAGGAATTAGTCAAACATGACATAAATACAAGAAACTATAAATAACACTTAATCGTTAAGCTTTTTGTCAAACAAGACCAAATATACAACAAGGTCCTGCAAGTGTCCTTAAAGTGTCTTAGTTTAGTGCGTCACTATACAAGACAACAAACATTCACTAGCTAGCTGTAGTTTATTTAATAAAAAGAAAATCTCTCTTCTAAACAAGATAAATAGCCATTCATTTATTATGTTTAAGTTTATATTTGTAATGGTTCAACAAACATACAAAAACACATACATGTACATATATTTCTAAAGGACTTCCTGGGTTGTCAAAAGCCATTTATCAGCGAATATACACATACACATAGATATTTTGCAGTAAATTCACATTTAATTTATGTCTTCCGGTTCAAACCTGATTATAGTATTGTTATTTTAACACACAACAACGACATTACTGGTCATTAGAATAAATCGTTATTTTTTTGTTTTGAATTTCAATTTTGATTTGAAAAATTTAATACATAATTGAAATTTTTGAGTAAAATTAAAAAGTTTCTGTCTCAAGTTGAATTTAAAAGTTCCAATTAGGGTTATTTTAATAATTATGATGATAATAAAATAATTGACCCTTGTGGTGGTGGTGGGGGCTCTGTGGGGGTTATGAATTAAAATTCTTATAAGAAAAGTTTTTTCATAATAAAAAGTAATAAATTTTCTCAATTTATTATATTTTTATCTATAGCTATAGCTAAGAAAAAAAAATGTATTTAAGGCAACTTGTTTTGTTCATCTTTCTACTTAAAAATTGTATTCACAATGAACTTAATGGTGATGTTTCATAAGATATAGCAAGATAAATTTAATGGGTTTAATTTTGTTCCATGAGACGGATTACATCTTTCGTTTTTTTTTTTTTTTTTTGTATTCTATTTTTTTGCATTTGATGCCCTGAGGATACTAGTTAATGGACGACCAATGGTATAATAAGTTATACAACAGTAAAATAAATTTCAAAGTAAATTGCAGAAACCTTTTTGGCCTCAAGATATAATCATCTAATTTATATAGATTGGTTTAAGGGTTATATACTCGTATTCGAGTTGGGAACATAATACATACAAATGTTTTGAAAATGTTAATGATACAATAACATACCACAACTTGTTAAAAAATTCTACTACTTGTTAAAAAATTAAGTTGAAATTACATCACTACAAAGTAGGTATAAAACAAAGTCGCTTCCCACTGTTTGTTTATCAATTTGTATGCTTTGCTCTTTAAAACTACGAAACGGATTTTGATGCGGTTTTTTTTTATAGATATATAGAGTGATTTAAGATGAAGGTTCATATGTTATAACTAGATGCGTTTTTTTTTTCAATTTAAAAATTAGATTTAAAAATTTCACTCTCTACTTTATTTACTCCTAAAACCTGCAATACATTATTCGATAGTCTTGAAGGCGGTACAATAAAATCTTTCTATGTGTGAAAATCAATTATTGTGTGTTTGTCTTGGTAGATCTCTAGAACGACTTGGCCGATTTGGCTGATTTTGGTTTTGATATGTTTTTCGTGGTCCAGCAAAGGCTTATAAAAAGTGAGAAAATATGGACAAATTGTGAAGAAGACAGAAAAAATATCTTAATTTTCCATACATACCTGCAAAAAAAATATTTCTGATTCAGTTATTCAAATTTTTAACGAAAATTATTAAAATCTTTTATCATCAGTTAGTCAGTGCCTGAGATTGACTGGTCTTAAAATGTAAAGGAAGAGACGAACTTCAACTCAATATAATTCAAAGAATTTTATTATGAACAATCTTTTTTTTTCTAAGTTCCGCGAGTATTGAAAATTTTGACACATCGACCAATCTAAGAACTGAACTGACGAGACAAAGCTCGCGGTGTTCTCTAGTTTTTAATATAATGACTTTTTTATAAAGTTCTTAAGAATTGTTGTTTCTCGGTTGTTGAAAAATTCTTCGAAATATTGTCAAAATATATTTCTTTTTTAGTTTTGGATCATTTTAAATATTTCGTTTTAAATTACATTTCACTTAAAATTTATAATAGCTATGCATCTCTAATATTTCAAAAGATGTCGAAGTTCACCTTAAATCTGACTTAGACAAGGTGAACATTTTGAAAGTTTACCATAAAATCCACTTCCTCTCTTATCCTCCCATTTTTAATTTTTCAAGCTTAAACATCACAATATTCAAATTATGTTTTTCGTCAATTTTTTTTTTTGCAAGTACCATTTTAAGGGATAAAGGAGTGACGCTGAGGGTGAAGTTGGATTTGGGGTTAGAGAACCTTAAAGTATGTCGTGGTTTTGTGTGTAGTTACATCGAGCTAAATTTAAAAATTCTTCCTTGCTGAAAGTTCATAATACTCTCATACATACAAACCATATCTAGTTATATATTCTGTTTTGGAATACATAAAACAAAAATGTGCGTTTAGTTCCCGTAATATGATTGCCTACCAAAGTCGTGATACATATGGAACTTGTGAGTATGTATTTGGGAAAAAAAAGGCAGAAGGAAAAATAGGAAAACTGAATAATGTAGGTGTTTTTTGGTTTCTCATTTTTTTTTTTTTTTCAAAACAAAAAATTCCCATTACCTTTTCTATAGTTTGAAAGAATAAAATATTTATTGCTCAGTTTGAATGCTTTTTTTTTTTGCATCTGAGTTTTCAATTCAGGAGTGGATTTGTCAATATGAAGAAGCTAGGCTAATGATTTTATAATATTCCAAATTCTACGTTCCTTGTACAAATGGTCCTAAATTTTGGAAGAGTTTTTTATATAAATTTTTTGAATATTCAATATCATACATGTATTAAGTTTTGCAGACTTAGTCTATAATTGTGATCTTTGAATGAACTTTCTCCATTTTGTAAATCCTGATTGTTAATTTTAAGCCACTTAATGACAATATTTGATTTTACCCCAATTCAAAAAAATAAACATTTCAACAATTACATATTGTTTTTGAAAAATATTCAATTCTAAGAGAAGAAAATTCCACACATCTTCTACCAATTTTATAAAAACAAAATATAAGTCCTGCCCTGGTTTTTCGTTCCAATCGATTGCAAACCGTGGTAAGGTTGTGTCGGCATCGTCGTCGATAGAGCTCCTAGGCTAAACAACTCGAAAATAAATGATTCCTTAGTATGAAGGTGCATGCTATGAGTATTAAAGCGAAGGAGTGCTAAAGTAGTCCTTATTGAACAATTTTGCCCACAGAATATATTTTATTCCCCTATACACAAATAGTCCATAGGGAAGAATGCCCCCATCATTATAGAAGGATCTAAAGGAGCACCGAGAGAAAACCAAAAAAAAAACAGCATATTTAAATGACTTTAAAGAATTCGCTTTGCAGTCTTAGAAACACCCATCCTCCTTTTCCTGCTATCTATGGACATGCCTGATAGTTTAAAAACTTTAAAGGATCCAAAGAGTATAGTAAAGGTACGGGTATATAAATTGTTCCTTCCTTAATCAGGAAATTGTGGCATTGCGAGCATCCGGTAAATAATGCAGAACGCTATAGGTGCCTTTGCCTCCTCTTCTATCTGATAAAACGTGAACTCATCTTTCAAGACTTAATCTTTGAAAAAGGATATGTATACCGGGATCGGTACCCGTACCGGTAGTTGGTATGCAGAGGGTATCAGTTGGTATTTGTAAGTGTTATCCTGGCAAATACATTGACTTTTTGTAAAACTAAAACCAACAAAGAATCAATTTTTTTTTTTGGTGGAATGTTTCTTACGAATTTATCTTTTTCTCAATTTTTCTTCTTTTTTTTGAGGGGGGGAGGGGGTATTAAACCGAAGGAACTCGTACTCTTGTATAGTTTTCAAACACGAGTATGTTTAACTATTAAAAGATGTGGAAAATTGAAAACTTTTGCAATATAAATTTTGGCACACTCAACAATCCTTGTATTTGTGTTTCATTTTTTTTTTTCTTTATATTTTTAGTGTGTCTGTGTTGTTTTGTTATTTTTGTAAATCGTTCCTTATTGATTTTACTCAAGGGTTAAGTTTAAATATTCCAAGTTTTTGGCAGTAGGTAGATATTTTATAGAGCAGTAACTATTTGAAATTTACTCAATGCACGTTTTATCCTTTTGCATCATCCTCCATGAGCCAGACTAAGGATGCTTTCTTCTTTTTATTTTCAGTGGAATATAAGGAAAGGTTATGGTGTACGAAGATGTATGAATGTGTGTGTATGGTGGAGATATTATGACAACATTATTCTCTGCTGCACTGCGTGTTTTAGGTTGCATGTCTGACTCAAGACAAGACAAAAAAAAAAATCTATACCTAGGTATTGAGTCCTTGTGTAAGAACGTTTTTTTTTATTTTAGAACCAACTACGAATCACGTAATACATTTTTGTGTGTGGTGAAGGTAAAGTTTCCTTTAGGTTTTTTTTTCGTTTTTTTTATTGTTGTTTTCATATATCGAAGTTTTTAATATTAAATATTGATAAGAAGCCAAATTTATTCTTTTGTGGCAAAATAGAATGATGATATTATTCGTTTATGTAATTTACAATGCTGCAACGAGAAAGTTTTTTGACTAAAATAATGGAAAAAAAAGTTTAAATGTAATATTTTGTAGATGTGTAATAAAAAAATATGCCAAACAGAATTTTAAATTTACCTAATTCACTTTTAAGAGTGCCATCATAAAAATCTTTAGAAGCACATTTCAATTTACATACATACATAAACATATATGTATACATACTTTTGGTCTTTATGGAAAATGTTTTCTTTTTATTTATGTAAGTATAAATGGGGAAAATTTTAAATCCGTAAAGAGAATCGAGATTTAAAGCAAATTTTAAATTTTTATAATGATTTAAGCATTGAATTTCACCAAGGTTCTTAAAAAGTTCAAAAAAAAGTTTTTCAGTAAAATATAGTTTTGATTGTATGGTTTTTTTAAATCCCATAGTTTAAATATCTATACTAACTTCTTTGATAAATAAAATTAACACTTTTTTATCTATTAAGGAATTGTAAAATTTGAAGGCTTACTGTGTAACTTTCCAAAAACCCTTATAACTAAAAACAGAATTTTTAATGTCAGAACATTCTGTAAAGACAATGTTTTGCAAAAAAAAAATAAATAAAAGTTATGAAGCACATTTTTGGCACTTTTTTGATTTTTACATCAGATTTTAATAAATTTGAAGGTATATTTTATTATCTCTATGTCGTTTGTTTCCCTGTTAATAGTTTTAGAAGTAGTCTCTTCTTGAGTTGGTCTTTTTTCGTCTCAGGTAGTTCAGGCCTAGCTTCTAGAAATATTTGTTAAAATTGTAGACTTTGACATTCTCAATGGATAAAAAGTATAATTTTAAGAATTAGTGTTTTTTTGGAAAATAGTAGGTATTTTGTGTTCTAAAAGATTGATGTCGATGACAATTAAGTATCTGTTTAAATAATCAATCTATAGTCTCGGATGTCAAATAGTGACCGTTTTTGTCGAAATATGTGGTTCAGTCAATAATAAATAATAAATTAAATAAAATTTTGACATAAATTTCATTCATTAGGATCATCATTAAAACACTGTATTAATTTAATGCTAAATTGTGATAGTTAATACATTTTTAAATTACCAACAATTCCTTCAAAATTTAATTATCAATTAAGTTTCTGTTTGAAAAGTAATCATACAATTAAAAAATCAAATTGAATTCAAAAATATATAAATATAGGTACAACTGTTAAAAAAGAATCAAGTTGCTTCTTTTTAAAGTTTCGTTTGCATATTTCATGCTTCATCACCCACAACAAAAGTTTCTCTTTGAAAAGTAAAAAGAAGAAAAAAATTATTTATAGTAAAAACAGTTAACATAAGTTATTTGTTTTTTTTTTTTTAATTTATTTTCAACATCAAAGCCCTATAAAGGTGCACTTTAAAGTTTTCTCAAAATGTGTCCTTAGCTGTTTCGAGGTGAATTTATTTATTTTCTCTCTTTGAATGTAGTGAGCAGTGAAAATGTTTTTGTATCCATACTTAAATGTGCTTCGTAGAACGCCCTGTTCCGTTTTCTTTTTTTTTTTGTTTCTCTTAAGAAGTCCTTTAAATAGAATCTGTGAATTAAAATTGTTCTTAAGGGCAAAACAGTAAAAGAAAATTCAAACAACAGTTTAAGATAAAAAAAAAGAAAAATAAAGAAAACTTTTCATACTCTTGTCAACTTGAGAAATGAGGACGAGAAAGGAAGTTTAAGGAGATGTTCTTCTGAGTTTTTGAAAAAAAAAAACTAAATAAGTCAAAAATGGTAAACAAGGGCTTTGCTTTGGTTTATAAATTCAAGGCCACGGGCATTGTAACGTGTCTAAACTGTACATAGGGGGCTTAGGTTTTTTTTTAAATTTTTTTGATTTAAATTTGAAATGAAAAAAAAAAAAATCATTTACAAGGAATACGATCTAAGCACAAGACTAGGGCCAGGTAACCTCAATTAGATTAACACAAAAAAGGAAGATTTTCTGGCTAAATGCGCGTAAGGACATGAGAAAATTGAAAAGACACAAAATGCAAACAAAGTATAGGAAAAAGAATTTCAGAGGAGATTATTTGTATGTACATTTTTATAATTTGGTTGATAAAAAAAAATATATACATACATATATAAATGAGAATAAAAGTTAGAAATGGATACCTAATAACATTTATCAAGACCATTTAGGAATGCTATCAAAAAAGATGATTACTTCTCGAGGTTGTTCATTTTATTTTTATAGGCCTGAGGTATCAGTTAGAGGGGGGAAGGGGGGAACGTTTCTCTGTCATTTGGTGTCTATTTTACGAAGTGCGAAATGGAAATATAATTTAAATTTTTGATGGATGGTAGCTCAGAAGTAAAAAATCCATAAATGAATGTTTTTTTTTATTTTCTGATGGAAGGACATTTTCATTTTTAAACGCAGAAATGTAAGTAGGTAGGTAGGTTGATACTTATTAAATATTCAAAAACAAATTTTATCTTACTAACCGAGGAGGATGATGTGAATTTTAATTTTATCTACTTGAATTTAACAACAACAAAAAAAAATGCTACTCAAAATAAAAAATATATGCATATCCAGGTTTAAGATTTAGTACGAGTGAAGAGGCGGGGTAATAACAAAATTGCTGTTTTCTAATTACAAAAAAATGGCCGCAGGGAATTTTCTTTATTATTATTATATTTGTTAAGAAAACAGTGAAATTTAAATTATATTTTGAATGAAACAGGTGCATACATTTTAAATTTTGTTTTTATTGTTTGAATACTAAATTAAAGTAAATAAAATGATTTAATTAATTGTATACAATATTAAACATTATTAGGTTCATTAAAACGCAGGTGGTTTAAAATAAATTAGTCAAGTCTTTCATTAAGTTTTAAAATTTATTTATAATATTATATGTATTTCTGACTTCTGTGGCCCATAATTGGCAAAATCGGATTTAGAGGAGCAGCTTTTGTTTTAAAAAGTTAAAATTTTCTGCAAAAATGAACAAAATATAAAACTATGATATTTCGTATTGTTTTATTGGAATGTTGAAAAACAGGAAACTACTGAGCTAAAATTCCTGCAAATAATTTTTTTTTGAATTCTAGAAACTTAATTTTGAGCTTACGTTCTTTGAATTTAAACCACCAAAATTTGATTTTTGAACAAAAAATTATGTTCTTAAAAGATTCAGTTTTTTGCAAAAATCCATTATTTAAATTTTGCTTGCTGGATGAAGCGGTTCAAAAGTGAATTTTTTAAACTTAAAAATGATTTGAAATTGACCCAAAGGAGCTACAAAATCAGGTCATGTTCAATACATTAGCATTTGCAGTTAATACTTAGTTGAAAAATCATCACAAAGATCGGAATTTTAAAAAATATTTACAAATTTTAACTTTAAAAAAGAAATGTATGTTACTTAAAAGTACCAAATTTGATTGACATTTAATTTGTCCAAAAACTGCCTCATTCAAGAGAAAAATTCTATCATTCGAAAATATACAATTATTTACAATCAAGTATTACATTTGTTTGTGTTTTGAATTTTTGGAATTTTTTATATAAAAAATATTCTTTTTTCTATTAAAAGTTGCTTGACTCTTGGAAATGCAAGTTTTTTCATTTAAAAAAAAATTGATTTTAAAATAATTAAATATTGTTTTGCATGGATATTTTATAAAAAAACGTAGGTTTTTACTTTACGTTTAATTTCAATAAGAACAAAAAAATCCATCAAACTTTCGCAGTAAACAAATCACAAGTTTATCTTCGAAATTGAATCTTCAAGGTATTTTTAAATTTTCAGATACATAAACATAAATTTAAAAAAAGAATCTGAATCAAAAACTAAAATCTGCTCAATAATGAATAAAACAAAATACAAAAAGTGAAATTAAATCAAAAAGAATAAAAAAAACAAAGTGAATTTAAAATTTATTTCCATTGTGCAAGTGCAATTTTCTACTCTTCCAAGATTTTATCGGAATTCAAATTGAAAATTAAATCTTAAAACAAAAGAAGAAAATAAAAGATTAAAAAAAATAAAATAAAAACTAATTTAACTTGAAATAAAAAAAAAACGAAAGAAGAAAAATCATCCTTCATCCTTTATAATACCCGTCTGTCGTTTTAGATAGTGCTGCATACTCATTACATTCATTAATCCGAATGTCCTTCATAAAAGATTCACCCCCAATTGGGGTGAACGAATCGGATAGCATATTAAAGTTTCAGTGATGAAATAGAATTTGCAGACAGAATCTAATTTATCCATAAGAAAAAAATAAATCCAAAAAATAAAAAATATATTTATGAAAAAAACTCAATTAACTATGGATTCTCTTGAGAGGCTTATGCGTGCTGCACCTCTTCCACGAGCCTTGCCTGGTACCAAAGGCCAACAACGTGCCTTGGTGCATGCCTCACTAGCGGCCGCAACAGTCGGACGAAAAGGACGTCACTTGACGGGGACCTTTTGTCTGACCGGTGACACAATGGAAGGCATTATTCAATGTCTGGTGTTTCTGAAAGCTTTTTCGGTAAGTTTACCTACACACATATATATTTATGCATATATATCCTTTTTTTGTTTCTTATTTAAAAACAAGCTTATTTAGCATGATACCTACTCGTACATAAATTATAGTATGTATTACGTATTCCTTAGTTGTATTCGTTTTTGATATCCTTGGGAAACTAAAATACGAGTAGGTATACATAATCAGGACGAAAGGATCGGCTAAGAAGAGTAATTCAGCGTGTCGTTGAACTGTCCTAGGCCTGATGAGAGACACGGGACAGGACGAGAGAGTATTGAGAAACAGAAAAAGGATTTATTCAAAAACATTCGCCATATTTTTTCTGTTTTTCTTTTTTTGTTTTTATTTTTTTTTATGAGCTCGGCATGTTGACCTAAAAATCATGTAAAATCATCAACAGAAGACGCAGTGCAGGTGGGGGTAGGGGGTGGTTCTTGGAATAGCTATGAAGAGAAAAATGAGGAATTGGAATGAGTTTTAGTGAGAATCAGTGAACCGTTACGAATTGCTTCATCCCTTTTGCTGTCACTGTTTGGGTCCTTTATCGTATATAATAGATACAGGGATGGGTATGAGTCGGCATCATCTCATCGGTATCTAAACCCTCCCAACATCCCTGTGTAGACAGTTCTATGGAACTTAGGAGATGAATTGTGATCTCATTCTTTATATACCTAGATATATGTTCGTTCATTTTTTGTTCGTCTTTCTTTTTTGATTTGATATTCCTCCCACTTTCAAAGAATAAGGTTTACTTACATTCGTTTTTGAAAAAAAAAAGTCACAACAAAAAATGATGGAAAAATACTTGAGAGGAGGGTTTAATGTAATGGAATACGAGATATTTGTATCTTTTTTGTTAATGATGGTTGAAAGGGATATTGCTTGTATCATTTTGAACAACAACAACAACAACTACAAACACAACCAACAGAAACAACAACAAATTTCCAAGCGGGGAAAATTTATTGATGTGTTCACATTTAAAAGTGAAAAGAGTATCGAAGGATGATGCTAGACCTATTTTGGAATTCAAGAAAATCGTAAACGCATTTTTTTTGTTTGTTGTTGTTTTCCATTTTATCGAAAGAATTTTCCATCATATGTAATGGGGAGTAAAGGGGAATGTACGTCACCCACCCAATACATACAAGCTGAAGAATTTAATGGAGTAAAAGAAATCACAATTTTTAACATAAGATGCAATTTAAATATTTTCATTACGCCATATTTGTCTTTAGCATCATGGAGTGTAAACGCGGTAAATGTGTTTTTTTGAAATAATTTAAGGAATAGGAAAATTAATGTCAATTTATTAGCACAAGTGACAAAAGATGATAATTTTGTTTTTGTTTTTTTCCTCGAAAATCAAAGCCATTATGTTAATGTGTTAGTACTTATTTACTTTTCAGAGTATTTCAAGTTTCGGAGCACTAATTTTTCAGGAATTTTCTTTTCGTAGAATTTTTAAGTACGAAAAATTAGGTCTTATGAGTATAGAATTCAAGTGACAAGTTTTGTGAAAAACCGTTAGTTTCATTTAGAAAGCTGCAGGCCAAATTTTTATCAAATTTACATTTTTTTCCTAACAAATATTATTAATAAATTAATAAATAAAAAACAAATTATAGGGTCGTATGTGTTTGCTGTCTTGCTCACGTCATATTTTATTTGAATTTGATTTTTTACTTTTTTTAAATGGTTCCAATTACTCCAGTCCAGAATGACTGAACGGATCTGGATGAAATTTATGACAGAGATGTTATATATAAATAAAATTTTGACTCAACTTAAAAACTCTGCTGTTCTATTATTACCTTTGTAAACTTTTTTTATATTTTGGCTTCAAATAATGAAGTTTTATTTTAATTTTTTTATTTTTTACAAAATTCAGTGAGTCTAAGCCTCAAGATGCATTTTTCAACAGTATTTAGTCTCATATTGTTGACGATACTGCAAAAGGTCATGTCATGATACTTCTCAATAGTATGAGAAGAAATAAAGTCATTTTGTGTGATATAATTTGCATAAAAATAATTGTTTGTTATTTATAAATAGTGTGAAACTTTTAAATAAAATATATACAAAGAAATTTATTTACTCAACTATATTCTTATTAATATGTTCAAAAAAAAATTAAAAATAGTTGCCAAAAACACCCTTCATCAATTATATTCACATACATTTCAACATTTATGTACATATGTATATTTAAAACAATTTAAACTCAATACTAATGAATATATTTTTTATTTTCAGGTAAGTGCCCATCAACCTTGTTTCATACGTAAGTGGTTTTAATTCAATAAATACATGGTACAAGTATTTTTTCATGATAAGATTCTTTGAAAATTAAAAAAAAAAAAACATACAAAAAACCAATCGTTGCTAAAAAATTAAACATTTCCAACGCCAGTTTCCATCTAACTTCTGTCCTTTGTTAAAAATTTACTAGAATTTCAGAACGTATTCGTATATATGTATGTATTTGTATTTTGTTTTATAACCAACATTTTGTTTAATTGCGTGTGTTCCAAATAATTTGGCTCTGAACTTTTCGCATTAATTAATTACGCAATTTCGAAAAACCCATTTCCTATTGTTAAGCATTTTTGGTTTCAAGTGAATTTACCAAAATTATATGCACCAATAATGCCTAACGTTGTATCTACATATTTTGTATTCTTCAATTTGAATTCAAAAATTGCAATAAAATTGATGGCTTTTTAGACATTCTAAAATGTAAGTTTATATAATTTTCAACCTAACCTATATATAGCTCATAAAACCAATATCCTCTCATATGTTATGTATGAAAAGTTGCAGTCGATGCCAAAAATGAAAACCAAAACCCCAAAACCAAAACTTTATGTGTACTAAATAAAAAATTAAAAAAAGTAAAAAATATTTCAATATCCATGCTAGCGAGAGCATAAATGATTTTAATTGAATTTGTTTCAATCGGCCAAACCGAACTCAAACTCATTTCGTGGTTTTATAATATAGATACGAGTAAATGCACACAGATACATCTACTATACATAAACATAAGTGCACATACATATACAAATGCATAAATTGCAAAAGGATAAAATTGCCTATCGATGATTTATTTAAGCAATTTAGGCATAACAGTATAAGTTATATTGCTTTATTTGTGCATCTACATATATCTGCGGATGTAGATGCGATTCAATATGTATTTATTTTTTTTTTTGTGTAAATACGAGGACCTGCAGATACTCGTATAAGTAGATTTAATCGGTTCATCCGGAATATATTATATCTACATATTTTTTGTTTGAGATGAATTCATTAAATTGAAACCAAATTTAAGTTCAATTTACAAGGTAACTCGCTTTAAATATAAAAAACATAAAAACCGACTTTAAAGTGTATTTCGTATAAATTTAAATTGCAGTGTTTTAATAAATTAAAATATACTTAAAAACAATGTTTTTATTAAAAGTAAAATATTTACCGAAAAGAAACATTTAAAATTTTATGTTCAACAATTTTATACATACTCCATCAATATTTAAAAATTGAGTATCTTTGTTTTTTGTTATATAAAATATTGATATACATATCTTAAATAAAAAAATGGAATCCTGCATATCTACACATTTATATAATACATTATGTATACTTCTATGTATGTATATTACATCTGTCATTTTAATTGAAGTAGGTGTAGGAATTTTTAATGTTTGTTTTAATTTTTATTTTCACACTTAAAGGTTTTTATGATGCTTACATACATAAATTAAACATAAATTCAAATGCTAACCATAAATTTCATCGGATTTGAATCACCCTGTTAGCAATAATATCACTTCATTAAACAATATATTTTCATTTATATATACATGTACATATGTACATATGTATTTATGTAAATTGTGGAAATCATGTGCACACAATTATTATTACATTGAGTGAAAATCAATAAGAAAAAAAAAATAAAATAAAATATAATTTTGTGACAGGTGAATAAGTTTGTAGATAATAACCACACACATACTTAAATACATACCTACATTCATGTGCACATTATACGTAAACAATTTCAGTCAATAAATTTTAGTTTAATTAGCAAACACAATTGATTTTGTCAAACTATAATTGATATTGGATTTTTCGAAAATGTCAACAATTATTTAAAATATTTTTTATTGTTTGCACAATGGACACATAAAGGCAACAATTACTAAATATTCGGAAATATGAAAATAAATTTAAATATTGGTCAAATTATTTTGAAATATTTATTTTTGTTATTAAATTCCAGATATTTGAAATGGAAATATCCAATTTTTAAATCACAATAATGAATGGAATTTATTCAATCAATTTGAAAAATTGGCTCAGATAAAATCTGGTCATACGAGTATAAAGACAAATCATGGTTGGTTAATTATTACCATGATTGAAAAATTGTACACGACTTTTGACAGCGATAAAGTTAGATGAGGTGATATGTCATTATTGTCGGAACATTCAAAATAAGTGTATCTATGCTAAAATTATTTAAATTGTACTGTAATTGAATTTTGTCTTTTCCTCTCAATTTTTAGATATTTTTTCACATCCCTGGATTACGACAAACATTTCAAAACCAAAGTCTGCCAAATTGGTTAAGTCGTTCTCAAGTTTTAGCGAGACAAATAAAACAGAAATTATATTGAAACTTTTCGGAGTAAATGAAGTATTGAAAAAGCAGTCAAGAATAAAATTTTAATGACTAATTTCTTAACTGAAAAAACACAATCTAGTTGTACATTTAAACCTTAATCTAAAATCCCTCTACCTATTTAAAAAACATCAAAATCCGTTGCGTAATTTTAAAGATCTAGACATAAAAAGTATACTGTGTAGTAATTGAAACCACCATTATTTCGGCATATTGAATTAATTAGAATTACATTTTACATCGACGATGACCTCAGTATATAGGCATCAAATATGTGACAATCAATTATAACCTTTAAACCAGTCTCATCTCTTCTAAGTTCCTTCTTTTCGACAATATTTATTTTTCTTTAAAATTTAAGTTTACAGTTTTTGTCCACATATCATTTCAATATTTCAACTCGATTTGAATCCCCTTTCAATTCACACCACTGACAAAACTAACATCAACTCATAAATAAATAAACTTTCACCATCAAACAAAAAAACTACCATAACCAACTCACGAACAATAAAAAATGAGATCAACAAAAAAAATTGTTAACTCAAATCCCACCGTGTGAATAGTAATTTGACTTCAATTTGCTCAAACTCAAACTCAACTCAAACTATTTTGACACGTAGTCGTATTCAACTTACAAAACATCATACATAGAAAATCAAAAAACTTTCTGAATTATTGATGGACTTCTTCTTCTTCTACTTTAGACTTACGAGTAAGATGTACTCAATCCCTTCTAAGTTAGACTTTTGTACATACCACGAAGCTTATGGATATCCATTAAATATTCAGCCTCAACAGACTTTATAAACTTTAAACGCAGCCATCAAGAACTGTCACATTATTAAAACTTTCAACTTTTGAACAACAAAAGACCAACTTTTGTCACCTCCTGCTTTGGATTTTTCTTTTTAAAGCGTAAGACGTAAAATGTGGTGAAACTTCATATGTCATCTGCACACAAATTTGCTGCTCACCTCCTTCGGTACTGATCCTTTCGTAAGAAGGTGACAACAAACCATAGTCTCTCCCTCTCTCTCTCGTTCTCTCTATTGACTAACTGACAGAAAGAAAATAAAAGATGGTGACGAAGGAGATTCTCAAACTAGATTACCGTTGCCAGACTGTGTTGACATGTGAACAGCCTCCCAGGTACGAGCAGTGTACTCGTGTGTGTATTGTGTATGTGAAAGAATCCTATATTTTTCTGAAAGGATCAACATTATATTGTTCATCATACTCCTACTCCTACTCGTAGAGGACCTATCACTCCTCGTGCCTCGTATCATCTTTTCGATGTTTTATCACAGATTGCATTACAATAACTTGAAAGTGTGAGAATAAAAAAAAAAAAATGCAAAAAAAAGGAATCATAAGAGAAACGAAGAAATAAAGAAATAAAAACTCCACTAAAATGCCTTGCAGCTAAAAGAAGACACGGCTAAAGCACACAGGCAGGAAATAAGGATGTTCGCAAGGATAACGATTAAAAAAATGTATGCGATACCGATACCGATACTGTGGTGGTACTTTATATACATTATACTACTTGTGCCAAAAGATTGGAGCTATGTCACAGCATTTGGGTGCGGTTGGAGTGTTGTATTTTTTTTTTTTCTTCTTTCAGATTGAGTTTGAATTTGAGTTTGGAGCACAAAGTGTCACAGCTCGCTTGTTGAATTGATTGCTTTGCCCTTTTTTGTCGGTTTGGTTTTTGCGCTTGTCATCATCATCGCCTCTGCTTCTTGGAATTCGGGATGCAAAAAAGGAATTACCCAGCCATCTATCCAAATAGCATACAAACAACAACACAACAACGAGAAAAAAAAGAGAAGAAGACAGGATGAGCAATATAACTAAAAAAAAAAAAATGAAGGTTTCTGTGGCTGGCAGGAGAGAAGAAGAAGAAGAACAGCAGAAGCAAAATCAAAATCACTTTCTTTGAGTTGGCAAAGCGAAACCTTACGGCTGGAAATGTAATTTCCTCCAGTTTTTTTTTTGGTTCGTTTTGTTCTGTCTTCAATCTTCTCTTCTTAAAGGACAAAATTGGGATCACTCACAGGACAATAAGAAAGAGTCATGATGAAATGAAATTCTCCAGATTGGATTCTGATGCCTTGGGCAAATATATACGACTATGTATTTTTTTTTTTATTTCTTTTGGCTCATTATTGGGACTATCTGCTGAGTAACGTTTTTATGATCTATATATACATGGACATATGGATGTAATGTATGCGATTGATGACACGTGGTTTTTACACTTCTGATGATACCTAATCTTTTGTGTAAAATTTTTTACTCCTTAAGGAAAAGGAAGATTTTTTTTCAGTCTAATGTGAGGCCATTTTTTTTTTTTTTACACACATGGACCTGGTGACCGATTAGTCAACACATTTCAAGTGAACATAAAAATGCTCTTAGTTTTTGAGACGGTTTCGGCCCAGCATATGGACCATTCGTAGTGCAATTTTGTCCTTAGAGTAACGTAATTGCATAACAAATAATAAAAAAAAGTAAGTATACGCCCCAGTGGACATTCATTGTTTTAATTGGTTCTGTTCAGAAAATCTTCTTAGAAGTTTAAACGAGGCTAAGACAAACTTCATAATTAACCAAATTTTACGATATTAATTTTTGTCTAAGAGTGAAAGATATTATCATGTTCCTTTGAGAGCTTTGAACTTCATCTCCATCAGGTGTTTATTCTAAAAATGTTCAATAACTCCATGTTCATGATCATGATTACATTTCGTTTCAAAATTAAAGTCCTAAAACTCAAATCTTTACCCAAAATCTTTGTCAAATTTCTCATTTTTTTTATTTCACTTGGAAAGCAAAAAGTAAATAAGAAGAGATATCTTTTCAACACAAACACATTCTATACATAGAAAAACCGTGAAAAACATACAACTCTTTCTTCAAATAGAGCTAATTCCTTTTTGTTTTTGTTTTGCTTTTTTTTTTGTTTCATTGCATAAACGAATACTTTCCCACCCCACTGTGTTGTGATAAAATAGAATTCCCATACTCGTACACTATATTCCAAGTGTACACCATAATCTGGGGCAATGTTTACCTAACAACGCTTGCCTCATTACTCTAAGGATCAAGTGTGCTCAATTGAAATTTATACGCTGGCGCTGTTTTCCAGATCCTCATACCATTACCATTACCATCAACATCGGCTTTATCATCAGGACTTTGCTTCTCTATACCACCACCTTTCCCTCCAAGTCTACATCTCATTGAATAAATACATAAGCTGATGGCTGCTGAAGCATCCTGAAGAGATGGCAATGGTTAGACAACAAAAAACAAACGTACTACTAACTGTAGTACGACTACATACATACACGAAACAGGACTCTGCCACTGCAAATGCATTCAGCAAACTAAAGAGAATGAAAGGAGAGCAATGTCGTAAAAAAAACTTAACACACACAAAAAAAAAAAAAACAAATAATTATAATAAAAGTGGCTCTGTCGTGCCTATATACTTGGCTTAGTGTGCTGAGTTGGGTCCTCTGTTATAAGGCATGTTGTGCTCGTAGAGCAACCCAATGCTCCTGCTAATGCATTCATAAGTTAAAGAGTGTGCTGTTTGTGCTGCATACGAGTATAAGCAAACAACAGTTATATATCCTTGTGTTTGCCTTTGGTTTTGTTTGAAAAGTGTGAGCATAATTACAGTTTACCCAGAGGCTGGAGATGCGTAGATATGATGACGATCAACGTATTTAGTTCAAAGAACACCAGGCGTAATAAGAATTAGAACCATTACCACACTCCTGATGAACACTGGTACTGATGGGGGATGGAATATGGCTCACACGGTGGCGGTGGTTACGGCGGGCGGACTTTGGCGATGATCATTATCCTAGCGTTGTGTTTTGTGTGTTTTACTTCAAAACACAGAATTTTAACACAAAGCAACCAGGAAGGATATTCATGTTCATTATGTGTCTTACAGAAAGCTTAAACATGAATAAAATTTATTCGGGGGAATACGCATCTTCTTTCTCTATTCAACCGCACCAATGCAAATAGCAGTACAGCCTTGACAAAAAGGATTGTAGGGGTCCATGATATTGACTTTTCCCTCTCAGTCCGTTCTGCCTTTTTTTGCTCATCGATTCAAATACTTTACATTGAGTTTAAAATAAAATTTGGAACCAATCGTTGATTGATGATTTAATACTTTGTTTCTTAAAAAAAAACTGAACTGATTTTTACTAAATTATGTGAAGTGGTCTCCTGAAACTGATTTAAGAACTGTCAAATTGCTTTAGACAGCTACTTTCCAATCGAGGCAATTCATTTTGATTTGCTTGGATGATCTCAGAAGAAAACTGTGTTAATTTTTCGTAGTGGCTGTAAACAAAATTTAAGTGAAACAGTAATTGCAGGTTAACGACGATTGACAATAATGTGATTCTGCTAAATTGACTCTGGAGTAGCGGAAATTTTTGACTTCAGCGTAAATGAAAAGTTTAAAATTACTTACGTCTTTTGGCTTAAATTGGATGATTTTGAAAGAAATTAACAAAAGGTTTTTAATTTTAAAGAAGTTCTTTGTCAAACCCGACACTTCTAAAAAGATTTTTCGAAATCACTTAATAAAGTTTTGAAAAAATGATTGCTGTTCTAATAATTTTTACCACGACTGTAAAGGATGATAATGATGCTCGTAAAGTTGATTATTGGTGAAGGCTTTTATGCTTCATGAAACTACCTACAGCCGATATCAAAAACACTACCCCTAGCAGACATCATGATTAATGATCACGTTTCGGTTCGAAAGATGCAGTCCATTTTCCAATGGTGGTTTTGGTCTAGAAGGTAATTGTTAGTGGTAGTGGTAGTGGTGGTGGTGGTGGTGTTGGTGAATGGCGGAAGGTACGTTCATCTGGGAGACAGGTGATTAAGCTGGTACATGGCTGGTGGACACATTACTACACAGATAGCATAGAAACCAGTACAAAAACTGAAGCCACAGTAAATTGAAATATAGTAGAAACTGTCAAGGATTAAAGAAGATTTAAGCTTATCCACCCAATGCAGTGTTATATAGACAACACACATTCACAGTCCACATCCATGCACATTTTGCACCAGGTAGTGCAGAGGATATATCCTGCTATACAGGATTTACGAGTATCTTCTACTTTTACAAATACATCCATATACATTATGTAGTTGTGTTACCTGGGTTGCATAAGATAAACCATCATGCTGGGTTAAGTGATTAATGAACTAGGCCATCCGAATATAAGAAGCAGAAATAAACTAACTAACTTGTGTACTATCTAACTGTTATATCCTTTTCATTGAAACATTATCCTGGAAAAATGTTACATTAATCATTTTAATAGCAAATAGATGGGGTCATAATTGAATTTAAAAAGTTAGTATACGTGTTTTTGTTTGTTTGAAACGCACATCGGTGAGTTTAAAAGCTGACATTATGTCTTCTGTAAATTTATACTATATAAATGGATGAATAAGGACATCACTTGGATTAACCAATTTAATGTTAGAGAGAATTTTTAATATTAATATTTTCTAGGTATTTAACGTTATTAAATTTATATATTTCTTAAAAGATTTTATAGTGCTTTTTAATAATAAATTTTCTGAAGGTTAGTTTTTAAGTTGGATAACTTAAATCTAATCAAATGTCGTTTGAGAGGATCTTCAAGGAATATTTCCATCCATACGAATAAAAAATGAGTAATCATTTGCCAAACTGAAATTACGGGCAAAATTATGTCTTTGAATACTGCATATTAAAAAAAAAGTTAAGTATACGCCAGAGTGATCTCTTTTTTGCCGTTTTAATAAGATTCTTCTTATCTTAATTGAATATTTCGGTAATAAAATATCAAAAAATTTAAAAATACATTTTTTTAAAACACAAATAATGCATTTACTATGAATTTTCACTAAAAGTTGTAGACCTTCATATATGAACAATTTTTTCTTGCTCAAGGACACATTCCCAGAAAAAATGAAATATTGCGTGTGCATATTTTTTTTTTTTTTATATTTCTTTTTTGTTCTTCAGATAACAGAGATACTCAGTTCCTCTTTGGAAGCAAAGAAAAATATGTACATAATAAAAATAGAAAAAAAGAACAAAAAATAAGGAAGACAAAAAAAAAACAATAATAAAAGTTAGAACAATGCTTTAGAGCTCTTGTTAATGTGGTAGAGAGGGTGGAATAATAATTTATTTCTCTTCGTAAGAGTTAAATTAGTAATTAATTTTTTTTACTCCATCCCCCTTGTACCATCTTTCTCTATACCCTCTCTGACTCTGGTTGGCAGCATTAGAGCTTTTGTTTGCTTAGTTTTTTGCTTCTATGGGTTTCTCTCTTCGACAGACAAAAAAAAAAAAAGGATTCTTTCTTTGATGCACATCCTTTTAACACATTATTGTACTGGTTCTGGGTTATTTCTATAAAAGTTGGAGTTTTTTTTTTATGTATATATATGTGTGTGTGTGTTTTTTTTAGTCTGCAGGAAAAAGAAAAATAATAAACGCTTGAAAGAGTAAAATTTATTCAGCCGTTTAATGTTAAAACTTGTTATCCTTTATGCTCGTATCTGGCATAATTAGCGCCCAAGGGAATCATTATTATTATCATCGTCATCATCATCATCAGTTGTCAGTGCACTTACGCGCTATATTATACTTTTTCCCAGCCTCAGCATCAGCGTCATTAACGGTACTGGGTGCCAGTTATCATCGTCATCATCATCATTATCATCGACATTTCATCATCATTGTATCTGGAAAATGTTATTTGCATCAGTGAAGCACTGCGTATTGGGTATTCCTTTATCCTTACTAAATAAAATATACACAAGTATGTTTGTATGTATGTATGTATGTATTTGTGATCATGTAGTATGCCACCCCAGGCATACATTTGTAGACCATTTTTCTGTTTGTATTTTCTAACATGCGGAATTAATGTTTGAAAATGCTTTATTTTTTTGAATTACAATTGTTCCTTTTTATATTCGAATATATGAATGGAGTTGAACAATCCTCAATTGAATATGGTCGCACAGACACACATAATATTTTTCAATTCAAAAATACAAATCTATTTTTTTTAAAAGAGAAGTAAGTAGAGAAGTCAATGGTGATCTACTATTATCGTTTTGTCCAACATATCCTTTGGCATATCCGGTATCATAGCTTCTTTTTTTCGTTATTTTCTTTATTTCAAAATTGTATAATATTTAAAGTTTTTTTTACAAATTTTAAACAAAAATGAAATTATAAAAATTATCCAAAATATTGAAAGAAATTGATACAAAAGATTTTTGTTATCTTGAATTTTATTTCTTATATCACTTTGTAAAAAATTGACTAATTGATATAATTTTTCAAAATAATGAAACTAGTTTTTATATAAAAATAGTTAGATATGCATTTGAAATAAAAATTAAACAATTTTTAAATCGGAAAGCCTCTCTTGAATTTTTTAATTTTTAAATAAAATTTTTAAACGACTATAAAACATCCAAAATATTTTTAAAATTGTAAACAAAAGTCAACGACTGAAAATTGAAATTTTGAAAAACGAAAATATTTTAACATAAACAAATTTTATTAGCAGAACTTTTTGTTTAAATATAAGGACGGGAAAAAAAATTTGTAATTTTTTCTTAAAAGAAAATACAAATACAAATTATAATCCTAAATTATTAAAAATAATGTTGACTAAACTAATTTCAATAAAAATTGTAGAAATTTGTGAAGGGGATAGAGATTTTATTTTTGAAATTAATAACACTGGTTGGCAAGGTTTTGTAACTGACAATCAAATTTTATTTTCCGAAGGTTTTTGTTGGCCTGAATTTGAATACGACTTCAAAATCACTCTATCACGTCAGGTTATTGGGCATTTTGAGGCTATTTAAATTCCTGAAGTACATTTTTTTTACATAAAATTTGTGATGATTTCTAAAAATTTATATTCAGTTTAAATATTTTCTCATTTACTTTAAGAAAAATTCTCATTAATTTTCCCACATTGATTTTCAAGAAATTTTGAACAAAATGCTAAAACGGTTCTAACAGAAAATTGCAAAAATGGATTAAAATGATTTGTTTTTGTCCTGAATTCGAATATCAACTTGAATATTTTCAATAACATCAAGTTTTTGAAATATATTTAAAAAAATATAAAAATAATGTTGAAAACGGGTGTTTTTTAAATTTGAGCTGATAGCTAAAATCATCGTCAAAAAATTACTTTAAAACGTGTTTTTTTTACCTTAGATTTAAAAATATTTTATTTCGGATTTTTTTAAACTTTTGAAGAGGTATATTTTTCAAAAACCTGACGTGATGGAAAAAATATAAAGTGAGATTCGAATTTAGGACAAAAAAATCATTTGTTTGAAAAATATGTTAATTTTGTCAACCACTGTAATTTTTAGCACCAGTTATAATCTATAACTTTCGAGAATCTTTTGAGGAACTCCTGAAAACTAAATCTCAAAAAACGCTTCCAGCACTGAATTTCTTGTTATTTTGAATTTTTCGGGATATATAAATTTATTCATGGGATATTTTACATATTTTGTTCGAATTGTGGTGTTTGATGTTCTAACGGCGTTATAATCAAAGCAAAATTTATAAATTTATTTATTTTGATTTTCATGAATTTTTTTTTTTTTTTGGTTTTGGATATCGCTCCCATAATTCCCTTACGTGTGTATATGTACATTTATACACAGGAGGAGGCACCAATAGATTCAAAGTAAATAAACCATCTTCATCTCTCTATTCCCCCTCTAACATATTGTACCCGCATCGTAGTCGATATAAATTCAAAAAAAAAAATAAAAAAATAAATAAAAATAAATAAAGTAGAATCATCCCAGATCATTAATAATGTAGGACGTACTACACTACGTGGGTTGTTTACACTTTTATTTCCCATTCAGGACTTTGTTTGTACATTTGTAACTTTCCCATCAAAAATTGGGGCCCTTTGAGGGGAGGGTGGGGTCAAATAAGAAAATTTTCGATCGATTTCTTTTTTTTTTTCTTCTGGTGTTTTCCATTGAGTTGGCAGAAAATTTCATTCAAATTCGTGTCGAATACGAATATATTCTTGAAGCTGTTGAAATATCCTGGAGAAGAAATAAAAAAACCTCACCTCCTATGTCTCATCAACACACATACATACATACATATCTAGATACTCGTGTAGTAACATTGTATTGACACAAGGATATGAAATGAAAATTGAATTTTTATCTTATTCTTTTGGTTTTTTGTTCATGTGTGTGTGTTATAGTGTTTGTATGCGTTGCTGTTTTGTTTACTTTTATTTTTATCTATTTCAATATATTTGGGAGGTGTAGGAATGTACTTCAATTTTATTTACCGATTTTTCTGGATCAGTGAAGTTTTGTCTTTTGTTTTGTGTGTGTTTTTTTTTACAATTCCTTCTTTTCCCTTCCATCAATTCGAAGATACAAATACAAATAAAAAAAAGAAAGAAGAAGGTAGCAGTTGTGGTTTGACAGTCACATTTTTTTGATAGTAATGGAGCAAGACAGATATGTGACAGATCTAAGGGAGTATATTCTCGAGATTTACCATACCCTCTCCTGGAATAATGTTTATTATGTAATTTTTTTTTCTTGTTCGTCCTTTTGTTCGAATTCATTGGGAACAATTGAATTTACCATATCATCAGTTGTTATTTTGTATCAAAAAGTCCTCCCTTATTTTTTCTTTTTTTTTTTTTTGAAATTCAATCGAGGGAATGAGACCACGGAATCACCTACTTATTCATACTTTAGAAAACGTTTTTGTGGAAAAAATAAAACGTGGAATATTTAATTTTTAATTCTACCTTCGATTCGATTCAAAAGGAAATTGTTGTATGATTTTTTGTTGTTGTTGTTATTTTCGTATGTAGGTATTGGTTCTTTATTGTGTGCGGAAGGGAATTTTTTTTTTTGCGCAAAGGCTTTGTAAAAATGTAACAATGTTCATGATGAGTTGTTTTGTGTATAACAACAAAATAATACACATTAAATGAATAGATAATAGACTTGATTAGACAGTCTATCGATTTTTAATGACTCAATTTAACATTTTTATTAGGTAGGTGAAATTTATTGTTTATTTATATTGGAAGAGTGTAAGTGAGTACTTAGGGGTTTTAAATATTTATAGGGACTACATGTCCTGTGCATGTTTTATTTATTATTATGTTTTCCATCTTTTTATTTAATACTAACTAGAGGACCCGGCGAACTTTGTATCTAGCAAATGAGCTCTAACAGCACGACTAACTGTTAGATTGGTCGATAAGTCACCAATACTCTCGTAAATTCCAAACAAATGTTTATCTTTACTAAAATAATGTGAATTGAATTGAAAATCAAAACCAGCAAAATCGGTCAAGCCGTTCTCGAGTTTTAGTGAAAGAAACTTACAGAGATTAAACACTATACATTATATATATGAATATAATGTATTGTACCTTTTAGGAGCGAATGGAGTATGGAATGAAACGCAGTCTAGAATGAAATTTAAAAAAAAATAATTTGGTAATGGAAAAAACATTATCTAGTTACACTAATAAACCTTCCCCTTAAATCACTCTTATCTATTTAAAAAAAAAAACGCATCAAAATCCGTTGAGTAGTTTTAAAGATCTAAGCACAGATAGGGACATACAGATAGCGGGAAGCGACTTTGTTTTATATTGTGTAAGTGATGCTTAAAATATGTTCTCTGAGTTATACTGAATCCAATTGAAAAGATTTTAAGGCCTTGTGTAATTTAATAAAATTAATCACAAGGACATTTACATTACATTCTGCTTACTCATTTGTCTCATCTTCATCATTATATATGTATGTATCTCCTGTCTAACTTGTTGTTTCTTCAATTCTAAAATTAGTAATACCTTGGCCAAGGTATTTTTATAAATTGAAACAAGTTGAAACATTTCAACAGATAAAATTTCAAATCCCTTAAGTGCTTTCTACATCAAGATCAACCCACATAAACTTACATTTTATTAGGTATACATTATATCAAGTATTGTCACATAATATCAGGATGGATTAAAAATGAATTAGGTTATGTAACAAGGATTGATAAGAAAGTTAATGGTGTTTTCCGCTCGTTTTTTTTTTTTTTTTGAGTGAGATAAAAAGTCAATTTCGATAAATCGATCATGTTTTTTTTTGTTTCCGATTTTGATTGCCAAAAAAAAATCCCATGGTTTGTTTGAGATTTTTCCTTCACACTACACTTAGCTAATCAATCAATTTTTTTTTTTTATGTTGGTGTTCAAAATTATTTCTGTTTCGTACAGAGATGGAAAACGAACATCAACCACCCTCGCAAAAAGCAAAAAAAAAAAAAACAAAAATTGATGATAAATTAATGAAGCTTTCAGCTTTGGTTTCTATCTTATATATGGAGAGGAGAAGGAGGAGGGAAAAAAAAACAGAATAAAATAAAAATGACTGTAGCATGCACATTATGATCAAAATGATATATTAGGACTGTTCAAATAGTGATTAGGAAGTGTTTAGCGAACTGAATTATTTGATTTGTGCTAATGTGCTTTAATGGACTTAGGATAAAATAAGGTCCTTGTTATAAATAGATGTGTTCATTTGAGTGGGATTTAGAGATAATCATTTTTGCATGAAATTAAGTAAATTATTTTAACATTCATACATGAACTCTATTTTGTGATTTGTTGGAATTATTTGTAGACAGTTAAGGACTATCCGATATCCTTTTGACTTCTTTAATGGGATTCTAGGTTTTTAATAGAGGCTTTAATATTTTAGTTTATCTGTTAGATGTTTTGCTTTGTAATTAAAAGATTTATTTTTCTATTTGTTGTCTCCGAGAAGGATACTGAGTAAATAATCATTATCCTAATTAAAATCCCAGCTAAACACCACTAATCCTTCGTACCCATATATATGAAGGTACGAGCTTAGCAGTGATATTTATACACGACAAAAGTCGTTATATCAGAGAGTCCCTCTATACAACCAGCCAAAGCCCAGCCGGAGCCAACCAACCGAACCAACACAAACACGAACACACTCATTAAATCCTAGAATTTATTCACAAAATATAACGTTCTATTGTCGTTGTATTCTAAAATAGCATTTAATATTCTATACAAAACCCGCTGCGTGATGCATCTCCTCTTCAAACAACACACATGCATACGTGTATTTATATATAGGAACGAGGTATTTTCTGACTGTTCGTAGTATAAGGTGTACTTACCGTTTATATTTTGCACACAACAAGGACATTCAATCTGCAGTACAAGTTCTCGGTTTGCTTCTATATTAGGTAATCTGCAAACCTCATAAAATTCAGCCAGTGCGCAGTATGGAGGACGAGGTGCAGCTAGGGTCCTTGTTGCTGTTTAATTTTATAGTCGCTTGCCATGCATGCCGGCCGCCGCCGTGTGCGTCTACGTTTATTCTCCTCGTCCTTGTCGTCCTATCGTCGTCATATCGTCATCATCCTCGACGAAATATGAGCAAAGCTTAGCCGAGCCGCCAAGGTGGATTAGTTGTCTAATGTTTACCGAAAATACAGCTCAAATACAAAGGACTTTCGAAAAATGTCATATATTTATGTGTATGTAGGTATACACTTATAGGCACCTTGTACTGTACGTATAGTGATTTTGTGAAAAAAAGGATACTTTTATTAGATGCCTGGATGCATGGCTGGACCAGGAAGTGATGCTTCTAAAGCTAAGTTAGACACAAACAAACGTGTGCACATTCAACATATATATCTTAAAGGTTTTTTTTTTGTATTTGTATTTGAACATAATTGCATTGCTTTCAATGAAAACAACCAATATAGGGTGTTCCAGGAGTTTTTAAAAATGCTAAGGTACTTCTTAAATAGAATTGAAAGAAGTAGGAGTGAATGAAGTTACAATATTTAACCATACAAAAGTAACTGGGAATGAAAGTCGTGTTTCTTCATCATTTGTATTCAGATGAAGAAATTTTTGAACTATAGAGAGCTCCAGAAACATACATTTCAGTCCTCAAATTTATGCACCAAGAGATCAATTTTTAAATAATTTAGCAGATTGTTAGATCCAAAAAAAAACTTAAGGAGCTTTCGAATTTGATATTACTTTTGACAGCTTTGATCTTCTGTGTTCTGTTAACTTAAAGCAGTGTTTCAAATTATCCGGATAATACGAACATTTAGATATCCGGAACATAATCCAACACAGATTATAATATATATATATGATTTTTGTTTGTAATTCTGATGTTTTTTAAAGGTCAAGAATGTTTTGACATGTGTATGAGCCAAAAATATCACGTTTACTGCACTAACATTCACATAGGATTCAGTATAGGCAGCAATTCATAAATTGTTAAGATTTTGTGGTGCATTTATTTCTCTCGTTTTCCGCCTTTATTAAATTTGAAACACCCAGTGCCTTGAAATGGACGTTCCTCTTAATGAGAGGAATTGTTTTTTTATGTTTTTCAATTTAACGTTTTTTCGAGAACATCCTTGCCCAAAAATTCCTGTTTTTTGATTGTTTATAAAGCAGTACCTATAACCAGCGTCTGCCCCGCTCTAGAATTCGCACCCATCTGCAGTGAGCCTATATACGTTCGCATACCGTACATTACATGTATGCATGTATATGTAGATACCCACAAATTGCAAAGTGAGCGTATTGCAAGAACATTTTCATGCTTCGTTTGGATCAGAGGAACATTATGGAGTGGAGCACAGACACTTGGCAGTTTTGTGTGGCAAGCAGTAGCGCACTAATAGAAGCTGCAAACCATCTCCGGCTTCATGTCGTTGTGTCGTTGTTTGCTCTAAGGATATGCAATTCATATAACTATATACCGACACAAGCAAAAATGACTGCCTAGACATGCATACATACATATACATACATATATGTGTGTGGTGAAGTGTAATTGAGCATGAGAACAAGTACTTATAAAGGAGGTATAGGCAAAGTAAGATATGGAAGCTCCCGAGTTCCTTATACATTACTCGGAGCTCGGAGGTACATCTATACCATCATATCGGCCTAGAAGAGTGTTCCGCAAGTAACTTGGTTGGGTTTGGTGTATCCTAAAATGTACTACAAGGATAATATTTAACAAGAAGACAGAGAAAGAGGGAGAGTAAGTAAGAGCGAGAAAAATGTTCATCGGCCGACACTATGAAACATCGTTAGGCATGTGGCATAATATAAGCAAACATCAGTAGCAAGCCGACATAATGTGCCACACAAATGTTGCTGTTAACTTTTTTTGCTTCTTCTTTATTTTTTTTTTTAATGAAACCAAAGTCAGTCGTCAACAACTGAAGCTTGGTACTTGCTAGGGATCCCTTGTTACCGTACTTGCAATACTTCTTTAGGGTTAAAGTTTGCAAATTTTTTGATGTTATGTTTGCCATACCAACCCCTCTTGCCTTCAACAACCACCGATGTTAGCTTGTTTGCTATTTTTAGGATGTTAAGAACTAGGCTTCAATGCATAAACTCATTATGCGGTTTGAAAACTTCCATGAAAGAGGAACGAGAAGGGAGAGCGATGGTCGGAGATGTTTTTAATGTTTATATAATAAACTTTTTGACTTTTAGTTTTTTCTTCACGTTTTGATAAAAAAATATAACTTGAAATTGATTCAAAATGTTGTATGCATCATGGTCGTAGAGAGTTGCACACTATTTTTGTTATAATAATAAATTGTATGAACTACTATAAGTTTTCAGAAATGGCGCCCAACATGGGATTGTTTAAATAGCCAAAATTATTAGTGACAATTGTAAATTGATATATTATGCTGTGTATGTCATATTCGGATAGAAGTGCACACAATTAACTGCTTCATTATAAAAACAAAACAAAAATCATAAATGGCGCCCAACGTGATATTGTTGAAATAGTCAATTCCTTTTCAATAAATAGTCACTTGCGAGAAAATACTCAATACCAATGCCTCACGTTGGGCGCCATTTAATAAAATTAATTCAACTTAAATTGTCCCTCCTTTAAAAGTTATTTTCCTAAAAAATTAATGAAACTTCCGTGAGCATTATTATATTTTCCTCTATTTTGTTGAAAAAATTTCCCATCCCAATACATGTACCTTAAAAATGACTAAAAATTCAAAATTAAAAAAAGGAAAAAGAGGCAAACAAGGATAGTCATTAAATTTTCTTGAATGCTATTTTCAACACTAAAAGCATCTGAACAAACACTAAGGGCGGATGTGATTATTGAAAGTGCCTGGCGGCAGTAGTGTGGCATTTTCTGGTTACACTAGCTTCTGAGGTGTTTTTTTTTTCTTTTTCTTTTTATTATTATTATTTTGTCTTTGAAACGGGTCAACCTATTTAATGCTTAATGAATCTTCCACAAAAAAAAAACCCAAGAAGATAAACACAAAAAATTGTATACAGTACGAAAGCTGGTGATGAAATGTGGAAGGAAGAGTAATGTATCCGTTTAGTTTTTTGTTGAATTTTTTTTTGAAAATTCTTAGGTTTTTTTTCTTAATTGGAGAGAAAATGTGTGTTGGCGATTCTGGGAAATTTAACAAAATTTAAAAACATGTACGAGTTATTTTGTGTACGTTGAGAAAAATTAAACGTATTCTCGAGTTTATTGCCTCAGTATTTACAAACATAATTAACTTCTTTTTTTTTCTCAAACAAATAAAAATTCCTTATCTAATAAATTTTTTCTTTCTCTTACAGGTAAGTCTCATCTATCGAACCTAATCTGAGTTGACAAGAAATGGTAACAGAAAAGGACTTTCACCCTGCTTTTCCTCTCAGGAAAATCGTTACCTAAAAAAAGTATCTCTTATAAAAAAAAATTATCAAACTAATTACATTTTTAATGGATTTTCTTGCTTAGGGGGTAAACAGCATTTTAAATACATAAATCAATTTGTTTTATACAATATCGGCAATCATTGACAAAAGAGGAGAAATTATAAATTCCTCAAGCTATTTAACGAACTGTCAAATCAACTTAAGGAATTTTAGATTTAAAAGGTTTTTTTGCGAAAGTTGTCAATTAAAGTATAAATTTAATTTGAACGATTTAAGATATTCTTTTAGTTAATTTCAAAAATGTCTAAGGTCAATTAGTATTCCAAACAAAATGTCTGTTTTTTGAAGAACTTTATTCGAAAAGAAAATATTGACAAAAAAACATCCTCAATTAAAGAGTATATCAACTTAATATTGATTGTTGTTGTCAAATGTTCAATTATAATTGGATCTCAATATACCAATATTTGATACTCATCATCACTCAAAAAAATGCTAGTAGGTACTCAATTTATTTTCCAGTCAAACACTACCGCAGCACATAATACATTAATAATGACAGCGTGCAAATAACATACAACGAAAAAAAAAAAAATACTCAAAATTCTTTCCCTTGCCTATATTTACCCCCACAATATGACATCATACAGAAAAAAAGGTGCCATAAAAACACTTTTAGCAGGATCAACAAAAAAATGAAGCCCCCAAGTCGATAAATCACAATACGTTGCCTTGAAACTTGAGTCGGAAGTTGACAATATTCTCATCCCATAACATATAGGGAAAAAAATGCCATGGCTACATATATAAACACACATAGGTACATATAGAATTTGTATATAGAATAAAAAATCACAGGACGGACAACAGGACAAAATGTATACACAACACAGACCTAAAATCTCCATATCCCTCGGCAGGGACACCCAGGGCTGATTCTTTGTACATTCATACATATGTATGTATATATTGTATACTGGTGTGTAGGATTAGTTATTGTGTTCCGCAAATACCATTTGCGGGATAGCCACAAACATACATACACATTGACATGTACCATTTTGTATATTATACACATATTTTTGCAAAAAAATATATCGACAGCAGCAAAAATAGAAAAATGATACTAAAATACGCCATACCTTCCTACATTTGTTCATATGACTCCTATATAAAGTCCTGGATCCTGGTGGGGCTTTCTATTTTTGGTATAATAACATTTTCCACCCACACACCTCCATGCATATGTGTTGTGTACTCGTATTCGTATAAGTTTGTACATATTAAGGATTGACTGATGAACGCGACGGGTGTCTATGACGCCACCATCAGTGACGCTAACGCATCTACCCCTCTATTGTCTGACAAGCTGACAAAAAACGCTGCATAAGCATTGAATTCAATTGAAAATTAATATAATTTTGTTGGGCAATGTGCTGCACTGTGCAGGGGGTCCACAGAGTTCTGAGGGAGGATGGTTGTGTTAGGTTTGAGGTTAGAAGCGGAAAAAATCAAAACACCATGGATTTTCAAACTAACGATGAGCATAGCAAAAATAATCCTCACCACCACCACATCGAGAGGGCAGGTGGAGGAGGGTGTCAAATGACAATGACAATGAAAAAATAAAAACAGGGACAAAAAATACAGGATCACGATTAAGTAGGAAAAAAAAAATGTCAAAATGGAATGGAAATAAAAATAAATTAGGATATTTATCATCATAAGTCAAGTGGTGGGATATTATTATATCCTCGCACTTGGGTTTGTATGTCAAGCTAGGAAATTTGCAATTTGTGTTGCTCATATATGTATACGATTAGGTATACATATATGTATATATTTTTTGATTGTTGAATAAATTTGTATCTATGGTGTTCAAGTATAGGTACGTCGCTTTCGTGCGTCTACGTGGTGAAGTTGATGTCAAAGCTTATTTATCTATATTAACAACAAAATGGCAGGAAATGGAATGAAAATACCACTTGATAAGAGGGACATTAATCTTATAAGACGGGATGGAAAATGTAAGAAATTGTAGGCCAAAAACCATGAGAATCTTTTTCCTTTCTTTTGTTTTTTGGAAAGAGAAATATGTTGATGTATGTTAGACTGGACCAAAAAACCAAAAAATAAAATCATGTGCAGAAAATACATACCGTGAAAATGTTACTCCCTAATCAAATGTTTTCTTATGTTAACACTGCCATATCATTAGAATTCAGAAACAAAAATATCTGAACACATTTCCGTAGAAAATTGAATGCCTAAAAAAAATGTGTTGGTGGAAATTTTCGTCAGACGAAGATATTTTATGTAATAAAATTTTGAAAATTTATTAAAAACCTTAGAATGTTGAAAATAATGAACATTCCAATATCTGTAAATGAACATTGGAAACTTAAGAAGGAAATTTATTTTTCTGGAAAAAAACATCTCAAGTAACTTTTGGAAAAATTCAATCCTCCAAATGTTATTTAAGCTAAAATTTTGTCCCAGTCTAATGTCTCTTTTAATTGGTGTATAGTATTTATTTACTTTTGAGCTTTCAGAATGATATAACTTCTGTCAAGGATAACTGTCACACCAGCTATAAGTTCAGTCATGTTTTGTTTTTGGTAAATATTTTCTTACAAGCAAAGTCTAGGATTCCTTAAGATTATTTACACAATTTGGTTATTAAAAACTAATGATTTACTGATTTACTAAAAATTAATTGGCGTGGATAAAACAGAAATCGGTGGAAGATATTTAGATCAGTGTTTGATTCTGTGAATTATCATAAACATTACATGTTGCAACAGCTGAAGATTTTTTCATTTTACCTAAATAATAAGTTTAAAGACATGTTGTACATAATAGTTTTTAATATAAGTTGTGCTATACATGCGAATAAATAAACCTTCAGCGTACAACAAACAAAATATTTTAGAAAAGTACGTATACGCCTGGGTGCACCGGCCATTGCGTTTGTTTGCCATTTACGTAATTTGAGCTAGGTTCTGTTAAAGATTCAATCAATTAGCTTAAAATTTTGTACAGAAATGATTTCCCTTAAAATATGATCATTCAAGTATTGGAGTTGAGCTTGGGTTATAACTTAAAATTTGATGAGTTAATTTCGAGTTAAACTTTAAGCAGCTCATTTTACTAGATAAATAAAACACAGTTTCTAAATGATTCTATGTTTTCCAAATAATTTAAAATCATCAGAAAATTTTGGTCGAGATCAATCGATTTGATAGTTATTTGTCATTTGTTTTTTCTTAAGTTTTTTTGCCAATATTTTAATTGAAGTATTTTCTATATACATACGTTATTCATTTGAAAAAAAAAATGCTTTGATAGATTTGTAACTTTTTTAATATAATAATCAAATTTTGTAAATAAGTCAAGATGACGAAATTTTGAAAGTGGATTTTTTTAAATGAATTTTATTGATACCTAAATTTTTTTATTTAAGACGAAAAGACGAATTAAACAAATAATAAAACATTGAAATCGATTCAGCTGTTTCCCATAATCTAAAATAAATACATTTTTTTATGCGGCAACCCTGCTAAAATGTCAAAATTACTTTCAACACTCCTTTTTGATTTGATTAATAGCATTTTTAAGCTTAACCTTTAATTGTTGCCAAAAATGTTTATAATTCTGTCTCTATGACAAATCGTGTAATATTGATTTTACTCAAAAATATAAACAAACACGATTTTTTTATTTAAACAAATCCAAATTTAAGTGTTTTCTGTTTTGTGTCTTCAATGCCTTATTTCAAAAAGAAGCCTCTTTTGCTTAATGGTGTTCCCTCCTTCTTTAATAAACTTCACTTTACAAGCTTGTGACTTATATTCGTCATACATTTTTGACAGATCATTAATTTCAAGTAGGATGATAACTGATGTAAAATTTCATACAAAAATTCTTGTGTTTCTGAAAATTCCTCAAAATCTTACATTGTTTTCAAATAACATATATTTTCCGAAATGATTAAGTACAAATACCCCACCAAAATTATGTTTTGAAAATGTCAGAAATATTTCGTCAATGAACTGCTAAGTCTTCTTTCAAAATATGTTCATAAAAGAAAACGCTTGAAATCCTTTATTATAGTTGTCTAATTCTCCGACGAAAATAGAACAAAGAACTATCTCCAGCAGACATTTATCTTAGGTTTCCGTAAACAAAGGTGTCATTAGCCTAAAAAAATTCTATTCAAAGAAATAAGATTGTTCATAAATGGAGTCTTCTAATTTTACACGAAACAAAAGTCTTAATCTTTCTCCAAGAAATTATGAACTATATTAGCCTCAATTTAGCCCTCGTATTTCATCGTCAAAATAGAAATAAAAAAAAAACTCTCAGAACTATAACACGTCGAGTTGAACTACTTCGTCATTTGATATTTCAGTTAAAACCGTTTCCATCATTAAAAAAAAAAAACTACAAACCATCATCAACGGAATATTATCCAAGAAACTACAATTCCAGGAGTGATTCCTGTAAGACAAAGAATGGTGTCGATCTGAAAAAGCAAGATACAAATAAAACTCAGCGAAATCCATTACAGAACATCGTCATCGCCCCCAAACCCGCATCAGGACTATAAGGACACCCTAGATATACATAATACCCAAACTACAAGACAAATTCAAACTCCATTCAAAACCATTTGGATGTTGGTTTTAGTTTCTATTGTTTTCATTTTTTGTAGAGCGGGAAAACCGAAAGAAAGTGCCGCAAAAAGAACATAATATATCTTCTTCGCCTTTTGTCCTAATGGTTTTATATTTTGTGCTGACTCGCAACAAAACGTTTATCCTTTTGAAATCCGCATCCTTATCTTAGTTTTTTTTTGTTTTTTTTTTTTCGAAAACAAGTATCCTTCTCTTTAACCGGAACGGAGTGACACACAAAATGGAAGCAATATTAGAGCGTAAAAAAAAGGGTGGTGTCCTATATATTTTCCCTTTTTTTATGTTGTTGTTTTTTGTTGTTTTATCGCTTTAATCGCTGACACTATGGAACGACAAAAACCACGTGTTAGTCGAAGTTTTGTTTTTCTTGTTTTGTTTTTGTTTTTTTTTTGAATGATTTAAGAGCAAATTTTGTTTTGCTTTTCTTGTTTGCTTCCAAATGAAAAAAGCCATAAAGTTTAATGTCCTTTTTGATGATTCACACACACACACACACACTTGAATATACGATACAAGGATTATCTGGTTTGAATTCAAAGGGGAACGCACGTTCTTCAAAAAGGATGCAAGACCACACAAATGAACAAAAAAAATCTTATTAGTCATGTCGACATCGACATTCCGTGTATAGTGTCAGCTTAAAGTGTCAATTCAACATTTTTGTGGTAAGGGAATATATCAAACCACGACTTGTATCCACACGCATACTTTCTCTACACATACCACATCTATACATTATATATCTTTGACCTCTTAAAGGATCTAAATTGCACCTTAAACCGCATGATACCTCTTCGTCTACACCTTACGCTTACGATAGCGCACAAGGATCAAGGAAGGGAATTTGCTTTGTTTATTACCACACGTCGAATACTCTGTCGATGGTAGAACAAAAAAAAAAAGAAAAACAATGAAAACGACGCCCTCAGAGAGCAATTTGTAGGAAGAACGTGAGTTTTTCCTTCACACACGCAACACACATGAAAAATCTACAAAAAAAAAGAAGCCAGACAAAGTCAAATGAAAAATTGACAGATTCAATGACTAGCATACATTATTAGACTTTTAAAGCCTTTAGACCTGGAGGAGGTAACTCCAACTCATCAAAATGTTTGTTTTCAAAAAAAAAAAAAAGAAGACGTTCAGACTTCTATTTATCTAAGAGTCGTCTTAGGAAGACATTGAGAGTGGGTGGATAAAATAATGTTCTCGTCTCGTGAAGGATCAAAATTGAAGTATATTTTAATTTTATTTAACAGCTTCTTGATGCACAAAAGTAGACCAATTTTCACTTAGTTACTCATTTTCATTGAGCCAAGAAAATGGGTTTAAATATTTGGTAACATCAGCTTTGATCGACAACATTCTAGCTCTTAGACTGTGGCAAATGGGTGCCTTCAGATTTTCCGTCATCCTTTGTTTTTAAGACGATCTTTTATTATGAATATTCTATCTTTAGAATAAAGGTATTGAGTAAGTACTAACATTCTGTACTGAGTATTCAAATTCAAATCCTTGTTCTGGAAGTGGAACTTCAACGTCAGCGTTAAGCGTATTGATTGGTTCATTTTAATTCTGATCTCAACAGAATTCTTCAATGGGGAACTGAGTAGTTGTAGACTACTTCTGGAAGTCAATCCTGTTTCCTGTGATCCCACTCCCGATGCCAATTTCCATGAACGACACCTTCGTCGAAGAAATGAAACAATCAGTCTTCGGTTGTTGTAATGATCACATCCTTGACTTTAACAGTTTCTGTTAGTTTGTCTCACTAAAACTCGAGAACGGCTTGACTGATTTGGCTAAATTTGATTTTGAAAAATATGTTTTAGTGTAGGTAAGGTTTAAAAAGTGAGAAAATATAGAAAAAATTTGAGGAAGACAGTAAAAAAACAACTTCATTTTTCCATAAAATTTGTTCTACCTGCAAAAAAAATATTTTTGACTGTTAGTTGGTTGTCAAATTTTTATATTTCAGTGGTCTATCCAACGTTAACATAAAGTTAAAAAGTTGCCTGTCATTCTGTCAACATTTTACAGTTATAAAAATCTATTATCATCAATTTGTCAGTGTCTGAAATTTACTGGTTTTAAAATGCCAAATAAAAGTCGAACTTCAACTCACTACAATTCAAACAATTTTGCTATACATAGATGAATTTTTTCGACTTCAAGCTTCATATAATATATGTCTACATGTCCAAAACCAATAAAAATAAAACTATCATTTATCCATTCCAAAGCTATTACACAAATTATGCAAATCTTTCCTCCAAAACTATTAGTTTAATTGAAGATAAGAAGCTACAACAAACAATAATAAATCTATTTGACAACAAAAACAACAACATCGATTACAAGTATAAATTTCATCTTCTTATACCTACAAGAACAATAAGATCCTTGCTTGGTCTTAATCTTAAAAACAACAACAATAAAAACAGCACCATCTTAAGCAAGGACTCTAATGAGTGAATCTACTGAATATTCATTTTCCCTAAAAGGATGTCACATATTGTTCATGGTAACGCAGTAGTTAGGTAATGAAGCAATATGATGCCACACACACTCTGGCACAAACATATACATTTGCAGTGCATACATAGCATCATAAGAAAATCATATCAGCCATTCCATGCCGCACCACTCCCGTTCTGCTCCTGTTGCGATATTGCATAGTGAATTCGCATATTTTTATTTTTTAGTTTTTGAAACTTGCGGTTACCTTTCAGCATTATCCTGTGGAAATGAAATAAAACAAAACAAAAAACGAAGCAAGAATATGCAAATTACTATATTCCGTTGCTTGTAACTTGTGATGTATGTAGCTCCGGAACACCGAACACACTCGCAGCGTGCTATTCATTACATCTAATTTGAAAATGTTCTCTGACTGCGTTTTATTCGTCACACACATGTAAATACATACACATGAAATATATATGTGAATGAACGTTACACAATACATGAAAAGCCGGCTTTACTATTGTTAGTAAATTAATTTTTTTGTTTTTTAAAATTCATCTCGAAGCACTTACATTATTATACCGGTCGCGGACGGGGCGCCATTTCTTGTTTCCTCCAAAATGGTGGAAATAAAGGAACAAATGTTTATTATTTATGTTCATACTCGTATATTGATGTAGAATATATGAAAATTCCTGTGCATATTCGTGTACCAACGCCATAACCTAAAAATGAACTGAAGTTTTCCCCCCGCTCATGCAATAAATACGAGTATGTAGTGTAATGTAGTAACGTGTCCTGAGCCGAGAGCAACTTAACAAGGATGTTAAATTCCGTTGGTTGTGTCTTTATCTGCATCTACATTTATATTATGTGCAGTACATTATGTAGATGCAACAATTACTTGAATTGTTTGCTAAGTGCATTTTGCCATTCAAAGTGCAAATGAATGTTATACACAAGGATTCTTCTTTTCTGACACCTTTCTTATAACTTTTCATATTCATTTTCATTTTTTAAATTTTCATTTCCATTATGCTTATTGTTCTCGATATACCATACATATGTACATAAATAATACATCCCCCTCCCCCCTTTTTACATAATTTTTCATTTTTGTATTATTCAGAGTCGATTGCTCCCTTCTTTTTGACAGGAGTCTCTTTAAAGTTTTATTTAAAAACATTTCTAGACGGAAAAATCAATCCAACTTAGTTTATTTGAATTTCTTAAATGTTATAGGATTAAACATAGGGTTGCCACATTTTTCTCCAAGCTGAACGACTACATCACGGGGATCCTGATAGTCTTCTTCTTAAGCATAAAGTAGGTCCTCCTTTAGACAATTAAAAAACATTTGACATTGAAATAGACGTAGAAATTTGTATTTTGAAAGTTCCCAAAATATCTCAACTGGCATATTTAAGGCATCTTAAAATTAAAATGCATTTTGAAACAATATATGGGCAATATTTTGTTTTGCAAAAATTATATTTTATTGATCATTTTTGTTTGTTATAAGTAAAGTTTCTTTTAAATTCGAACCTCAACTCAGACCAATTGATTTTACTAGATTTTATTAGAGGTTCCTCAAAGCAGTCACATAGGACCACATCTTTAAATCTTAGTTTGTATACTCAGTTATTGAAGCAAATGAATACTTTGAAGTCTCAATCAATGAATGCAGAAAATATGATTATGTTCTCGATGATGCAATCTTTTAATTAATATTATAAAAGATTTGCATTCGCAAAAGATTGTACTCATTTCTGAAGTTGTTTGAAACAATTCTCGATCATATTTATAATTTTAAATAACCATCAAAAATTGTGGTGGTGGTTCTTAAGAGTAAAATATTTTGAGTGAATATTGAAATGACAAACACAAATAATGTCTCTATATTGATAAATCAATATTATTTTTCTGCTTAAATATGCCATTTGAAGGAATCCTTAAAGCTTATCCTCTTACTGCCTAAACCATAAAAGCAAAAGTGTTCTCTTTACCCAGCTGTACCTCTATACACATAAAATAATGTACATACACAAGTATTGGAATTATATGCTGTTTTTTTTTTCCTACATTTTTAAAATCAATTTGACGCACATTTTATGATAATGTATTTGATGAGGTGGGTGGGGGTGTATTTTTTTTTTTTTGTATAGGAAAACTCAAGTTGTTCATGTGAATAATGGTGAGTTTTACGCGAAAGTAATGTAAGTACATACACATGCATGTATACATATACATATAATGTTAAAAGGTATATATGTATTGTAAAATGTTAAAAGGAAGACAATTTTGTTTGTTATTTTTGTGAGTAATGAAGTTGAAAAGTTTTCGAAGATCGTTATACAATTCTTCCGGTTTTATGTTTTCCGCTTAAAGGACAAAAAAAAAAAAAACAGAAGGAAATAAGAGTGTAAGGATAAGGAACAAGTAGGTATCTACCTACAATCTACATATATTTTATAGGTGTGGGATTTTATATGGAAAACATTAAAATTCCACACAGAACTCAAACAATACACCCAAATTGCTGTAAAATACATATAATGTTTTTAAGTGTCTACTTTAAGTTTTAAGGATTCTTTATACATATGTCAAAAATGCAACAAAACCTAAAAAAAACATAAGTAAATAAAAGAAATTGATTTGACATAAACACAACTTAAAATGCATTAAAGAAAAAGGACTCGAAGTTAAAACCTTTAAACGCTTAAAAAAAAGGTGTAAATAAGAAATCAAAATAAACTTTAAAAAGTAAAAAAAAAACAAGGATCTTGTCAAGCATAAGAATCAACACCTGACGGTCTGATATGAGGTCAACTTTAAATACACTTAAGTAACGTTTTAAACATACACAAAAAAAAACGTACCTTAAAACAGTAACAAAAGTCTAGAAATATATAGCCGCACATTTCAAATACATACAAAAAAAAAACCCTTATCCCTATACAAATTATGCAAATTAAATTAGGGTAGAGCAAAATCCTTACAAGAAATTCAATCAAAAGGAACACCTGCACTTATGGTAAAGTATTATAAGAAGGCATAAAGACCAAGGAATGAGAAACCACCCAAAGGAGCAACTACAAAAAAAAAAGAACAATAACTTTTCCTAAAAGAACTCTGGCGTCTATAAATAAGCTTACACCGTATATTAAGCAAAACTCTCCCTTTCTTTTTTTTTTTTTTTGGAAAAAACAAGAGTCCTTAAGAATTCGTTCTTATTTTTTTTTTTGTTGGTATTTGCTCTATACTCGTAGCTAACGGCTGTTTTCTATTTCGTTTTGGCCTTATTTGGCAAATATGGGGGTCTTCATTTTATGAACTAAATCGATAAGAAATAAATGAAGGTTTCTTTATGTGTGTTCCAAAGAGAGAGAATAAAGATCTATATACAACAAACTGATGGAGTAACAAAGAAATTTAAAACATTTTTATTGTGTTGGGTACATACACAGAAAATGTTCCATAGCTTTTGAATGCTTATGGATAATTAATCTTCATTTTAGACTCCTTATTGCCTATGGACGAGTTAAGGATCTTGAAAAAGTTTTGAAAAAGTAGTCCCCAGGCAAGATTTTAAGCTCTACGCCCTATTTTATACAATCTTACTTTAATGTGAATATAATCTTAGTCTCTTCAATATGTAAAAATCAATTTTTGTTTGTTTGTCTCGCCAAAACTCGAGAACGACTTGACCGATTTTTCTAAAATGTTTGTCTTAGTCCAGGAAAGATTTAAAAAGTGCAGAAATATGGAGAAATTACGAGGAAGACAGTACGAAAATTCACATACAATTTTTTCTTACTGCAAAAAGAAAAATATTTTTAACAGTCAGTTGGTCGTCAAATTTGTATATTTCAGTCTGTCCAACGTTAGCGAAAAGTTATAAGGTTGACTGTCATTCTTTCATCATTAAACAGTGTTATTTTAATCTTTTATTATCAATTTGTCAGTGCCTTAGATTTACTGGTCTTAACAGTCGTGCTATTAGAATTCAATTATTACGGTGCAAAGTTTGCCAGGTCCTCTAGTTCTTAATATTTATTTCGCTATTCCAGGGAACTTCTTCTTGAGGTATGGTACTTCAAATGTCACAAATACCATGAAGCACTGACTTACTCTGTTACTGATCAGAATTATCAAGTACTCAGACCTTGAAATTTCACACAAAGCTAGTTTTAAGGGGGCGTGGTATCTATCCACTCTCTTATAATTTTTATGAATTAAAATAAGCACTTTCAATTCTTGTAGAATGATGAAATTTGGAAGAACCTTAAGAAATGAATTATACCAAGAAAACATTGAAAATTCAGGATTTTTTTTTAAACAAGGGGCGTAAAATCCGCCTTCTTTTCCAACAAGTGTTTGATTTAATTAATATGTTTTTCTTCTCGTTTTGGATGAATGGTGAAATTTGATAAAACGATTGAAATCATCGAGTATACAAATTTAACACTTAAAAGTTTGTCATCCAGGAGGCGTCTGGTGCTGGTGCGTATTCATTCTCACGTATTCTCCTAAGAAACTTTGAAAACCGACGAGACTGGTGAGAGTTTAGAAAAATTTCGTTCTACTACAGCCTTGTCTAGGTCCTCCCATTTATCTCGCGTCTCATGTGGTTTTTGAGTAGTTCAATATCGACTTGTCCGATAAGATAAGACGAGACCGATACGATACAGACAAAGATTTTTCACTTGGTTTTAACAACACTAATCGCTTGTTCTGTAATGTACGCTCCAGGCTTAAATTGAAGACTTTAAAAGGGTATAGAGGCTTCAATATCAAACCTACACATTTTCAACATAATGCCGGTACCTAAGTTATATGCAAAATAATGTAAGAATATGTTATGTCTAGTAATCTTCGGTAAATCAGCTTAAAATCCTCTCAGACGTTAAGATGAGTATCTACTTTAAAAACCATCAATTAGTAAGCTGAAACAGAATTCCGAAAATTCCACTTGTTTTAAGATTAAAAAACATAAGAACCTACTTACACCCACATAAAAAAAACTTTTCAAAAAAAGCTGCTGGTTTTCACACACAAAATGCGTTGGCTATAAAAAAAAAGGAAGCCGAATTAACGTCCGCTTCTTTTTATACCATCTCAGCATCATGCAGACATCAATTTTATTTGAAATCCCATCATATTTTAACATTTTTTTTTTTACGATTATAAAATTCTTGTATAAGGAACCTCCTTTTTTATACCGCACCCTAAAAAAACCTTAAGACTTTTCTTATTAAAGCTCTTGATCTTGATCTAATATAATAATATAGTACCTACTTGTCTGCTCTTCTTGAATTTTATTTCGGGTATGTGGAAAGTTAATTTACTGCATTTTCCAACTAATTGAAGGATTTCATTTATTCCATATACTAAACGCAACAACAAAACAGCACCCTACAAAAAAACAAAAAACGAAAAAAAAAAAACTTTATTGATCGTAAAAAAAGTATAATAAACATTTTACAACAATTTGTATGTTTTCTTTTGTGGTAATAGCATTTAATTTGGGTTTTACTTTTGCCTTAAAATATGCTCTAATGGAAAATGTTCCAAAACCAAAATCAACCCCAAAAAAATTCGGTGCCTAACCTTTAAAAAAAAAGTTCGCAATGGAGTTTGGAATTATACTTAAGTAGAAAAATAAGAAATAAAAAAAAAGAGGAAGCACAAAAAAAGTTTGAGAAAACTGATTAAGGACTCCCACTTAAGTTCAACTCCTCAACTTTTACCCTCGCATGTACAGTTGTATACAGTGTACACCGAAAAGAAGCAAACATCCATACAAGAACAGAAACAAGAACAACGAAAACGGAAGGAACAAAAAAAAAGACTCAAAACATCAAAACGTGGGCAATGACAAGCGAGAGAGAGGATTATGTTATTTTGCGTTGGGTCCTTATTTTCTCTTCCTGTATGTTTTTTTTTCTTCTCTGTTTGCTTGTTTAAAAGTTATTTCAATGGATTGGGAACATTTTTTGGTTTTTTTTCTTTTACGATCTTACTTCTGCTGACAAAATAAAAAAAAATCCTTTATGATACCTACATTTTTTTATTTTTGTGTTTTTTTTTTCATGTTTTAGTCAGCTTCCTTGTTTAACCAAGCTTGTTGAAAAGTGCTTGTTTATAAGGATATTGTACAAAGGTAGTGCGGTAGGGAGCGCTGCTGCTGCTGGTCTGGTTGAACACGTAAACGCATTAATGCGAACAGAAGGAATTTTTAAAATTTACTTCCACTCTTTGAAGTGCTTTTTAAACTTTTCAAAATTGGTTCTGTGTAGATAATCACTGAAAATGATTACAACAATATAATTTATAATTTTTGTAATTTGGTATTTGATTTTTAAATGATGAGATATAAAAGAAAAAAAAAAAGAAGATAAAACAGCAAAAGTTTTTGAAGGCAAAAAAAAAAAATGAGAGTCCATAATGGGAATTAATGGTTTTAATTTATTTTTCATTTTAAGTTGCTTTATTTATTTAAAAATTTAGGATTTCAAAAACGAGAAATTCAAATGTAATGCCACTTACTTTGGGGTGCGCTTAAATGGCGGAATCCAAACAAATTTAAATAATTATAAATAATGTTAATTTGTTTCTCAAGCCGTACATTTTGGCTTCTTAAGTTATGGAATTTTCATCTGAAAAAGTTAGTTAATCAGCTACTGGACAGAATTTTTCTTTTAAATTTAAATTTCAGTATATAACTTCTTTTTTGAAAAATTTTAGAGTCCATTTTGTTTCATCAAGTCTTAACTCATTTTTAAGGGCGTTAGAACTATTCCCTAAATTTGTAAGCTTTCCTTTGATAATCGAAAAACACAATTGTATCACCGGAAATACTCACAAGCCCTTAAGCAAATTTCCATTTTGCAATTAGCGTTGGTTCTTTCAAAATAACACACTAACACACAAAAAAAAAAAAAACAGAAAGACCAAAACCAAATCAAAAAAAAAAAGGAAAAACACTCGAAAAGTAATTTATTCCCTTTTTCCTTTTAATTCGAATGATTTATCTATCTGCTCGCCAGGATTATCTCATTTCCTTCTGATTCGGTACTATACAAAAGAAATACTTCTATGGAATTTGTTTTAAATGCAGATTGTGCCGCGTTCTCCAATCAACTAAAAACAAGGAAAATAAAATCGTAATGCTGATTTTGTACAATTCTTTCCCACCCTCTGCCTCCTCCTTAAAAAAAAAAAAAAACAACAGGATTTCGACAAAGGGAAACCCTCATTACAGTTTGTTTTCTTCTTTTCTGTTCGTTTTTCAATCGAATTCCAAAATGGCGAATTTTTGAATTTATTCAAAGTTTTCGTATGCAAAACTTTAAGCTCAAAATCACTTTTAAAACAATCGCAAGGACGACGACCGACGACGAAAGGATATGCGAAAATAGACAAACCTAAGTGAAAGGAAAGCGCAAAGATACACACAATCAGACTCAGTATATATGTATGTATACCAAGTCCTAAATAGCTAGCTTAAATATACTGCGAGAGAGTCTATGAAGCAATATAACTTTGAAGTGCGGTCTTGGTCGTTCCTTTTGAGTTTCGAAAATGAAGAGAAATGCTTGGCCCGAGTAGGTATACAAGAACAAGCATCACTATACCAAACACAACCGCCCGCCGCAAGCTGTAAATAGATATCAGTGCAAAAATATCCTATCCTTGAATAGAGGCGTCTCGTAAATACCACTCAAAGGAACTTCATCTCCACAAAATGGGCAAAATATACAAATGCAAAACGATATCAAGGATTCAAATCCTTTTTTTTTTTTTTTTGGAAAAAAAGAAAACAGAAAATAGATGAAGTAAAGATAAAGCAATGGCGAAGTATACCAAAACCCCATGTATTCATATTTAGGCCAGAATCGTTTCCAAGTTAGTACTATTTTTATACCTATACATATAAATAGTTCTTGGTTTGTTTTTATTTTGAGTACGGGAATTGCGAAATCCTTGAAGCAGGATATTTCCTCTGAAAACAAAGTAGTAAAACATTGAATTTTTGTTCCAAGGACCAAAACAGGAACAATATAATATTGAACTGTGTCTGCTTGTGATGATTTCACTTTGAAAAGAATCCATATAGATTGAGAAATTGTAGAATCTTTATCATGGTTCAAAATTGTATTCCTGGTTTAACAATATGCCAACGCGCTAACTTCGATAAGTTCAGTGGTATTCATTTATGTGGTAAAATTCAATCAACCTATGAATATTCCTAATCCTGGGTTTGAACCACATTGAACAGTAGGATATGGGGCGGTTCAGACTGGGAACCAAATTATGCAAATGAGTCTGAGTTTTACGCGGGTGTGCCCTTTGATGTAAAAAGGTGTGAATTAATTGAAATGTGAAAAAAGGTTAATGTAAGAGATGGGATCGTGTCTTGTATAAACAAAACCCGATGTACGATGTTGTTTATGGTTGTTTGTAAGGGATCGATGCGATACACGGTTGATGTAAAAGAAAAGCGGAAAGGGTCAAGATACAGGTAAAGGAATGTTTGATTGTTTGTAAAAAAAAAAGGGCAAATTTTGATGACGATTGAAAGTGGTTTCTAGTAAATTTTATTGTTGACGATGCGAGTCATAAAACCTAATTTTCGAACTAATTTATGACTACAAAGGATCGTACACCTTCGTTGCCTCCTATTTGATAGGTATTGTATAGATGAGCAAAATAATCAAATATTGATATCTACGGATAAATCAACAGAGGATTCTGAATACTAAATTGGTAGGGGAATGCTATATTTGTTTGAGAGGGAAAACAGGTAGGTATATGGGATATATTGGATAGAATATATTGTTGGAACAATAATTACTGGCGAGACTGTAAATGATCCCTTTTTATGCCAGAAATACAAATTTGAAAATCTCATCGCGTGTATTTGTTGTTGTATATAGAGTAGTATAAATATCGGACTTGAGCAATAGAGCAGTTTTTGAATGATTTTTCTGGTGTAAAATTTTAATTTTCGGTTCGAATCAAACTTTTGTGACTGTGAGTTGTATAATTTCATAGGAAAGAAAATTCAGGGGTTGGTTGATGGAATTTAAGCAGGTTAATATGTGTGTTGAAAATGAAAGATCATTGACTTTGAGATGGATGAAATGCTATTGGAAAAATATTTGAGGAGCAAAAAAGTATATTCCTTTGTATGAGTTGTAATTTGTCTTCTTTTTTATGAGGTTGTTATTTATGAATCCATGAATTGTGGGTGGATAGGGAGGCAACTCATTTAACGTGTAAATTGCTTCGTTTGTATAAAGAACAAATGATTTTTTTTAAAAGAGTGTAATAAGGCCTAGATGGAATTAAGAAAAAAACATGTTCCAATATGAGTACAATATAAGTGCGATAGTAAAAAAGAAAAAATATGGTTGTGCGAATGCATCTACATATAGATACATTTAAATCAGTAAGGCTATAAACTATAGGATATAAACTATTAAAGAGAAAGGTTTTTTAAGTGTCTAGATAATTAAAGTCATATCTAAAAATTCCTTGGTCCTTTTTGGAAAAATATTTGAGGAGCAAAAACAAGTACATACATATATTCCTTTGTATGAGTTGTAATTTGTCTTCTTTTTTTTTGGAGGTTATTTATGAATCTATGAATTGTTGGTGGATAGGGAGGCAACTCATTTAACGTGTAAATTACTTCGTTTGTATAAAGAACAAATGATTTTTTTTTTTTTTTTTTTTTTTAAGAGTGTTATAAGGCCTAGATGGAATTAAGAAAAAACATTTGAGAGGGAAAGGCAGGTCAAATAAGTGAACAACAACAACAACAACAACAACAACAACAACAACAACAACAACAACAACAACAACAACAACAACAACAACAACAACAACAACAACAACAACAACAACAACAACAACAACAACAACAACAACAACAACAACAACAACAACAACAACAACAACAACAACAACAACAACAACAACAACAACAACAACAACAACAACAACAACAACAACAACAACAACAACAACAACAACAACAACAACAACAACAACAACAACAACAACAACAACAACAACAACAACAACAACAACGACAACAACAACAACAACAACAACAACAACAACAACGACAAGAACAACAACAACAACAACAACAACAACAACAACAACAACAACAACAACAACAACAACAACGACAACAACAACAACAACAACGACAACAACAACAACAACAACAACAACGACAACAACAACAACAACAACAACAACAACAACAACAACAACAACAACAACAACAACAACAACAACAACAACAACAACAACAACAACAACAACAACAACAACAACAACAATGTGTGTTTGTTCATGTAAAAATAAAAGAATAAAGAAAGTTCTGTCAATTCGATTTTTTAATTTAATTTAATTCTTTCATTTTATTCCATACATTTATAGGATTTCGTTTTTTATTTATCCAGGAGTTATGTTCTGTTGGAAATCCCAACCACTTAACAAAAACTTTATTGCCTCTTGTTTGTAGAACTTTTTCTACCAGAAATACATCTTCACATTTTGATTTCATTAATTCTGCATCATAGAAACCACCTTGTACGGGTTTTCCTTCGAAATCTTCAAGAAGATTATGTTACAGGGATAGTTTCTTGGATTTTTCTTATTTTAAAGATCTCAGTTGTCCAGTTCGGGGTGTATCCCTTTTCAAATACATGTTTATATTTGCTAATTCTTACTTTATCGCCGACCTTAAATTTTTGTTTAGTTATTTCTCTTTTCTTGCTTTTGAAAAGTGGTAATATAGATTTTGAATTTTTCTTCGTTACATCTGCAGGATAACATTTAATGGTTTTGTGAAAAGAATGGTTGTAATCATGTAGTAATTTCTTATAAATATTTATCCATTTATAGCTGCCATTGAAACTAAATTCTTTCCACATTTTTTTCAAAAAAAAAAAAAAAAAAAAAAAAAAAAAAAAAGCGAACATGAATGAACATGAAAATTTTAAAACAAAATCCATGATTATTGAGTGTACGGTCTTCTATAAAAAGAAAAATATTTGTTACTGACAGACACAGTTTGTCAAAAGAAGCCGAAAAGAAATCATCATGTATTTTGAAGAAGAATATTCCATATTCACTCTTGATGATTTTGCTGCAAGAGAAGCAAACTCGCTTAACGAAATAAGCAATTTTAAACCATCCAAAAAAATATCTGAGCTGGAAGCAAACATTAAATACAATATTTTCGCTCTACGAAAAGTTAAAACGCGTTGGGGGGATAGCATTGTCGCAGATCTTGGAGAGTTCACAGTAAGTTAAAAAAAAAGATATATATATATTTTTAGTTGTTCTTTATTTAAAGTAATATGTAATTTATTTATTCCTACAGACTTTTCTACCTCAGAGATATTCCCAACTTTCGGTAAGCACCATGACAACAATTGGGGGAGGTGGCTATGTCTTAGAGATTGTAAGACAAATCGGATCAACCCATGAACTAAAATTTATGAAAATGAAATAATAATCAATTTTCATTTCTTAAAAAGAAAAATATTGTTGTAAATATACAATTAAAAAAAAAAAAAAAAAAAATTCCCGATCCTTTATTGGATGCAAAGCGGCGGCCATCCGGAAATTATTTAAAAGGAGAGAAAAAAAGACCTAGGATATAATAAATAAATTAAAAAAAAAAAAACAAAAATTGTAATAATAAAAAAAGAAAAAATAAATATCCAGTTGAAGAAAAAAATCTATCTTTTATTTCTTTTGATTTTATTTTACAATTCTTATATTTTATATTAATTCGTTTTTATTAATCCAGGAGTTATGTTCTGATGGAAATCCCAACCACTTAACAAGAACCTTATTTCCTCTGTTTTGTAAAACCTTTTCCACAAGAAAAATATCTGCACATTTAGTTTTCATCAGTTCTGGTTCATAGAAACTACCTTGAACAGGTTTTCCTTGATAGTCTTCAAGAAGATATGTATATGGATTTGTAACTTTGATTTTTCTTATTTTAAAAACCTCTGTTGTCCAGTTAGGTGTATAGCCCTTTTCAAATGCATGTTTATACTTGCTGATTCTCACTTTATCACCAACTTTAAATTTTCGTTTACGTACTTCTTTTGCATTATTATTAAAAAGTGGTAATAATAACTTTGAATTTCTTTTATTTACTTCTGCAGGTTTACATTTAATTGTTCTATGGAAAGAGTGATTATAATCATGAAGCAATTTTTCGTAAATATTTATCCACTTATAGCTGCCATTGAAACTGAATTCTTTCCACATCTTTTCTTTAAAAGTTCTATTAAATCTTTCAATTATTGAAGCCTTCAATGAACTGAATGTAGAATAATGATTAATTTTATATTTTCTCATCAAGCTTTTGAAATTTATGTTGAAAAATTCTTTTCCGTCATCCGTTTGTAAATTCTTTGGAATTCTAGAAGAACATATAAATATTTGTTCCATTCCTTTCGTAATGGTTATACCTTTTTTGTTTTTCATTGGGATGACCCATGCAAATTTCGAAAATGTATCGATAACTGTCAGTAAATAATTAAATCCTCTGTTTTGTTCACTATATGGTATCATTTCAACCAAGTCAGCTTGCCATAAGTCATCGTAGCCTTTGATGATAACATGACGACGTTTGAAGTTTCTACGTGCATTTTTATGCAATTCCTCAACAACCTCACGCTTACTCATATTTACAAAGAGTGAATTCAACAAAATCAAAGAAAACACTTTTATATATATATATATACATATATTTTTTTTCTTTTATTGCAATCTATTATACAATAACATAAGTTTTTTAATTTTAATTAACATTTTTTCCATGATGTAACAGCCGCAAGTATCTGGCCCTTCTTCACATTGGTTGGATGACCAACAACAATTAGAATAATGATGTCCATGCAATGATTCCACGTATATAGTATTTTTAAATTTACCAATCATTGAAATACAGTTAGTAAATTCTCCATAGTGTTCATCCAATATTGATTCCCCATTTGTTTTTAAAAAATCGAAAATATCTTTTATTATTTTGATAGAGTCCATTTTGAAGTTCCTTGTTGTTTAAGTGTTGAATGCTAACTAACAAACTTTATTTTATTTTATGAAAATGAAAAATGAAAAATCTTTCTTCGTTTTCACTTATATGTATACATAAAAATATATATAAAACCAATACAAATATAACATCATTTTTTAAAATTATTTTAATCTATGGGTGTAAAGGGTACATTAGGGAACAGCGTCTTCATAATGTACTCAACTTTTTCTTTTATTTTATCATCAATATACTTTTCTTCTGTGGAATCTTTAAGTTTTTGAGTAGTTGAGGATGACCCCATGTTTTCTTGTTCCATATTTTTTATTGTTTCCTTCATCGAAGAGTCTATGTGGGTTTTTAGCATTTGAATTTCCTTATTAAAAGTGGATAAAACTTCACTTATCGAAGAATTAATGTGGTTTATAATATCGGTTTCTTTAAGACTTATTTGATCATCAACATATCCCTTGCAGGCAGCTTGGTTTGGATGTCTAGGTTTTTTTCCTATATTGTTTAAATATCTATGCCCCATATCAAAATCACCCGATGCTAGAATTTTAAATCCTATTCCTGAAGGACTTGCATCTTCTGCGTTTTTAAGAGAGGGCTTACAGCTTCTACCGAACTTGTCCACGTTCATCGTTTTTGTGTGTAGACTCTAGATTGGAATAGCGTTAATATATAATATTTGACTCCTTCAATTCTTCGATTATAGAATTGATTTCATTCTGATGGTTATTGTTACCAGCATTTTTTGACGCCATTAAAAGTCTTAGTCTATTAACTAGCTCATTGGAATCATTCCAATACACATATTCAATATTTCTGTTTGTATACTTCATTTCAGTTATGGCAGAATAAGATTTACCAGTTTTTTCTGTTTCACTTTTAAATCCAGCAGCAAGTTGTTTAATTATTTTATTATATTTTGCCCCTCTATTTGCCTTGATTCGACTTGAACTATCGTGATTAGCTTTATGTGCATAAGTTTTATCTAAGATTTTTCCATATTCTTTTAAGTCAGCACTGGTATAAATATGTTTACTCGGATTTTTCTTTAGAATTAATTCAATGAGACCAGGTGTTCGGGCGAAAGGTTCATCATCAATAATAATTTCGTTATCATTCACGACAAACCCACACTTTCCTAATTTAATAGAATTTGAAATAACATCAAAATATGGACCATATGCTGTATCTCGATTCGTCTCTGTAAATATTTTTTGAATGAGAGAAGATGTTTTATTTGAAGTTGACTCATTTGTTGGTGTACTAAACAAAATGGAATCATCTGTACTATCCATTTCTAATGAGGGGGATCTTGTTTTATCATGATTTTCTTCCTGTTTATTTTCATCGAAAGATTTGAAATGTAGCTTACGACGCTTGAATATTTTTGTGTCATCATCCTGTTTTGCTGTTTCTTTTGTAACATTTCCAACTAATTTGTTCAACGGTTCAACAATAGGTTTGAAAGTCTCTTCTAACTCAGTTTCTCTAGTCATTTTACCGGTTTTTAGTTGAAAATATTTATTTCTTAGCACATTTTTTGTTTTTATTAAATCTTTTAACACGTGTTCCTCCATTTTTTTTTTTTTTTTTTTTTTTTTTTTTTTTTTTTTTTTTTTTTTGTGTTAACGTTAATATGAAGGACTAGTTTTCTCAAACAGTGTTGTTGACGGAATGTTTTGATTTTAAATGATATATGTATATTTATAGTATTGCAATTTTATGGAAGCTGTTTTTGTACCGACCTTTTTCAATACTGTTCTCCTTGTCTATTAGAAGAAACCCAAAATTGTCAGTCCAACAGTGTGAACACAACTCTTTGAATTGATTAAATGTCATATCAGAGTTGACATGATCCTTGTAAACATGTTTCAAATTCAATTCGTCTTGTTTGAAAAGAATAATAAAATTAGCATTGTCTCTAATAAGATGTTTTGGTATATGAGTATAGGACTGACATAAGTAAAAACTATCAACTCCATTGTGACGACCCATACAAAAATAGTCTCTTATATTGTTTTGCTTCTGACAAGCGACATCATCGAATATAAATATCGAATTATTTTTAGCTTCCGAAGGAGCCATTATTTCACAATTGTTTGAAAATTCATTGTATTCCATTCCTTTGATTGATGTTATCAGTTTTTTTAAGTATTGATATTTCGGTTGATGTAGGGATTTGGAATAAATATAAATATTCTCAAACTTTAAGCCATTGGGGTCAAGAAGAATGCTTAGCATTACATTTGTTTTCCCACAGTTTGATGGTCCAACGATAATACCTCGAATGCTGTTTGGAAATAATGATCCATGCTTTTTTTTCTTAATTTTTACATTGGAATCAAAATTCTTTACTTTTATGACTTCTGACTGCTTTACAAAGCGCATTATGATGACTAAGATGTTTCTTAATAAAACATTTTGTTTTTATACACTTGTTATCAGAAATGTTTCAACCTTCAACTAAGAAGGTGTGCTAACCATAATATGATTGAGCATAACATCTGGAATCAGTATAATAAAAAGAGAAAAACATTTAAAGGAGAAGGGCTCTTGAATAAAGCTATAGATAAACTACCATTTGAACTACATATTCCTTCATATAATTACTGTGGACCTGGAACGAAATTGGAGGAGCGTTTGCGTAGAGGTGATAAAGGAATCAATCCATTGGATGAGGCTTGTCGTCTACACGATATTGCATATTCTAAAAGTAACTCTCTCTCAGACCGACACGTTGCTGATAAAATTCTAACCGAGCAGGCGTGGGAAAGATTCAAAGCAAACGACTCATCAGCATCTGAAAAGTTAAGTGGTCTCCTAGTAACCAACATGATGAAAGCTAAAACTAAATTTGGTATGGGTAACAGCAAGGCCAAAAACGAGATTAAAAGAACTAATAAGACGAAATCAAAAAAGGTTTGCAAACAAAACATGTTTAAAAAGGCTATAAACGAAGCAAAAAATGCTATTAAAAACAATATCAATTGTTGTGGTACAACATCAATTGCTAATATTGCTGTGAAGGCTGCAAAGAATGTAATTAAAAATAAAACAAAACACCATATTCAAACACCTAGAATAATCCCACTTCCAAAAAGTGGTGGTTTTCTCCCGCTCCTAGCTCCTATTCTTGCCGGTTTATCAGCTGTAGGATCACTAACAGGTGGAGCAGCTGGCGTTGCAAAAGCGCTCAATGATGTACGAGCTGCTAAAAGACAGTTTGAAGAGAACAAGCGTCATAACAAGGTTATGGAATCTGTTTCTATTCAAGGAAATGGATTATTCTTACGACCATATAAAAATGGTCTTGGTCTTTTTTTAAACTCGTCAAATACAAAAAACTAATTGATCTGCTACCTAACCATCCTTTATCTAATTTTGATATTCAGCAGTTTGGAAGAAAACACTTAAAGCATTTTAGAGGGGTTTTCATGCGAAACTCTTTACCAAAAGTATCAATGGATAAGGAGTGTGGTGTTATAAATCTGGATAATGAATCTGGTGTGGGTA